>JAVJIF010004669.1:0-238976 GCA_038442645.1 Agave tequilana | reverse complement strand
CTACTCTTTAAACTTGGATCATATGAAGTCAATTCACATTCAATATCATTAACAGATATATTTTACATACTCGAAAGTACACCTCTCTGTATCGCATTCCAATATAAACCACTCAAATCCTTATCTAAATGCAACTGATATATATCCTCTTAAACCAACTTGTACAAAATCTACTATCTATTCTACTCACATCAACTATTTATACATATACATATAACAAAAGTATTCAAATATAATTAAACAGCTGGGTGAACTCACACAAAGTGTACTCTGTGTTTTCCAATTCTACGCCCATACCTTAAGCCAGGTCTTGCCTTAGCCTTCACCTGAAGGCATATATTCTGAGGGAGCATGAGCTTAGATTTTAGTGAGTGAAAATAATCAAAATTTATAATTTAATGCGGTATTAACAGTATGTAGCGTACAAGATACAAGAAAATACGAGATCACTTGTCTAGATTAGAAGTGAACATAGATGTCTCAACTAGATTGTTCAATTACTTCAAACTGTTGTTCAATTAGTTACAGTGTCTGTGTGTGTGCGCGCGCCCACGCGCGCATAAGTAACAAGTATCAGGATTTTCATTACAATATAGAGATTCTATATTATGATGTCATGTCAACAATTATCTATATTTTCATTAGTATATGATGGATTTTCGATGTCCACCATACCATATATGATACACACACATAATCACACATACACATGTATCACACATACAATAATTCTTTATCTTCACTATCTTCATTACTTCCGCTCTCTCTCTCTCTCTCTCTCTCTCTCTATATATATATATATATATATATATATATATATATATATATATATATATATATATAATATTTCACCGTATTTTCCCTCCTCCGATTCTATTTCCAGTTTTTTTTGCCAAAAATATATAAATAATATCGCATACATATCCATACTTCTATCAAGAACTTCTAGTCAATCAAATAATAAATGTTATCAAACTATCCATTAAGCACAACAACATAATCAAAGCATGATTTTATTCTTCTATTATTGGTGTTATCAGTTACCAACTACATATGATACTAATTAACTATGATTTCAGTTTGCAAACAATATCAATCAATACCAATTAATCACGTGTATTCTTATTTAATTTATTATTTATTTTTATCAAATAATTAATTTATAATCATAATATATTTGTTTATCAACAATTAATGCATTGGGTTAATCGTTAATAAAAATCGGTAAGAAATTTGTTGGCCCAAGGTTACAATCATCGATTTCTTTTTTTGATTATTACAAAACTCTTAGAATTATGAGGTACTAATTAAGTTCAAGTGTTTAAGTTTTTCAAGATTTTAAGAAGATTTAGTTTTATTCTTCCTCAAAAGAAGGTATTGAAGTGATCAAGTTGATCAAAGGAAGGGATTCAAGCTCGGACGATCAAAGCATGAATTTGGAGAAGCCTTTTTGATGAAAACTTGAAGAGAGTCAAACTCTTTGTAGAACTTAGAATATTTAAGTTTTTGGTGTTGACTTGATGGCTCAAGATTCACACACACTTGCACAAGATATCCTTTACTATATTTATACAAAAATTATTTTAAAAGTGTTTCAAAAAAATCTTATATTTTTAACTCTACGTGCAGACAGCTTAATAGAGCTGTTGACAGCTCTATATGATTGGGCTATCGACAAATCTGGAGAAGGTTGTCAACATGATTTTACAGAAAGATCAATTTTTCAGTGTTCTGGAGCTAATGTCGATAGATTTCTTTAACCGTCGAAAGCTGATACGGTGATATATCAGTCAGCTGTCGATAGACCTATTGGGCTGTCGACAGGTGAACTCCCCAACAGCTAAAAATTTGGTCATTGTACAGTGAGTTATTGACAGCCCAATTGCGCTGCTGACTTCCTTATTATGCTATTTGTGCTAAATTTCAAATAAAATGAGTTTTCTCTCTTTAAAATATTTGTCTTATTCCTAAATGAGTATATTTCACTTTTATTAGGACTTTATAGGTATTTTAATGATGGATTTAGCTTTTTAATGATATTTACCTATTGTTTATATAATAGGTCATTGTAGAGGAAGCTTTAAGAATAATTTTGATACAAGTTTTTGAAATCAAAGTTTTTAAAGAAAAATCAAGTTTTTTATTTTAAGTTTCAAGTTTCATCAGCTCTCAATTCTAAATCAATCTCTGCAAGTTTTCAGCTCTCAATTTTAATTTTTTTCAACTAAATTTTCTCTCACACAAACTTCTTGAGCTTCATTTCTTCACTCAAAACTCTAGACAGGTGTAAAGAGAGTGTGATCTTTGTGGTTACCAGAGCATTTAAAACTTTATTAGGTTAGTACTACCTCTTATGTAGAGGGTTGAAGGCTGGAGTTGTGTACTCTAGTCTTGTGTAGACATTATAGTTGTGGTACTTTTTTGGTGATCCTTAGTGGATAGTAGAAATCCTTCACGAGTTGAAGGCGGGGACGTAGAATAAGTTGCTCGAACCTTAAAACAAACCTCTTGTATTTGTGATTGTCCTGTCTCTCACTCTTACTTCTAATTTTATTGCTCTATTTGTGCTCATATCTATTTTTACATTCTTGCAATCATATTGAGTTTGTGTTACTATGTTGCTCTATATATATTGCTTGTTGGATTATTGAATTTTTCTCATATAATTAAGAAGGCAATTGTGCACCTCAACTCTTATCTAGAGGAACCAAGAGAACTTCTAAAGTCCGTAATTAAAAATTCAGCTTCACTTGTTATTTTGAGTTAACTGTTTGATTATTTGCTTAAATTATTTCATTTACATTAGATTAGCACTATCACCATTTCACCCCTCTAGGTGATTTTCAATTGGTATCAGAGTATTGATCAGGGAAAAACCATGCATGAAAAGTGTATGTTTTGAAATCAAGAGTTAAAAGTGCGTGCTTTGGCTTCCTCGATACTTTCGTTATAGCATAGAGGCTAAACGGGTAGAATCCACAAGGACGGGAAGCGATAGAAGCTTTACCAAAATGTTCACATGCGTATTAAAGTTTTTTCAATGTTTTAGAGAATAAAAAAAGAAAACAAAGAAATGGAAAGAGAAGAGTGCGGTGAAAACAAAGAAGTGGGAAACATAGAAAAGATGGTTTTTATGATTTTTAATATATTGTTAAAACAAAGTAAAAAGAAAAGAAAACTCATGGCTAGTAACTACTAATGGATCCACTAACCATGCTAACTCTTAGTGATAGTTGCCTCACATGTATCCTTAGCCATCACTGGTCCTTGGTTCAAGAGTGTTTCAAAGCATAGCCCATAAGATAACTCATCACATCCAAACTCAATAAAACAAGTGCAAGCTACACTTAAAATATCAAAACTAAATAAGAGAAAGCATGGAATAAAGTAATGTTAGCTTGTTAGAGAGTTAGGATGTTAGAGTGTTAGAATCCATCATCATGAGCCATCAATGGCTCTTGCAAGAGCAAGGCCAAGTAGAGACTATTAGATTCATGTGGATTATGAAGTAAGAAGTTAGCAAGTTAGTGGTTAGTAGTTAGTTGCCATGAGAGAAGATTAGCTAAGTATGTAAAAGGAGTTAGAGAGAAGAAAACAAGGCGAGATAAAGAGAGAACCTTTTATAGATTATCACCTTCCATTACAAGCATTCTTGCTTTCCACCCATATATTTGTCTCTTTCCTATTACAAGATCTACAAGAAATGGAAAACACAAAGAGGAAGAAGAAGAAGAACTAACCTAAAATACCCTAAAAACTACAACACAGAGAAGAAAACCCTAAAAAGTATCCTTAAAACTCCTTCTCCTGGTGCTCTAGAAATCCCAGGATATTTATAGGCGAAACAGGGCACCAGAAGAGCTGTGCGAAGCCGCGCATCAAACAATGACATGTAGCTCCACGCAAACGCAACAATTGCCTCATTTCTGTGGCAATCTTAGGGACGACACGTGTGGTGCCGCCTGCTGCGCGCTTTTCGCTTGTCCCGCTGTCGGCTGTACTTCCTAGAATCTAGATTTGGGCCCTCAGTTTTGACGAAACCACCCTCCAAGGTCAATGGCTATTCTTGTTCGCTTTTAATCACCAATTAAATGGAAATTTTTAGGCTTCTTCTTCATTTCATTTGGACCAAGAAACATACACGACAGGTGTTATTAATAGGATTTAATATTAAATAAATGTGAAGATGTGATATAAAATATACAATTTTAGAGACTAATTAAGCATTGAACTCTAGTTTTTGGTTTAACCACCATAGAGAGATCCTCATTTGCTAATCATACTCTTATATCACACACTTACATCCATGACCAATAGTATCAAGTCCCCACCCATGTTTGATAGTCTTAACTTCCCATATGGAAAGTTAAGATGATCGTTTTTTGCAATCCTAGAAAGTTGAGTTGCAAAAGTGGTGATGAAACCTTTTAGTGTACCCGACGATGAGTTTGATGCTAACATTAAGGCACACTGTGCCTTACTTCAAGCATTAAATGATAATGATATTGCCATAGTTGTTCATTGCAAATTTGCCTATGAGATTTGGTCACATTTGGTTGTCACTCATGAAGGGACATCACAAGTAAAGAGAAGTAAAATAGATCTTTTGGTTCTCAAAATGAGAATTTTTGTTTAAACGAGAATGATTCTATTGATGACATGATTACACCAAGTTTACTAAAATCACAAATGGTCTTACTTCTTTGGGTGATGAAATTGATAATGACCAAAAGGTGTAAAGGTCATTTGGGCTCTTCCACCTTCATGGAAAGTCAAAGCCACAACATTGAAGAAGCTTGATGATAAAGAAGAGATAGAGCTTATTAGTCATATTAGAAATTGTAAGACCCATAAGATGGAGAGAAAAGCTAGAGAAAAGAAGTCACCTCAAAAGAAGAAGACTCTTATCTTCAGATCTCCTCCTACCATCTCCGACGAAGATGAAGAAGAAGAAGATGATTAAGATCTTTTCCTCTTAGTAAAGAATATAAGAAGGATGTACAATAAGGCTAAATTTGAAAATAGAAGAAGATGGCAAGGGAAGGAGGAAAGGAAGATAGTTTGCTACAATTACCGAAAATCGGGTCATGTCATTGCCGAATGTCCGGAGACCAAGAACAAACCTACTACCTCCAAGAAGCCCTACAAGAATAAAGACTTGAAAGCTATATGGAACTCGAAGAGTGAATCAGAAGAGGAAGTGTACACGAAAAATGTGTGTTTTATGGCAAATAAAAACATATCTAAGGTATTTTCGGAAACCTCTCGAGAATATTGTGATTTGACAATGGAGGAACTTGGAGAAGCATTTGATGAGCTTAGCAACAAGTATGATTTTCTCAAGAATAAATATTTAAAAACAAAGAAAGAAATTTAGTTTTTACAAAATCAATTACTTGTTGTTTCAAAAGAAAAGGAAAGCTTATCTATTTCTCTTCAAAATACTCAAAAAGATTTTGATGCTTGCATGATTTCATGCAAAGCTAAATTTTTTTATTTTGATGAGATTGAGATTTCTTTGATGAAAATCAAGATGAAGACTTTGCAAAATATTTTAAAGAAATGAGAGTTTGATAAGGCTAAATTAGAAGCTATGTTCCAATGAGGCAAACTCTAAAGAAACCTCATGTTTCTCACACACCACCAAAACCACAAGCGCACCATGGACACCATGCTACACATGCTCATTTTGTACACATATATCATGCATTTTTATATGCCTAGGTGTATTCATGCACCTATTAGGCCGAAAAGGTCACTTTGGTAGAATTTTGCTATGATAGGATTAATGTTTCAAATGATCATGTTCGGTTTCAGAAGACTAACATTCTAGTACTCAAGAAAATTTGGGTACCAAAATCAACTCCTTTGCTTATTGATATAGGTACACACCAAGGCTCCAAGACATATGGAGTGGTGGTCCTTGATAGTGGTTACTCAAGGCATATGATATGGGATATCAAGAACTTTACAACTCTATCAAGGTACCATGAAGGTGGCACTGTCACCTTTGGAGATGACTCAAAGGGTAAAATATTTGGTATAGGTAATATTAAGATTGGTTGATCTCTTTTAATTCAGAATGTTGTTTTGGTTAAAGGTCATAAGTATAATCTTTTAAGCATTATTCAACCATGTGTTTAAGTATCAGTCAACCATGTGATAAAAGCTTAAAGTTATTTTTTATGATTTTAATTGTGATGTTTTGGATAAAAAAATAAATACTTGTGTTCTTTCTAGTTTTGTGAAAATAATGTTTACTTGATTGACATGTTGAATTTACAATGCAATGCCACTTGTTTGAATGCTTTTAATAAAGATTCTTGATTATGACATAGGAGACTAGACCATATTTCATTTAACCATCTATCCCGAATTAATTCTAAGAATTCGGTGAAAGGTATTCCTAGTTTGAAATTTGAAAAGGATCGCATTTGTGATGCGTGCCAACTTAGATAACAAATCAAGTCCTCTTTCATACAATCAAGGATATTATGACATTACGATCTCTAGAGTTGATACATATAGATTATTTGGTCTAATTAAAATCATAAGTCATAGTGAAAACTGTTTTATTTTTGTTTTAGTTGATGATTTTTCAAGGTTTACATGGATTTTCTTTTTAGAACATGAAACTTTTTCGCATTTTCATGTTTTAAAAAAAGAGTTGAGAAATTTTTTTTGACGATTATGCGCATTAGGAGTAGAGTTGGTGAGTTTATTAACCATTCTTTTATCATTTATTGTGAAAAAAATGGAATCAAATATGAGTCGTCCTGTCCTAGAACTCCACAACAAAATAGAGTCATTGAAAAGAAGAATCGTACTCTAAGAAATGGTTAGGACCATGTTTAGTGAATACAGACTCCCTCAATATCTATGGCCTGAGGCCATAAACACTTCATGTTACATTGGGAATAGGATTTACTTTTGTAAAAATTCTAATAAAACTCCCTTTGAAATTTACTATTTAAGTAAACCAAATATTTTTTATTTTAAAGTTTTTGGATGTAAATGTTTTGTTTGAATGCAAAAGGAAATCTAGGAAAGTTTGATCCAAAATCTTTTGAAGCATTTTTGTAGGATATTCTAATACAAGTAAAGCTTATAAAGTCTTCAATAGATCAACTTTGGCTATTGAAGGGTCTATGTATGTAAACTTTGAGGAATGTAAGTCTCTTGTGAAGAATATTATAGAGATTGATTTTTAGGTGAAGATCTTGAGAAGGTTTCATGAAAGACCCACCGATACAAGAAGAGGAAGACAAGCCCAAGGACAATGCAAATGGTGAAGTCCAAAATGTTGAAGTGGAGCCAACTCAACTATTTCTGAAAGCTTGGAGATACACAACAAGCCTTCCAAAAATCTCATCTTAGGTGATGTATCCAAGGTGGGTAACTACTCGATCCAAACTCCATGATATTTGTGGCCATTTTGTATCAGAGCATTGGTTAGCAAGGACCATGACAACCAAGTTCAAGGTGGAGAATTTGACAGGAAATCCAACTTCCTATTGTGGAAGATACGAGCAACATCATTACTTTTGAAGGAGGGCACACACAAGGCCCTCTTGGTATTGAGAAGAAGCCATCGAAGATGGAGGATGATGAGTGGAACGACATCGACTTTCGCACAAAGGCGACGATCATACTGTTCCTATCAGATGAGGTCCTCTATAACATGATGAATGAGGAGACAACTGCTGGTCTATGGTGTAGGCTGGAGAGCCTGTACATGACAAAAAGTTTGTCGAACAAGCTCTTCATGAAGAAGCAGTTATACAGCCTTCGGATAAAGGAAGGTATGCCTATTCTTTAATATCGCAATGTTTTTAATAGAATTTTAAGCGACTTGTTAGCTCTAGAGGTTAAGCAAGAAGAAGACAAAGCTCTTCAATTACTCTCTTATCTTTCATCAAGTTATGACCACTTGGTAACCACCATCATGTATGATAAGGAGATCTTAGAGTTAGAAGATGTCAGACAGATGCTCCAAAACAACAAGCTGATGAAGAAGACAGATTCTACGAAGGAGGCCTTAGGATTGTTTGTCAAGGGCCAGAGGGGAAGATCAAATAGTAAGGGGCCCAAAAAGGACCAGACATTTCTAGTAGTTTTTCTTGCTACTTTTGAAAGAAATAAGAACATATCAAGAAATATTGTATAAAATACAAGGAAATGCTGAAAAGGAAAGGCGGCAAAGATTCTGATGGGGCTATGATGGGGCTAGTACCGTGAAAAGTCAGATCAAGCTGGGGTTGTTGAAGAAGCAAATGAGAATTCATGTGATGTCTTGACAGCTGAGTCAGGAAAAGATAAATACTCAGATGCTTGGTTACTTGATTCGGCGTGCACATATCACATGGGCCAAAAAAGAGAGTGGTTCAGTACTTACTAGTCTTATGATGGAGGATCTGTCTGTCTGTTTGGCACATTTGCCTACCGTTGTATGCCTTTTGGGCTATGCAATGCACTAGCTACTTTTCAGCGGTGTATGCTGAGCATATTTTTGGACATGGTCAAGATATTTCTAGAGGTTTTCACAGATGAATTTTCAGTCTTTGGGTCTACTTTTGATGAGGGTTTATATCATCTATCATTGGTATAGATAAAATGCAAGGAGAAGAACCTAATTTTTAATTGGGAAAAATGCCATTTCTTGGTGAAATCTAGGATTGTCTTAGATCACATTGTTTCTGAGAGAGGTATGAGGTTGATAAAGCTAAGGAAGAACTAATCTCCAAATTATCACCTTCTAGAAATGTTCGGGAGGTGCGATCCTTCTTAGGCCAGGCTGGGTTCTACCGCCGCTTTATCAAAGAAAATTTCTAAACCTCTTTGTGATCTTCTAACAAAAGATGTTCCCTTTGAGTCCACCCCATCCTCTTTTACAGCCTTTGATAGGCTCAAGACCGAGTTAACCTCGACACTCATCATTCGACCAGCTAACTAGAATCTTTCTTTTGAGGTGATGTGTGACGTGTCTGACTATGCGGCAGGGGCTGTCCTAGGCCAACGAGTTGATAAAATTCTTCATGCATTTGCTATGCCAGCAAGATTCTTAACGATGCCCAACTAAACTACTCCACTACTGAAAAAGAGTTGTTTGCAGTTGTTTTTGCTCTTGACAAATTTCGTCATACCTTATAGGTTCTAAGGTCCTAATCTGCACCGATCATGCAGCTTTAAAGTGCCTTCTCACAAAAAAGGATGCTAAAGCCTGGTTAATCATTTGGATCTTACTCCTACAGGAATTCGATCTAGAATTTCATAATAAAAAGGTGGCTGAGAATGTTATCGCAGATCACTTGTCTAGGATAGTAGTCGAATTGATGTCAGACTTGCTACTTGTCCTTAAGATATTTCCTAATGAGCAATTAATGTCTGTTTTATCTTCGATTGTTCTGTGGTATGCCGGCATTATGAACTACCTTATCACGGAACAGATGCCTGATTCATGGACCAAGCAACAACGATTAGGCTTCTTAGTTAGGGTTAAATGGTTCTTCTGGGATGAACCATACTTGTTCAAATACTATCCCGATCAGATCATTCGACGCTGCATTCTTGACTCTGAGTTCAGGAACATTCTTTCACTCTACCATGACCAAGCCTGTGGTGGTCATTTCAGTGGGAAGAAAACTACTTCAAAAATTTTGCAACGTGATTTTTATTAGCCCACCTTGTTTCGTGACGCTCATGTCTATTGTCAATCATGTGATTGTTGTCAACTATTAGGAAAGATTGCACGACGGAATAAAATATCGTTAAACACGATATTTGCTGCTGAACTTTGATGTTTGGAGCATTAACTTCATGGGTCCCTTCTCTGTGTCTCAGGATACCAATATATCCTTGTGGTAGTTGACTATGTCTCTAAATGGATAGAGGTCGTAGCATGTAAATCCAATGACCATAAAGTTGTAATAAACTTCTTGAAAGAGAATATATTCTCTCGTTTTGGCTTTCCTCGTGCAATCATTAGCGATGGTGGAAATTTTTTTTTTGCAATCATAATTTGTAGCCTTAATGAAGAAATATTGCATCAATCATAGAGTAGCTACCCCTTATCACCCACAGATTAGTGGCCAAGTAGAAGTTTTCAATCGAGCCATCAAGGCCATTCTAGAGAAAACTTTGAACACTACTAGAAAAGATTGGTCATTTCGATTGACTGATGCCTTATGGGCATACAGAACTGTGTTCAAGACTCCTATTGGAATGTCTCCATATAGGTTAGTCTATGGCAAAGCTTGCCATCTTCCTGTCGAGCTAGACCACAAGGCATACTAGGCAATCAAATGCCTAAATTTTGATCTAGAAAAGGTAGGTGAGTCTAGGAAATTTCAACTTGGTGAGCTTGAAGAGATAAGAAATGATGCATATGACTGTTCAAAACGGTACAAGGACTGTATGAAAATGATGCATGATAGGGTCATAATTCGAAAAGATTTCCAGCCAGACAGAAAGTCCTCCTCTACGATTCTCATTTACATCTCTTTCTGAGAAAACAGAAATTTCGTTGGACTGGTCCTCACATTATTCATAAAGTGCACCCACATGGTACAGTTAAGGTCTACAATACCACGGATGGTACCAGTTTTCAGGTGAATGTCCAATGATTAAAGCCATACCATGGGTATTGAGCCCAGAAGTGGAAGAAAACCTTCTAGAAGATCCTGTTTATCATGATTGATCTCTATACCGGCTAGGGATCCATTGCTGTATTATAGTTTTTGTATTTTCTCTTGTTTTCTTTTTCAGCTAGGCAATAATGGATAATATCCACTTGTCTTCATTAGGTACTATCTTTCCTTCACCTTCTTAATTTTGCATTATACTTCATCATATTAATCATTCATACATTGAGGACAATGCATAAGAAAAGTATGGAGGAGGGATTCTAACATAGGTTTTCTTTTAGGTTAAAAAATAAAAAATAAAATATATAATAATAAATATAAAAATAAAAACGTAAAAAAATAAAATAATAACTAAAAACTTTTTGAAAAGAAAAAATAATACTTTGACGTATTTTTGCAAGAAATTAAGTTAATTTTAAGGAATAGGAGAATCATAATTAGGATTTCTTATTCTTTGTTGAAATAAGAATATTTGTTTGATTTCTAGGATTAGAAAGAAAAATTGAAAAGGTAATTTAGTCTTAATTTTTTTCTTTGATGAAATATGCATATACACTTACACACTTTAAGTTTAAAAAAAGATTCTTATGCCTTATTTAAAAAAAAAGAAAAAAATTGTAATATAATAAGAATCCTCTGATTAAGCTGGGTCTTTGTGTCTCATAAAACATAATTATTCACGCCTAAAAGTGGTTCATATCATCAAATAAAATCCTTAGTTTTTGGTCTTGTTTGCTAGAATCCTAAGTCCGTGGGGTGTCTTCTCACCCGGTACTCTAAAACCGTCCGGTTTAGGAGTTACCCGCCTAAGGCTCGTTACATGAGCAAATTAGAAAGCTTAAGAAAACTAAGAAATATTACCACCAATATATACATAAATAAGGCATAAGAGTTAGAGTTGAAGAATCCTTAATCAAAATATTCACGGTCGCAAGATGCATATGACTTAGGGTAAAATAATAGATTAGATGAGAATACAATTTTATTCCTAATCTTGATTGATAACAAATCTTTGAATAGGAATTAAGTCTAGGGACGAATAGTTCAGTACTCCTATAACTTATAAATTGCTTAATTCTTGTGAAAACACTTCAAATATTTTCTCTTCTTTTCAAAATGCATTTCAAATACTAACAATTTATTTCTTTTCTTTATGGATTTTGTGGGTGTAATCTACTGAAAACCCTTAAGAGACTACAACTCCTCCTCTAGGGGTAACCTAGAGGTTTAAAGGCTTGTGATCATACACGTGCATTGCATGTTTTCATATCATATGTTTCACATTTCCGCATTTATATTTAAATAAAACTCTGCTATTAATATATTTTCATGTCCAATGGCGTGTAGGGTAATTAAGGAAGAAAAAAGAGAGATTGACAGATTTATCCAATTTGATCAAAAGTTCAAAGCAAAGGGGATTGATTCAAATCCAAAGGTTCCAAAAGCTATCTTATGTGAAAACTGGATATATCAGATAAGATAATATCATCTAATTTTAAGAGAAAAATAGATTGTTTGAAGACCCTATCGGTTTCACTGAAGATAAATGGATATTTTATCAATTCTAGAAGACAAATTAAAAATCCAAGAGTATTAATAGATAAAGAGAAGATTAACGGATGAGATATAGTAATTTAGATTCAGATTCAGACTGAATACATTTTAGCATTTTAATCATAACTTTAATGATCGAAACTCAAATCTGATGATTCAAGATGATCTAGAAAGAAGACTTAATGGTTACAATTCTTATGTTAATCACACTTTCCTATTTTATCATTTGTTGAGTGATATTCAGCAATAAATATGAAAACAAGCTGCTTTAGAATTGAATTTCTGGATAAATCAAATCAAGCTTGGATATAAGGGAGGATTTAAATTCAGAAATAGCCAGCTCTCCTTATCTTCATACACTTTCTATCCCTCTGATTTTCTCTTATAAATACCCTCATACTTCGAAGGCAAAAAGGGCACCATCTCAGAGAGAGAGCTTTAGTTTAGGTTTTTCTTTTCTTCTTTAATGTAATTTTTTTTCCTTTATACCTTAAGTTAGAGAGAGTTACATGATTAAAAGAGAGGAAGAGTTATTATAGATGATACTATTGTAATCCTTTTTCAAGAAACTTATATTGAAGGTGACAATCAATAGAAGTTTCTTACTTTTCTTCATTGTGCTCAATCTCCCGAAGCCCTTCTTTATTTATTCTTCTCTATTGCTTTGCTTTACTTCAAGATAATTTTTCAATACGACTCAACAACAGAGGTAAGTACTCTTTTTATTCTCTTTTTAAGTTTATTAGTTTAGAGTCACAATTCTCTTTTCCTTTAATTTAGTCTTTCCTTTTCTTTTATAAATAAAACAACAATAATACCACCATCTCTTCTTCTAACAACTCCTTCTTAACTTAACTATTTTGTTTCCTTTTTATAAAACTGAGAAAGTAAGTACTAACTAGAAGAAAGAAACTTACAAAAAACACTTCCATCGCTATCTCTCCCTATGGATCACGACCCGTTAGCCCTAGGCTACATGGTAGCAACGAGAACTTGGCAATATCTCTTAACTTTTTATTTTTCTTTGTGCAGGTTTGGATTGATCCAAGAAGGCAGAGCATTAAAGCCCACAAATGTGGTGAACTGCTACCTATAGTTTCTTACAGGTTACTTGATTTTCAAAGATTAGCTCTCTGTAGTTATTAGTTTATCTGTTTAACTCACTTTGTACATGTTTCTAATTAACAGTAACTTGTTGCTTTGTTTTGCTAAAAAACATTTGGACTCTTGCATCTTAGGGCATCTGCCTATTTTGTTTCTTTACATTACTGTTGAATAGTGCTGGAACAAAGGTATGTGAGAATTGCATATAGTTTACAAAATATATTTTCAGTGATTCATATTCCTTTAGTGTTACCTTTTGCTTTATACTTGTACACTGCACTAAAAAAGATTAAGGGCATATCCTTAAACAAGATAAGATGGGGAAGTCATTACCCTCTCTTAGCTTACAAACTATCTCCTCACTCACTGACCCAGCCTAACCTAAAATTGATTAGACATTGGCCCTAGGGACATCTTGGACTCAAATAGAGATTGACCTAAGGGTGAAGTTGTTAGAAGTTGACTCTTGCCAAATCGGTGTCGAAAGTTGGTGATTGAGGGGAGAAACCCCGAAGGTTAATGGTTTGATATAATTAGGCTCGTTGCTTAGGCACAGATACCTCTTACCGATCTTGCCCCTACCTGGCCGATTAAGTTGTGCTCAGGTTCTGCAATATACCTCATGTGGATAATCAACATTTAGGAGTCGTCTAGGTCTAAGCTCTACCTTAACATAGACTATATTTTTCTTGTTTGATTATTTGTTTGTTTTTATTTATTCTTGTGAAAATGGATTATAATTACAATTATTCTAATTATAACTCAAATCCATATTTTACCCCAACCTCTTTCAATTCGGATATTACAAACTTGACATTACATAACTTTAACCGACGAAGTATGCTAGATTGGTCTTATCCGAATCAATATATACCCCAATTCTAGTATTATGAACAAGAATGGGACAATCTTCACCACTCATCACCGAGTCAGTGGGGATACAACTCCCCGAGTCTTACTATCAACAATCTTACCAACAAACAAATTTATATACTTCATACCAAGACAAACCTATAGAAGAAAAATCTTCTTTAGAAAAGATTTTTGAAGCTTTCCTTGAGTCCACACAACAAGTACAAATCATAGCGAACTCAAGTCTCCAAAATAATTCCCAAATCCGAGATCTTTACTCTAATTTCTAAGTCCAACCACAACAAGATGAACCTCTTGACTTAGAAAAGAGTATGGAATTCATGATTCAGTCCTAAAATGATTGTATTCAATCCCAAATGGATTCTCTCAAATCTGTCAATAGGCTAGAAATAAAAATGAGTCATTTGGTCAACACAATTAATGATAGGAATTAGGAAACTCTACCTAACACATTTTTGACCACTCCTAATTCTTCCAGCCATATTGACGAAGAATCATGGTATCTTGGATAATTTAAACAAGACTCAATTTCACCACAAAACTTTGAACATGACAGATATTAACCAATTAGCAAATTAGCAAGTTTTTATTTCAATGAGATTGAACTTGAAGATGAATGTGACACTGATTCACAATATTGTGATTCCGTTCCACTTTTTGAATTTATGTTGATTCAGGTATCCTTACCTTATTTGGACCCAATTCAGATGCCAACATTGATTCCTATCCCTATAGAGCTTAAACATGAACTGCCTATTTTGGATAGTCACATTCCATTGTTGAAAAATGAATGTAAATTTGAATTCTATGATTTGGACCAAACTCATGAGCCAACCCAGACTCTCGAAGCTAAACTTGATTGAGTTTTATTTTCGATACAATATCGGTTCTCATTCACTTCATTGTTGAGCCCAAATCATTCATTCCACAAAATCAAATTCCATTGTTGGACTAAGATTTAGATCAATATGACTCTATGATAATATCCCAAGATTGGTCATATAACCGGAAAAAATTTCATGTTAGGATCTTGAATGATCCTATTCATATTGGAGAAAATAAAATGTTAATAGGAGAGAGGTTATGAGAGGTGGGTTCCATAAAAATTCACAGTATCTAGAATGGGTAGAAACAATTGGCCCAATGAGACCACCATCGGAACCACCACCTTGAGGTAATAATTTTTCTTCCCTTTCTCCTTTTTCATGTATTATTGCATTTCATTCATACATTGACGACAATACATGAGTTAGGTGTGGGGGAGGGTTACTAACATACTAACTTTACTAATTTTAAAAAAAAATCCTTTCTTTAAAAACCTTTTAAAAAAGAAAATAATACTTTGACTTATTTTTGTAAGAAATTAAGTAAATTTTAAGAAATAAGAGGATTATAATTAGGATTTCTTAGACTTGATCAAAATCAAATTATTTATTTGATTTTGTGGTGAGAAAGAAAAATTGAAAAAGTAATTTAGTCTTGATTTTTACCTTAATGAGATATGCATATTTTATACACTTACACACTTAGGGTTCAAAAACAAAGATTCTTATGCCTTATAAAAATACTGAAAAAAGTTATTATATAAAAATCTTCTGATTAAACTGGGTATATGTGCCTCATAAAGCATAAGTATTCACGCATAAAAGTGATTCATATTATCAAATAAAATTCTTAATTTTGTGGCCTTATTTGCTTGAGTCCTAAGTCCTTGGGATATTTTCTCACCCGGTGCCCTAAAACCGTCCGGTTTGGGAGTTACTGACTAAGGCTCATTACATGGGAAATTAAAAGCCTAATAGAGCAACGAGATATTATCACCATAAATGAAAAAATAAAAATAAAAAAAGGGCATAAGAGTTAGAGTTAAAAAATCCCGAGTCAAACTTTCACGGTCACAAGGTGCATTGACTTAGGGTAAAATAATAGACTAGATGAGAAATATTATTTCAATCCTCATCTTGATTGAAAATAAGTTTTCGTATAGAGAATAAGTTTAGGGATGACTGAATTTTGATAATCCTATGACTTATAGATTACTTGAATTTTACAATAATACTTCAAATATATTTTCTTTTAAAATACTTTTTCGAAAATACTAACACTTTATTTCTCTTTCTTTATAGATTTTATGGGTGTAATCTACTGAAAACCCTCACAAGAAAAAACTCATCCTCTAAGGGTAACCTAGAGGTTTAACAGCTTGTTGCACGTGCTAAGTGCAACCGTGATTCCCACGAAAGTGTGTTAGGTTTGTTGGAACCTAACAAGTTCAAGATGTTGAAGCCTCTCAAATTGCAAGATTTTGATGATGGACAAACACTTCTACCTCATGATGATTGCTCTACCTCAGATGAAGATTATTGAAGATTTTGGGTGATTTTGGAAAGTTGTTGTGTAACTTAGAAAAATATGAAAAGCCTTGATAACTTACACAAAAATCCTTTTATAGTCGACTTGCCCTATTAATATAGTCGACTAACCCAACTTAGTCGACTTGCCAAAAACCTCTAGTCGACTAGTCCATTCCAAAACCAAAATCCTAACTCTCTGTTTGGACTCTGAATGCAAATTAGTCGACTTGACTTTCCTACCTAGTCGACTAACAGATACTCTAGTCGACTAACCCAGTTTCCAAGTCGACTAATATTAGATACAAAAATTATCCAACTCTCTGTTTCTTTCTGAATCAAAACTTAGTCGACTACACCAACTTCCTAAGTCGACTAACAAAGTTTATAGTCGACCAATAGACATTTCTAGTCGACTATATTCAGTTATCCAGAAACCAATTTTTCCAACAGACATATCCCTAGTCGACTAATCTCTAAACCTAGTCGACTAATAGTTGAAGTTTTGCCTAGGCTAGTCGACTAACTCAGTATCCTAGTCGACTATAGGCAGTTTCTGACTGTTGGACAGTTTCTCTTATCAGATCCATTTGACAACGTTTCCAACGTTTAAAATATCTGAATTGGTTCCATAACTACCCTAACGACCCTAGTCTACAGCTATAAATAGGGAAGTTATTCCTAAGGCCAATTACCAATTCATTCCATCAGTTTTCCAAAAGAAAATTTCCAGAAACCTGAAAACTGAATCTCCAACTTCAGTTCTTCACCAAAAGCCATTTCCCTTAGTGAAGGATTCTGAAGTTCAACTTTCCTATACTGAACCTTGTCCACTACACATTCTGTATCAAGGCTATAGGAAATCATTGTATTCATTTCAAAGAAGATTTTGTACAAGGCGTCTTCTTGGGAGTAGAAAAAAGTTGTACAAGGCGTGTTCTCTTGGTGGAAGAGAAGTTGTGCACATTTGGCAAAGGGTGTTTGTCAAGTGGTGTACAAGGCATTTGTTGTGGGTGTACACAAGTAAAGAAAGGGAAAATCTCAAGCATTTTGCTTGGGGACTGGATGTAGGTCACAAGGACCGAACCAGGATAAATCTCCGGTGTTTGCGTTTGTATTTTCTGTGTTAATCCTGTGATTACTTTAATTTCCTGCAAGTAGTTTGTTTAATTTTTTTTATAAACACTATTCACCCCCCCTCTAGTGTTGTGTTGCTTTGATTATAGATCCTACAAGGTTAGGTTAGTTTAATTTTTTCCTTTTCTCTTTGTTTTTGCTTGAGGACGAGCAAAAGATAAGTGTGGGGGTGAATTGCTTTGATTATAGATCCTACAAGGAAAGAAATAAAGGAAAAGGAAAAAGGAAAAGAAATTCATATGAGGAGATATTTTCTTGAACTCAAAAAGTGAAACTGTTGAAAAGACTGATTCCCAGGTTTGAGTCGAGGATACGGAAAACATTTCGAAAAATACCGAAATTGTCCCGAAATCAAGTATCTCGGAACGACTCGCAAAATTTACCAAAAATCAAGAATAATATTCTAAGTCCCATGGTGAAATCCGTTTTAAGAAATACTTTATAGTTTTAAAACTAAAAATCCCGGAATCAATTAGCTACCGACTTCGGTGGAATTTTCATAAATTCATAAAATTCTCATAAAAGCATTTAGGTAAGAAATGTGATTTTAAGAGAAAATGTCTAAAGGACAATCTAGAAATTTCAAGCTGTTTGCAAATTAAAAATCCGGAATCGGTCAGCAGCACTAGTCGACACCGGTTTTGAAGATTTTCATTTTAATTCAGGAAAAATCCAGAAAATCATAGAAAATCTAATATATTGGAAAATAATATTTGAAACTAAAATCGGTCAAATACAGAAGGTAAATTGAAAAAAACGATCGAAAATCTGAATACGCAACTAAGTACGTATTCCGGAAGCGGGGTATTACAATCCACCCACCTTACAAAAATTGCGTCCTCGCAATTTCGTTAAGGGGTAAATTGAACACGAAGTGGACAAGGGTGAAATCAAAGGCTTCAAAAAAAATCAAAACAGGGGTAAGGTGAACACAGGAGGGACCAGGATTGGAAATGAGAGAATGATAAGGGAAATATTTAGAAAGATAACCAACTCAAATGCAAGATCCGGGGTAGTTGTTACCATGATATCCTTGAGGTTCCTGATCTGGATACTGGTCTGCACATTCTGCTGCATCTTCTGATGCCTCCGCCGCCATGATGTGAACTTGGCCTCTGCCGAAATCTACTCTAGGTCTTGCTCCTCTCTGTGGATTGTCATACCGTTGGGGTGGAAATGGAGCTCTCTGGTCAACGGGTTCTGGGTTCCTCCTTAGTGGTGGAGTTGGAAGTGTTGGGGCTGGAAGTGTTGGTCTGATTGGTGCCACATGCCCAAACTTTCTGTGCGGGCAATCCCTTAGCGCATGACTCCCTGTCCCACATGCCAAACATAATCCATTGGCCATTCGACAATCTCTCTTATAATGTCCGGGTCTGTGGCAGAAATTGCATATGATCCGAGGAAGAGGAGGTCGGAATGGTCGCTTCATCATCGGGCCATGGGTTGTCCTAGCTGCATCTTCCTCATCCATCAACTGAAAAGGCCTCTTCTTGGCCTGGTTCCTTAACAGGGTCAATCTCTTCTTCTCCAGTCCACGCTCCACTTCTCGAGCTATGGTGAGGACTTTAGAATAGGTCTTCAGCTGTTGGGGCATTAAGAAGACTTGGATATCCATCTGTAGGCCCTGCTGGAATCTACTTGCCCGCTTCTCCTCATCAGTCACCATGTATGGAGCAACGCGGCTAAGTCTGAGAAATTCCGCGGCATACTCATCCACAGACCGATTCCCTTGCTGAAGCCTGATGAACTGCTCTTCCATGTCTTTCTGAGCTGTGGCAGGGAAGAATCTGCTATAGAAACTCTTAGAGAATGTGTCCCAAGTGACAGGTTTCTCCAATCTGGCTTCCTCAGCTAGCCACCAAGTTCTAGCTACATCCTTCAATTGAATCTTGGCGACCTCCACTTGATTTTCCTTTGGAACTCGGGCTGCATTTAACAGGTCTGTGGTGTCCGTCAGCCATTGCTCAGCATCCAGGGGTTTCTCTCCTCCCGTGAAGATGGCTGGTTGCAACCGTCTAAAGTCCGATATATTCCCCGGCCTTTGTTCCTTTGGAGCTGCTAACTCTTGCCGAAGGAGTTCCGTCTGTTGTTGCTGATTCTCCATCATTGCCTGGATAACCCTCAGAATATCCACATTCTCTCCCGCGGGTCCATTCGATACTTGCCCAGAGTTGTTACGACCCGATCTTCTATCCATACCTAGTTGGTGAAAGATGACTGGAAAGAGCTGGAAAAATGGAAGGATTTTAGGACATGAGGGAAGGAATCAAGAAGGAATCAAGAAGGACTAGATAACTTTGTACATTGTAGTTGGCAAAAGCAAATTACTAGAATTTGCTGCTTGATTGTACTATAGGAGTGAGAGCCTAGGCTCTGATACCATCCTGTAACGCCCCGATCCCGGCGGATACGGGGACGTCACTGCGACGTATATACGCAGGTCAGAAAGTGCCCCCACGTATATACGCTAAGCATTAAGTACAACAAGGATCAGAGTACAACAAAGCGTGGTATTCATCCATATGCCAACTTAAAAGTACAAATACAAAGCTATCACAGGATATGATAAACTATTACACATTACATGTGTCTTTTATCACAACCAAGTCCAAAAGTACGATATACAATAAGGACACAAAAGGCTCACGAGTTAGATGAAGACCTCGTGAGTCAAAGAGAGAAGTTGGCACAAAAGAACAGGAACTAGCCTGCCTGCTCACCAAGAAAAGCTTGATGCTCTGTGGATGGTTCCACTTCGATCCAAGCTTCGGAACCTGAACATACAAATCCAAGGGAGTCAGGACCTCCCAACAATGAACAGGCTACAGCCAAATGGCTAAAAGACAAGAGTAGGAAGGTTAGAACACAAGTATAACGGGTATGAACAAGTAAAACATAATATCCATAAAACAGGAAATCCAGGTAAAGTTGATTACAAGCAAGATTGATTATATACGCTTAGGTCACGGTCCCATGAGACTAGTACATCGAAGGAATAATCCAAATAAGGAAACCCTCATCTATATACTTTTATCTCATGCCACCGAAATCCAAGCGTATAGAATCAGAATTTCAAATCACACGATAGTCATAACAGGATTACATGACAAAAATAACAGAGGTACATAATAGGAATCATGACAGGGATCACTGTAGGAATCGTAACATAACAGGTACCTATTATTATTATTACTCGTCTGACCCATATATCTAGGTATGTGCTTTGGTATATATCCCAAGACACATACATCCATATATAAGAAAGTCGAGGGTTGTTACCGGAAGTAGATGGAGAACTGATATAGCTTCTTATAGTAGTTCCCATACACCTGGGACCAGCTTGAGGGCCTAAGTCCCCCTAACACGAGTCTCCTGTGGGCCCTGAGTCCCACTAACACGTACCGCCAATATTTTATTCCATCACTATAAGCAAGGTATCATTCCGACATCCATCACTTCCTCCCATTCCCCATACAAGTTGTCCTTTTATGGTTTATTAACATAATTATCAGATTAAGGGAATGAGCAGGATCATAACAAGTCATAACAAGAATCATAACTGGAGTACATAACAAGAGATCAGGTACTACATTCCCTTAACGTGATAATCAAGAGGTCAAGTGTATCATGCCTTGGTTTAATAGATAGCATGATAAGAGGGTGAAATGGTTCATTAACAAGTCATGAAGTACAATATGCAATTACATGAACTAAGTATAAGATCCACATTTAAGATAGTAATTAACTATAACAGACAGCCAAAGTTAGTCGACTAGGATAGATGGGATAGTCGACTAATAGTGGTCTCTAGTCGACTAACAGTATGATCTAGTCGACTAAAACTGGGTTCCAGAGAGTTGGAATCTGGTTTCAGGAAAAGTTAGTCGACTAGGATGGAAAGAGTAGTCGACTAACAGTGATTTCAAGTCGACTAACAGACACTCTAAGTCGACTAAAACTGTGTAACAGAGAGTCGAGTTTCTGATTCAGGAAAAGTTAGTCGACTAGGGTCAAGGGAGTAGTCGACTAATCGAGGTTTCTAGTCGACTAATAAATAACCTAAGTCGACTAAAACTGTGTTCTAGAAAAGGTTACGTTTCAACTAAGGGTTTCAAGTCGACTAGTCCTTAGGTCAAGTAGACTAATCGTGGTCTGAAAACAGAGTTCAGAACAGAATCTGATGGTTGTGTTTGATAGTCAAATAACATGATTTAAAGACACAAATGTACAAGATATGGAAACATAAACATACTAAGAATTGTATGAGTCTTGGTGAGTAAAAATACTCACTTGGAATGGTTAATTGAAGCTTTACGAGTTCCGAAAAGGTCGTGTCGACAAATATCACCAAATGATTCCACGGCGATATTACGGACGATCACAATCCAAAAGTTGTCGTGGTTGAGGTGGAGATGAAGGCCTTGGTGATGTTGATGAAGAAGGAATTAGGTGGAGGCTATTTCTTTGGTGAAGTGAAGTGAAAAAAGGAAGTAGAAATGAAAAGGAAAGTTTATATAGGTTTTAGATTTTGTAAAGGAGGTGTAAATAAAGTAGATGAGAGGGGTTTTTTTGCAAATAAGGGGGATGAGGTGTCCCTCTTTTGGCCACTTGGCCGGCCATGGAAGAGAGAGAGAAAGAGGGGCATTAATGTGGAAGTGTGTGGAAGTTGGAATTTTGGAAAAGATTGAAATTTTGGAAAATTGGAAAAGCTTGTGGCTTGTGGAGGAAGGAAAGAAATAAAGGAAAAGGAAAAAGGAAAAGAAATTCATATGAGGAGATATTTTCTTGGACTCAAAAAGTGAAACTGTTGAAAAGACTGATTCCCAGGTTTGAGTCGAGGATACGGAAAACATTTCGAAAAATACCGAAATTGTCCCGAAATCAAGTATCTCGGAACGACTCGCAAAATTTACCAAAAATCAAGAATAATATTCTAAGTCCCATGGTGAAATCCGTTTTAAGAAATACTTTATAGTTTTAAAACTAAAAATCCCGGAATCAATTAGCTACCGACTCCGGTGGAATTTTCATAAATTCATAAAATTCTCATAAAAAGCATTTAGGTAAGAAATGTGATTTTAAGAGAAAATGTCTAAAGGACCATCTAGAAATTCTAAGATGTTTGCAAATTAAAAATCCGGGAATTGGTCAGCAGCACTGGTCGACACCGGTTTTGAAGATTTTCATTTTAATTCAGGAAAAATCCAGAAAATCATAGAAAATCTAATATATTGGAAAATAATATTTGAAGCTAAAATCGGTCAAATACAGAAGGTAAATTGAAAAAAATGATCGAAAATCTGAATACGCAACTAAGTACGTATTCCGGAAGCGGGGTATTACACAAACCTTGAACGCTTCTATCGCTAACCCTCCCTGAGGACACGACCCGTCCTAGCTTATGCTACGAACGGTAATTCAGAAGGAGCAAAGTAAACCTACATAAACATTCAAAGTTCTTGATCATCACACGGCAACCAACGGTTTACTCTAAACCTCTTTTCAATACAATTAATCCTTCCGAACAAATTTTGGCGCAGTTGCCGGGGAGGGTAACGGTCTTTTATTGAATTTTTGGAACTAAACGAATTTTTCTTCTCTATTGTAGGTTACAGTTCAGAGAAAATAGGAAAGAAGACTTGCAGTAATATATAAGTGGTCTTAGGTCTCTGCTCTAGAAAGCAGAGACCAGGTACCCTTTGAATTGCCGCGTTTGCTCGGCTCTGGTCACGGAACCGCGGCAAGGAAGTGTTCACTACTGACTGGCTTTTTGCAGGGCTGCTTGCTTTGTAAAATTAGAGTTTCTGAAAACTTTATTTCTTATATGCCATCACCAGGAGCCTGCTAATAAACCAACAGTAAAATACTTTTTGAAAAGTTTAAAAAATTGATTAGACATTTGCATTTTAGTCACATGTCTTTTCAATCATTTACTTGACTGTTGAAGAGTGTTGGAGCAAGGTGCATACACATTGCATTCAGAATAGGACTCATCTCTTGGTTAATTTATACCACTTTGAGTGAATCTTGTTTATCTTGAACACTTGCACAAAATTAATTTTAAGGGCAACACCCAATAACAAGATAAGGTGGGGATTTAATCACCCTTCCTTGGCCCAAAAATTAGATTCCAAGCACTCACAATCCCAAGCTTTTTAATTAAATTTGATAGAAGTTGGCCCCTAGGGACATCCGGACTCGTTAAGCGATCAGCTGAGGTTGGAAATTATTTTTGATTCACACTCCAGTCAAATCAGTGACTAAGGTTGGGGATTGAGGGGCGAAACCCCGAAGGCTGGTGTTTGGCTTAATTAGGCCCGTCGCTTCTGCGCGGATACCTCCCACCAATCTTGCCCCTACCTGGCTGATTAGCTGTGGTCTGACTCGAGCGATAACCTTCTTTGGCTCATCAAACAGTTAGGAGTCGTCTAGGTCTAGATATCCTAGATAGCTTGTGATTGTTTTTCCTTTTCTTGTTTGTTATTTTTCTTTTTTCGCTTGATTGCTTGGTGAATATTGTCTGTGATTGTGCATGCAAGAGTGGTACCGGGACCCAATTTCAGCAAGACTTGTTAGGACTTCTACACTTGCACAAACACCACTTCCTAACATAAATCCAATCATGGCCAACAACACTTCTCTCCAAGACAAGTTCTATCCCATTCGTACTTCACTTCCGTCATGCATTCTCTTACCCGAAGCAACTGGGAACAATTTTGAGCTAAAATCACAATTCATAAATACACTCCCAAGATTCATGGCCCAAAATCCGAGGATGCATATTTCTTCATTCGTGAGTTTGAAGAAGTGTGCTTGATGATGAGAATTCTCCAACTAGGGGAAGATGTTAGATTAAGGTTCATTCCCTTCGCACTTAAGGACATAGCCAAGAAGTGGCTATACAATCTGCCTGCCAGTTCTATCTCAACATGGGATGAATTTGTCAATGTCTTTCTTAGGAAATTCTATCCCATTCACAAAATGGCCCTTATCAGAAAAAAACATAATGCAGTTCAAACAGAAATCAAGTGAACCATTCTGGAAGTATTTTGAACGTTTTAAAGATTTACTAGCCCAATGTCCTCATCACGGCATAGAGAAGTGGCGACAGTGTCAAATTCTCTATTACGGACTAGATAATCAAACCAAGACACTCCTCAAGACCATGTGTCAAGGAAAATTTTAAAAAAAGATGAGAATCAGGGTTGGGATCTCTTTGAAGCCTTAGCAGAAAAAACCATTCAGTGGGAATCTTGCCCTGAGATAACCAATCCCACCACTTCCAGAGGTGGTATGCATTTGATTGAATCCTCTATAGCTGCCAAGGTAAAGATAACTCAATTGATAAAACGGCTAGAACTGCTCGAGGCTAGGGAACCAAATTCTGTGAATCAGGTCAACCCACCACCTGTAATCAACCCGGGTTGCACCTATTGCCATGCTCTCAACCACCTGTTTGAGGAGTGTCCCGTCTACCAAGCCTAAATGTACCCTGAGAATATGAATGCAGCATACACTAGACCTAATTACAATCTATACTCCAAAACATACAATCCGGGGTGGAGGAACGATCCAAATATTTCTTGGAGTCAGTCTGGTCATGAGCAACCAAGACCATCATTTTCACACCAATACCCTGCTCAGTCTCATCAACTGAGTTTCCAATAGAGCCCACCAAATTTTCAAACAAGCTTCCAACACAACTTCCAGCCCGCATATCAGCAACAACAAGCACAAAATCATCCTGATAAAAAAATGTCAGATTTGGAAAGAATGATTGAAACCTTACCTATAACACAGGCCTCAATGATGAACACCCACAACCAGGTCATCAATAGGTTAGAAGTTCAGATAGGTCAACTGACTAGTTCATTGAATGAAAGACAAAAAGGAACATTGCCGAGCCAACTAGTACCCAATCCTAAGAACCCCTTCCCTATTCATGAAGCCGAAGATATAGGTCCCAGTCAGTGTAACACTGTTCATATTTTGAGATCTGAAAAGCAGAGATAATCAGGTTTTTAGTCATCCTGTTCCAAATAAATCAGCGTCAACATCTCCTATTCTAGTACCATCAACTACAAATGATCCATCTTCAAGTTCACAACATTTAACCTCCAAATCGAATAAAGCCAAAGCAGATAAGCAACCATACAAACCTATTGTACCATTTCCTAATAGGCTAGCAAACCAAAAGACTAATGCTCAAATGGAGGAAATTAGACAAATGTTCAATCAGGTCCAGATCAATGTACCCCTTCTTGATGCCATACAACAAGTTCCCTCCTATGCCAAATTCTTGAAAGATATGTGCACTAAGAAAAGGAAAACTAATGTCCCAAAGAAGGTCTTCCTTGCTCCTAATATAAGTGAGTTGCTAACTGGGCCAATTCCTGTGAAATATAAAGACCCAGGGAGTCCAACTATTTCTTGTATTATAGGACAGATCATGATAAATAGGGCATTACTGGATCTAGGAGCCAGCATCAATCTTCTTCCTTTCTCCGTGTATCAGCAACTCGGGTTAGGCGATCTCCGTCTGACCAGGGTTACTATACAACTGGCTGATCGATCTGTAAAAATTCCTAAGGGGGTGATTACAGATGTTCTCATTCGGGTCGGGGAATTCATTTACCCCGTGGATTTCATTGTTCTAGAAACATAACCCATACATAATCCCAAAGCACAGACACCTGTCATGCTAGGACGACCTTTCCTAGCCACTGCAAACGCAATCATCAACTGTAGGAATGGATCAATGCGTCTAACCTTTGGGGATATGACAAAAGAGGTAAATGTTTTCCACCTGGGAAAACAACCTCGAGATTTGAAAAATGAGTCATTTGAAGTGAACTTGATCGAAGGATTAGCAAGTGAGCATGAAATGGAGATTGAATACGAATCTGACAGAGAATTTGAGTTGGAGTCTGATGACTTCAATCTTAATCAAATAATTGAATCCACAGTGGAGTGGGCAACAGATGCAGCCCCTATCCTTCCCTTACAACCATTGACAGATCAAGTCCCCTCTTCTAAGCTTAAGGTTCTTCCTAGTCATCTCAAGTATCAGTACTTGGGTGAAAAGGAAGCATTTCCCGTGATAATTGCGTCCCATCTGACGGAACAACAGGAAGAGGATCTTCTTGTAGTGTTAAGGGAAAACTGAGAAGCCATTGGTTAGACCATTGCTGATATAAAGGGAATCAGTCCATCCATTGTGCAACACCAGATTCATTTGACGAAAGATGCAAAACCTAAATGTGACCCACAACGTAGACTCAACCCGATCTTGCAAGAGGCTGTTAGAGCTAAAATTTTGAAGCTATTAGACAATGGGATCATCTATCCCATATCCGATAGCCAGTGGGTTAGTCCAGTCCACGCTGTGCCCAAGAAAGCCGGGGTTACCGTGGTAGAAAACGATAAGAAAGAATTAGTACAAACTCGTCTTCCAACGAAGATTCGAGTCGGTATTGATTACTGAAAATTAAATGCTGCCACGTGTAAAGACCAGTTTCCCCTTCCGTTCATCGATCAAATGCTCGAGAGACTAGCTGGACAAGAGTATTACTGCTTCCTGGATGGATATTCAGGATACAATCAAATCCCTATTGCTCCCGAGGATCAAGACAGGACTACCTTCACCTGTCCCTTTGGAACATTTGCATACCGAAGAATGCCCTTCGGCCAATGCAACGCTCCTGCAACATTTCAACGTTGCATGATTAGTCTTTTTTCCGACATGGTGGGAAATTTTTGGAGATTTTCATGGATAATTTTTCCATTTATGGTGATTCTTTTGAACAATTCTTGCACCATCTTAAGTTAGTTTTACAACGACGCATGGAGAAAAACTTGACACTCAATTTGGAGAAGTGTCACTTATGGTCAAGTAAGGAATTGTCCTAGGGCATGAAGTTTCACACAAAGGAATCGAGGTTGATAGATCAAAAGTAGACGTTATAACAAGCTTCCTGAGCCAAAATGCTTAAAAGACATTAGATCATTTTTAGGGCACGCTGGCTTCTATAGAAGATTTATTCAGGGGTTTACAAAATTGCTAGACCTTTGATGAATCTCTTAGGAAAAGATGTACCCTTCAATTTTGATAAAGAATGTCTACAAGCTTGGGAGGAGCTTAAACACAGACTTGTTTTGGTGCCAATAATCTCAGCGCCTGATTGGACCCTTTGAAATCATGTGTGATGCCTCCGATTATGCCATAGACAATGTTTTCGGACAACGTACTGATAACAGGCAACACGTGATCTACTATGCTAGTAGGACGCTGAACGAGGCCCAACTAAATTACATGACAACTGAAAAGTAATTTTTAGCAGTTGTGTTTGCGTTGGAAAAATTTCGCCAATACCTACTAGGATCCAAGACAATGATTTTCACTGATCACTCCGCCCTTATATACTTAATGCAAAAGAAGGATGCAAAGGCCAGACTGATCGATGGATACTTCTTTTGCAAGAGTTTGATTTGAAAATTAAAGATAAAAAGGGCCTTGAAAATGTGGTGGCAGATCACCTTTCGAGAATTCCTAATGCACCAATTGAGACTTTGCCTATCCATGAAGACTTTCCTGACGAACACATCTTTACGATGTGTAAAGAGCCCTGGTATGCTGATATAGCAAACAACCTTACAACTGGATAAACACTTTCAAATTGGTCCGCTCAGGACAAGCATCGCTTTATGAAACAAGTGCGATTTTTCTTTTGGGATGAACCATATTTATTCAAATATTGCCCTGATCAGATAATTAGAGGTGTCTTTCTGAGGACGAACATCATAGCGTATTGATATTTTGTCACGAGCTTGCTTGTGGTGGACACTTTGGTCCACGTAAGACTATTAAGAAAGTCCTTCAGAGTGGGTTCTATTGGCCCACTCTCTTTAATGACGCTTATACTTTCTGCAAGCTCTGTGCCAGATGTCAAATGACGGGTCGGATCACACATAAAGACATGATGCCCCTTACACCGATCCTTGAGGTAGAAATTTTCGATTTGTGGGGCATCGATTTCATGGGACCCTTTCCTCTGTCCTATGGCAACCAATACATTTTGGTGGCCGTAGACTACGTTTCTAAGTGGGCTGAAGCTATTCTTGTTAGGACAAATGATAACCAAGTTGTCATCAAGTTCTTACGGAAAAATATCATTTCTCGCTTCGGAGCACCACATGCGATAATTAGTGACAACGGGAGTCATTTCTGCAATTGGGCTTTTGAAGCCCTAATGCGGAAGTACTCCATCTCTCATAAATTATCCACGGCCTATCATCCTCAGACGAACGGGCAAGTGGAGGTCACCAACAGACAAATTTAACTGATATTGGAGAAAACTGTTGGACAAAATCATAAGGATTGGTCCATCAAACTGATTGATGCCCTTTGGGCATATCAGACCGCCTACAAGACTGTCCTCGGTATGTCTCCATATCGGTTGTATTTGGAAAACCCTGTCATCTGCCTGTGGAGTTAGAGCACCGTGCTACGTGGGCACTAAAACAACTGAATTTGGACTTAGACAAAGCCGGTGATTTGAGAAAGCTGCAGATATCCGAGTTAGACGAACTACGAAATGATGCATACGAGAACGCTCAGATATCTAAACACAGAGCTAAGATTTTCCATGATAAGTCAATTCATAGGAAAAATTTTGTCTCGGGACAAAAAGTTCTATTATACAACACGAGATTCCACCTTTTTTCTGGTAAACTGAAAACCAGGTGGTCAGGCCCCTACATCGTCCAGAACGTCTCCTCATGGTGCCATTGAAATTTTAGATCCCAAAGATGGCAACACTTTCAAAGTGAATGGTCAACGCTTGAAGCCATTTTTCACCACAGAGTCTGAGTCACACAATGTTAATGAACTGGGTCTTTGTGACCCAGTCTATATGTGACCATGTAATTCCACACCATTCCCCGATGTCTCCTGTAAATCATCTTGGAACTTCCTTTGTAAACATAAAAGAAAAAAAAGAGAATAAAAAAACAAAAAGAATAAATAAGTTGGACTTAGGTGCTAAATATCACCTAGGGTTTTCATCTTTCCCTCCACTCTCTTTTCTTTCTAAATAACCTAGGGTTGTAAATTCCTAATTTCCTTTGGGCAATTTGGGGATTTCGTCCTTCTCAGCCTCTTATAAATATCTCCCATCCCGTATCCTTTTTCTTACCCTAGGTTTAACCCCAGATCTGAAACGAGCAATACCAGCGCCGGCCCTCAAATTTTCTGACCCTCTGTCTCTTCGCAATAGTCGCGTTTCCCTGGCCTTAGCCGCACATCCGCGGCAATCTGGGTACAGCCGTGCCGCCGCCAAATTTCTGTGCTGTCGCGGCCTTCTGAAATCTCCAGATCTCCAACCTGTTAATCTGTTGCCACAACAGCTTGCTCTCTGCAATCTCATTTGAGTTTTTCCCTCACGTAGTCCGGGGGAGGTTTGCGTATCCCTTCTCATTGCTTCCTATTATTCATCATGGCACCGTCTATTTTTTCTGAAAAAGATTTTGCTAGAATACTTAGCGATGTGAATTGTTATGGGCATATATTTTTAGATCGTATTCATGTGTGGGATCGGTATGTATTGATATATTATAATTCAGATCACGAGGCTTATTACTGTCCTGAGCTTGTCAAGATTTTCTACAATTCCATAGATCACGCCTCTGTAAACTTTGACACATATCAAATCTTGGTGCACATGCCCACTGGGGATATTATTGTCACGCTTCTTCTAGTAGAAGAACTCACACATGTCCCTTGCAACCCATATCATAGCGAACCTCTACCTTTGATCGATTACATGACTTTCATGGGGGCTCGCTGTACGGAACAAGATAGGGGGCTCAAAGCCAGTACTACCTTTAGAAACATACATTGCGTTGGTCGCTGGATTCAATGCAATATTTTAGGACCGAACCACACAACCTCCTTTAACAGGCCGGTGCTGCAGATTATACACGACCTGATGACTCGGTAGCACACTATCTGTATCAACAAGATCATTTTTCATAGTATCATCACCAACTCCTCCCGCACACGCGGTGCAAAGTTTCTCGCACCCAGTATTGATCACTCCTCTGTGTAGGACTTTCTTACCAGACGCAGTTTTTGACTCATATGATAGGGTGTTTGTTGCACAAGAACGGGCGACTAGCGCTTATAATAGTTGTCTTCATGCGATTTGGACTCCTAGTGTCCAGTCCGAAGATATCCTTGTGGAGTCCTCTTCGGAGGAACTTTTAGAGGAGGAGGATGAGCCGGGTTTTTGGCAACAAGACCCCCCAGCTGATTCGTGCGCCTTCATTTCTACCATTTAGTGAGGCATGAAGAAGATATTTTGGGGGCAGATTCAACTACGCAAACAGGTTGCGAAGCAAACATCTCGCCTAGACCGCATTGAGGAGGGTCTACGGCGATCACAGTTGGCTGGACCTAGCACCACCGCTGGTCTAAGCCGCAGGCGGGGGTGATACCTTTCTTGTCCTATTTCATGCGTATATTTTCTTGCATACATTGTGGACAATGCATGGGATAGGTATGGGGGGTAGATACTAACATGAGAATTTTCTAGACTTTTTCTTTTAGATTTCTAGGTTTCTTTTTCTTATATTTCTCTTTTCTTACTAACATAGGATTTTTCTAGACTTTTTCTTTTAAAAAAAAGAAAAAAAATTAAATAAACATAAAAAAATATTGATCCAGTTCTTTGAAAAGAATTAACTTGATCTTAGGTATTAAGGAAATTCTAAGCTAAGATTTCTTAATATAAGCCGAAATAAAAAATTTTGTTGGATCTTTAGGTTAAGAAAGAAAAGAATAGAAAAGACAGCTAGATTTTTAATTTTTTCTAAACACTATATACATTTGCATATTGAGGGATTAATCAAAGACTTAGTGACTTTGCTTACATAAATATATATATATATAAAAATATATATATAGAAATTCATAAATAAAACTTGATCACTAATTAAGCTGGTTGGTTGTGCCTTAAGAAGCATAACCAGTCACGCCTAAAAGTGGTTGAGTCCTTAGCATTCGTGGCCTAGTTTACTCGAGACCTTGAACCTTAGGGATGTATCTTCATCTGGTGCCCTAAGACCATCTGGTCTGGGAGTCATCGGTAAAAGGCTCGCTACATGGGTAAATCAGAAAGCCTAATGAAGCTAAGAAAATGTAAATATATACTCTGAAAAAAATAAAAAATAAATATATATATAAATATATATATGTGTGTGAACAAACGAACTAAAGTCTAAGAAAAATCCCTCATACATATGTATATGTGTTAGACGTGATACAGAATCCAATTTCTCTCTATTCTTGAAAAACTTAACCTAAGTTGAAAACAATATTTCAAATGGAAACTTATAAAAAGAAGGAAAAGTTTAGAATAACCTTAAACCGATAGATCACCGAAATTCTTGAAGGAAATGGATCATAAAAAAATGTTTCTCTCTTTTCATTGACATTTTTGTTCTTTGGGATTTTGTGGGTACAATCCGCTGAAAACCCTCAGGAGACAACACTCCTCCTCTAGGGTAACCTAGAGGTTTAACGGCTTGTTGCACGAGCTCAGTGCAATCGTGTCACCTACGAAAGTGGTATAATAATTTAGTTAGGTTTTTCTTTTTTTTTGCTTATTTTGCTCAGGGACAAGCAAAAGCTAGGTATGGGGGTGTGATTGGAGTCATTTATGCATCATTTTCTACCACCATGCTATGCTTTATATGAATAAATAGTTGATTTTTACTTCTTTTTTCTTTTTTTTTCTGGTCTAATATCTAATGGAGAAAGAGGCCCAATAATTGTGATTTTTGAGGAATTAAAGAAGTATTTAAGAAGCCCACAAGAGAAAAGGCCAAGTCTGAAAAGATCCAGAATGTATTCTCAGTTTCTACAAGATCCAACTGAGGATACAAGATGCAACAGAAAGGCACAAAAATCTGCTAGCACAGCGGCAAAGAAACGGCCGCGAAAACGTGGCACGTGCCGCAGACCCGTGGCAATCTTTAGGCTGTTACTTCAGCGTTTGATCCGGAGACTAACGTGGGATGGCCTCCTCGCATGAAGACTATAAATAGACCTCTAGGGCCTCTGTAATGGGGGGAGAAAAGAGCATTGTTTTTATAGGGAAATTGTTAGGGTTTCTCTAGGTTTTCTTTTAGGCTCTTATGTAATTTCCTTCTTCTTCTTCTAGAATCCAGAAAAGAGAGAGTGAGAGTGAGCAATCTTTGTAATTGGAGACGGTGACAACTCACTACAAGGATCGAGCTTTCAATCTTCATCTTCTTTTGTTCTAGTGCATTGTTTTTCTTTTAAGCTTTTACTTTCTTTTACTTCACTTCTACAATGACTTGTCTTTCGTTCTTTATTTCTATGTCTAGATAATTTATTAACATGACAAACTAACAATTAATTTTACTAACTACTAACTCTTGGGTGATTGCTGACTTATATGATTCTTTGGATACGTTCTTCTTTCAAGTCTTGCAAATTACAAGTCTATATCACTCCCAATGAAGATGAGTTGCTTTCTATTCTTTGCAAATGCTAAGTTTTTCCTCCATATGTGTAACGCCCCGATCCTGCGGGTATGGGGACGTCACTGCGATGTATATACGCAGGTCAGAAATACCCTCACGTATATACGCTAAGCATCAGTACAGGCAAGAATCAGAGTACGGAAGCAAGTGGTGCATTATACATTCCAACACATGAGTACAATTACAAAGTTATCACCAAAGGTGATCCGATATTACAATAATATTACATCACCTGATAGGCGCAAATGCGAGAGTACAAAAAGATGTACATATATGAACTGTACAAAAGGCACTCACGAGTTTGCAATAGGAAAACTCGAGAGGCAAACAGGGGCCTGGAAGGATGGAGCTCTGAACGGTCTGCTGAAGATCCACGCTACCGCTGCGCTACTCTGATCAGCAACAGGGAGGATCCACACGCTTCTAGCTCCAAAACCTGGACATGAGGATCCAGAGGAGTCAAAACTCCCCAGGCGAGCGGTGATACAAATGCCAGATGGCGAACAAGGACGAGCACAAGTGTGTATATAGCAATTGATATTAAGTACAGAAGACAGGAGGGTTAGAACACAAATATAGCAGGTATGAACAGGTGTAACATAATCATCATAAAACAGGAAATCCGATATAAAGCTCGATTACGAGCCAAAACAGATTGTATAAGCTTAGGTCACGACCTCATGAGACTAGTACCTCGAAGGAATAATCCAAACAAGGAAACCCTCATCTATATACCTTTATCTCGTGTCACCGTAATCCAAGCGTATAGAATCAGAGTTGCAAATCACACAGTAGTCATAACAGGAGTACATAACAAGAATAACAAGAATCATGACAAGTATAACGAGAGTCCATAACAGGCGTCACAGGAGTCATAACAGGCATTATAACAGGAATCACAGAAGTCATAACAGGAATCATAACAGGAATCATAACGGGAGACTATTATTATTATTACTCGTCTGGCCCATATATCTAGGTATGTGTCCTGGTGTACATCCCAACACACATACATCCATATATAAGCAAGGCGAGGGTCGTTATTGGAAGATGATGAAGAACTGATAGCTCCTCTTATAGTAGTTCCCGTACGCCCGGGACCAGCCTAGGGGCCTTAAATCCCCCTAACACGCATCTTCTGAGGGCCTTGAATCCCTCTAACACGAATCGTCAGTTCAGGTATTCCACTACTATAAGCAAGGTATCATTCCGGCATCCATCACTTCCTCCCATTCCGCGTGCAAGTTATCCTTTTTATGGCTTGTTAATATTATCAGATTACGGGAATGAGTAGGATCATAACTTGTCATAACAGGTATCATAACGGGAATCATAACAGGAGTCATAACAGGGGTCAGGCATAACTGGTGTACATAACAAGAGATCTGGTACTTCATTCCCTTAACGTGATAATCATGAGAGGAAAGTTATTCATAACAGGTATCAGGTTATTATGCCAATGACGAGTGTTCATGAAGATAAGAGTAATAAGTCAAGTAATAACACAATATGTAATACAAGTCCCGAGGATAAAGTCCATATTCAAGAAAGTGATTAACCACAGCCAACAGTCAAGATTAGTCGACTAGGGAGAACAAGTAGTCGACTTATGAAGGAGTTAGTCGACTATAGTAAACGGTCAAGTCGACTAAGAAGGCCGCGTCTCAGAAGGAAAGTTAGTCGACTAGGGCAATTGGGTTAGTCGACTAATGAAGGCCGCGTCTCAATAGGACCGCGTCTCAGGGAGAAAGTTAGTCGACTAGGAAATTATGGGTAGTCGACTAATCAAGGTCGCGTTTCAAAGAGCCGCGTTTCAGGAGAAAAGTTAGTCGACTAGGGCAATTGAGTTAGTCGACTAATGAAGGTTGCGTTTCCAGGAATGGTGCGTTCTTCAGGAAAGTTAGTCGACTAGGAATATGGGATAGTCGACTAGTAAAGTCGCGTCTCAGGAGTGAGGCTGCGTTTCAAAGGGGTTAGTCGACTTATACATGGGTCAAGTCGACTAATACTGTGCAACAGAGAACAGAATAAGCTTTGAGAGTTATGGTTTGTTGATATATATAAATACAAGTTAACCAAGTCTTTGGCGAGGAAAATCACTCGCCTAACAATGATCCTTGCTGCGTCCAACGAAGGGAAGTTCGGCCCCAATCCAAAAGGAGGGTACCGGCCCTAAGTCTTGCCGCCGGAGAAGAACGCGGCCCCAATCCAAAAGGAGTGGCCGGTCTTCACAAAGTGATGGAGAGAGGGTGAAGGTGCAAGTCTAGTTCAAGTTGCCAAAATGAGATTTTGCAAACGGTGTTACGGGGAGCGATGAGTTGGCTAGAATGAAAGAGCTCGCCGTGGAGGTGAAGATGGTATACTTGGTGGTGGCTAAAGGAGGAGTAGGTGGTGGTGGAGATGGTGGAGAAGTTTGGTGGAGGAGATGGGTTCTTTGGTGTAAAGAAAGGAAGAAGAGGGTGGTATGGATGGTTGGAGTTGGTGCCTTTGTTGTTGGAGTGGTGGAGGAGATGGAGAAGGAAGAAGTGGTGGTGTTGGTGGTGAAAATGGAGGTGGAGAAGGTGGAGTATGGGTGGCCCAAGGAAGTAAGAGGAGGCTCTTAGTGGCTTCTCTGTTGGTGGCTGCAGGAAACAAGGAAGAAGGAGAAGAGAAAATGAAAGAGAGAGAAGGAGGTGGGGTATTTATATATAAAGAAATAATGATTGCAAGTTTGACTTTTGAAGCCAAAGAATAAAACTTGCGTTTCATTGGAAGGAGATGGGCTGCGTCTCAACCAAATGGTTGGCTGCGTTTAGGCCAAAATAGGCCAAACGCGGGAATCAAGGCTGCGTCCAGGGAAGATGCCAAAGCTGCGTTTCACAAAAGGACAAAAGTCATGATGACTTGATGGGAGTTGATTAGCAGCGCATTAAATGCAGCATGGAGAGGTGTGGAGAGGATCTCTGCATTAAATGCAGAATCCCAGGTAGGTGAATGCCGCGTTTGAGGAAGGAGAGAGAAAATGAGGAAAAGACAAAAGTGGAAAATTGGGGCAATCTCCTCGGTATCTGAGAAAATACTGAAAACTCCGGAAAAGCCCAAAAATGAAATAGCTCAGAAAGTTTCCCAAAAATTCTAAAAAATAATAAATATTATAAAATGATTTTTGGTGAAATCGGTTTTCAAAGATTAAATCTCATTTTCTAGACAAAAATCCTGAAGTCAACCGTCAATCTCGGTATACACCGGATTGGCCGGATTTTGATAAAATCTGATAAATCCCAATAAAAGTATTTAGATAGAAAATACGATTTTAAGAAGTAATGTCAAAAGGCACTTTTAGAAATTCCAAACCGTTTGTAAATTAAAAATCTGGAAATCGGTCAACGGAACTGGCCGACACCGGTTTTGAAGATTTACAACTTAATTCAGGAAAATTCCAGAAAATCATAGAAAATCTAGAATATTGGAAAATGATGTTTAAAACTAAAATCGGTAAAATCGGAATACCAGAAAGACTAAATCGAGCAACAACCTGAGATCGGGTCCCCGGTTCAGACTAGGGCTGACTCCGAGTTCACGAATCCCAATCCAAAGCAAAACAATCATATAAATAATTCATAACAGGAAGTAAATCAAAAAAAATACGATCGAGAAATCTGAATACGCAACTAAGTACGTATTCCGGGAGCGGGGTGTTACAATCCATCCACCTTACAAAAAATTGCGTCCTCGCAATTTCGATAAGGGGTAAATTGAACACAAAGAGGACAAGGATGGAAACAAAGGCTCCGAAAAACCAAAACAGGGTTAAGATGAACACAGGAGGGTCCAGGATGGGCACTGAAAACAGGATAGGGTGGAATATTTAGAAAGATAATCAACCCAAGGTACAAAAGATTAGAGTTAACTGGACAGGGATAACCAACTCAAAACACAAAAGGTCAGGGGTTGCTGTAACAGTGACATCCTCAAGGTTCCTGCTCCAGATACTGAGCTTCATACTCTGCTGCTGCTTCATCTGATACCTCTGCCGCCATGTTGTGAACTTGGCCTCTGCCATAATCTGCTCTAGGTCTTGCCCCTCTCTGTGGATGATCATACTGCTGGGGTGGAAATGGAGCTCTTCGGTCTACGGGTTCTGGGTTCCTTCTTAGTGGTGGAGCTGGAAGTGGTGGGGCTGGAAGTGCTGGCCTGACTGATGCCATATTTCCTATCCTTCTGAATGGGCAATCTCTTATTGCATGACTTCCGGTCCCACATGCTAAGCATAATCCATTGGCCATCCGATAATCTTTCCTATAATGTCTGGGCTTGTGGCAGAAGTTGCATATGATCTGAGGAAGAGGGGGTGGGGATGGTCGCTTGATCATCGGACCATGGATTGTCCTAGCTGTATCTTCTTCATTCATCAACTGAAAGGGTCTCTTTACTAACTTGTTCTGCACCTGGTTCTCATTCTTCTTCTCCAGTCCTCGTTCTACTTCACGGGCAATGGAGAGAACCTGAGAGTACGTCTTCAGCTGTTGAGGAATAAGGAACATCTGGACATCCATCTTCAGCCCTTGCTGAAACCTGCTCGCCCTCTTTTCTTCATCTGTCACCATGTAAGGAGCAAACCTGCTAAGCCTCAGGAATTCTGCAGCATATTCATCCACTGACCGATTGCGCTGCTGTAGGCGGATAAATTGTTCTTCCATTTCCTTCTGGGCTGTTGCCGGGAAGAATCTCTCATAGAAACCCTTTGAGAACTGGTCCCATGTGATGGGTTTCTCCAGTGTTGCTTCTTCTGCCAACCACCAGGTTCTGGCCACATCTCTCAGCTGTATCTTGGCCACTTCCACTTGGTTCTCATCCGGGACTCGGGCTGCCTTCAAAAGATCTGTTGTGTCTATCAGCCACTGCTCTGCATCCAGAGGTTTCTCCGTTCCCGAAAAGATTGCCGGCTGTAATCTCCTGAAATCTGACACGTTGCCTGGCCTCTGCTCTCGGGGTGCAACCAACAGTCCTTGACGTAAAAGCTCAGTCTGCTGTTGTTGGCTCTGCATCATCCCTTGAAGCACCCTCATCATACCTTCATTGTCTCTGTTGGGTCCATCTTGAGAGGTACTAGGACCATTGCGTGTTCCCCGTCTTTCCATATTTGAGTTGGTTGGAGTGGGTAACAAGAAGGAACTGGAAGGTAAGAGATTGAAGGGTCTCAGGATACAAGGAATGGATCAGAAGGAAGAGAAAGATAACTCTGTACTTGTAGTTGGATTGTATAACCAGGACTCATGCATTCCAGTTGTAAATTTCTTTACCATTAATTTGCCGTCTGGACGTACTGAGGAAGTGAGAGCCTAAGCTCTGATACCACCCTGTAACGCCCCGATCCTGCGGGTATGGGGACGTCACTGCGACGTATATACGCAGGTCAGAAATACCCTCACGTATATACGCTAAGCATCAGTACAGGCAAGAATCAGAGTACGGAAGCAAGTGGTGCATTATACATTCCAACACATGAGTACAATTACAAAGTTATCACCAAAGGTGATCCGATATTACAATAATATTACATCACCTGATAGGCGCAAATGCGAGAGTACAAAAAGATGTACATATATGAACTGTACAAAAGGCACTCACGAGTTTGCAATAGGAAAACTCGAGAGGCAAACAGGGGCCTGGAAGGATGGAGCTCTGAACGGTCTGCTGAAGATCCACGCTACCGCTGCGCTACTCTGATCAGCAACAGGGAGGATCCACACGCTTCTAGCTCCAAAACCTGGACATGAGGATCCAGAGGAGTCAAAACTCCCCAGGCGAGCGGTGATACAAATGCCAGATGGCGAACAAGGACGAGCACAAGTGTGTATATAGCAATTGATATTAAGTACAGAAGACAGGAGGGTTAGAACACAAATATAGCAGGTATGAACAGGTGTAACATAATCATCATAAAACAGGAAATCCGATATAAAACTCGATTACGAGCCAAAACAGATTGTATAAGCTTAGGTCACGGCCTCATGAGACTAGTACCTCGAAGGAATAATCCAAATAAGGAAACCCTCATCTATATACCTTTATCTCGTGTCACCGTAATCCAAGCGTATAGAATCAGAGTTGCAAATCACACAGTAGTCATAACAGGAGTACATAACAAGAATAACAGGAATCATGACAAGTATAACGAGAGTCCATAACAGGCGTCGCAGGAGTCATAACAGGCATTATAACAGGAATCACAGAAGTCATAACAGGAATCATAACAGGAATCATAACGGGAGACTATTATTATTATTACTCGTCTGGCCCATATATCTAGGTATGTGTCCTGGTGTACATCCCAACACACATACATCCATATATAAGCAAGGCGAGGGTCGTTATTGGAAGATGATGAAGAACTGATAGCTCCTCTTATAGTAGTTCCCGTACGCCCGGGACCAGCCTAGGGGCCTTAAATCCCCCTAACACGCATCTTCTGAGGGCCTTGAATCCCTCTAACACGAATCGTCAGTTCAGGTATTCCACTACTATAAGCAAGGTATCATTCTGGCATCCATCACTTCCTTCCATTCCCCGTGCAAGTTATCCTTTTTATGGCTTGTTAATATTATCAGATTACGGGAATGAGTAGGATCATAACTTGTCATAACAGGTATCATAACGGGAATCATAACAGGAGTCATAACAGGGGTCAGGCATAACTGGTGTACATAACAAGAGATCTGGTACTTCATTCCCTTAACGTGATAATCATGAGAGGAAAGTTATTCATAACAGGTATCAGGTTATTATGCCAATGACGAGTGTTCATGAAGATAAGAGTAATAAGTCAAGTAATAATACAATATGTAATACAAGTCTCGAGGATAAAGTCCATATTCAAGAAAGTGATTAACCACAGCCAACAGTCAAGATTAGTCGACTAGGGAGAACAAGTAGTCGACTTATGAAGGAGTTAGTCGACTATAGTAAACGGTCAAGTCGACTAAGAAGGCCGCGTCTCAGAAGGAAAGTTAGTCGACTAGGGCAATTGGGTTAGTCGACTAATGAAGGCCGCGTCTCAATAGGACCGCGTCTCAGGGAGAAAGTTAGTCGACTAGGAAATTATGGGTAGTCGACTAATCAAGGTCGCGTTTCAAAGAGCCGCGTTTCAGGAGAAAAGTTAGTCGACTAGGGCAATTGAGTTAGTCGACTAATGAAGGTTGCGTTTCCAGGAATGGTGCGTTCTTCAGGAAAGTTAGTCTACTAGGAATATGGGATAGTCGACTAGTAAAGTCGCGTCTCAGGAGTGAGGCTGCGTTTCAAAGGGGTTAGTCGACTTATACATGGGTCAAGTCGACTAATACTGTGCAACAGAGAACAGAATAAGCTTTGAGAGTTATGGTTTGTTGATATATATAAATACAAGTTAACCAAGTCTTTGGCGAGGAAAATCACTCGCCTAACAATGATCCTTGCTGCGTCCAACGAAGGGAAGTTCGGCCCCAATCCAAAAGGAGGGTACCGGCCCTAAGTCTTGCCGCCGGAGAAGAACGCGGCCCCAATCCAAAAGGAGTGGCCGGTCTTCACAAAGTGATGGAGAGAGGGTGAAGGTGCAAGTCTAGTTCAAGTTGCCAAAATGAGATTTTGCAAACGGTGTTACGGGGAGCGATGAGTTGGCTAGAATGAAAGAGCTCGCCGTGGAGGTGAAGATGGTATACTTGGTGGTGGCTAAAGGAGGAGTAGGTGGTGGTGGAGATGGTGGAGAAGTTTGGTGGAGGAGATGGGTTCTTTGGTGTAAAGAAAGGAAGAAGAGGGTGGTATGGATGGTTGGAGTTGGTGCCTTTGTTGTTGGAGTGGTGGAGGAGATGGAGAAGGAAGAAGTGGTGGTGTTGGTGGTGAAAATGGAGGTGGAGAAGGTGGAGTATGGGTGGCCCAAGGAAGTAAGAGGAGGCTCTTAGTGGCTTCTCTGTTGGTGGCTGCAGGAAACAAGGAAGAAGGAGAAGAGAAAATGAATGAGAGAGAGAAGGAGGTGGGGTATTTATATATAAAGAAATAATGATTGCAAGTTTGACTTTTGAAGCCAAAGAATGAAACTTGCGTTTCATTGGAAGGAGATGGGCTGCGTCTCAACCAAATGGTTGGCTGCGTTTAGGCCAAAATAGGCCAAACGCGGGAATCAAGGCTGCGTCCAGGGAAGATGCCAAAGCTGCGTTTCACAAAAGGACAAAAGTCATGATGACTTGATGGGAGTTGATTAGCAGCGCATTAAATGCAGCATGGAGAGGTGTGGAGAGGATCTCTGCATTAAATGCAGAATCCCAGGTATGTGAATGCCGCGTTTGAGGAAGGAGAGAGAAAATAGGGAAAAGACAAAAGTGGAAAATTGGGGCAATCTCCTCGGTATCTGGGAAAATACTGAAAACTCCGGAAAAGCCCAAAAATGAAATAGCTTGGAAAGTTTTCCAAAAATTCTCAAAAATAATAAATATTATAAAATGATTTTTGGTGAAATCGGTTTTCAAAGATTAAATCTCATTTTCCAGATAAAAATCCTGAAGTCAACCGTCAATCTCGGTATACACCGGATTGGCCGGATTTTGATAAAATCTGATAAATCGCAGAAAAAGTATTTAGATAGAAAATATGATTTTAAGAAGTAATGTCAAAAGGCACTTTTAGAAATTCTAAACCGTTTGTAAATTAAAAATCTGAAAATCGGTCAACGGAACTAGCCGACACCGGTTTTGAAGATTTACAACTTAATTCAGGAAAATTCCAGAAAATCATAGAAAATCTAGAATATTGGAAAATGATGTTTAAAACTAAAATCGGTCAAATCGGAATACCAGAAAGACTAAATCGAGCAACAACCTGAGATCGGGTCCCCGGTTCAGACTAGGGCTGACTCCGAGTTCACGAATCCCAATCCAAAGCAAAACAATCATATAAATAATTCATAACAGGAAGTAAATCAAAAGAAATACGATCGAGAAATCTGAATACGCAACTAAGTACGTATTCCGGGAGCGGGGTGTTACAATATGACTCATGTGAGCCTCACTTAGAGCCTTGTCTTTAGAACAAGTGCAGTGATGGGACATGAAGATGGAGCACTTCACTATGCCAATGATTATATTACAAGTTCTTATTTCATGCTCGCTTTATTATAGCTTTGATGGACTAATAAATCTTGTATGTTTCTTAGTATTGTTAAAAGTGACTATCCTTGTTCCACTAATGAAAATCTATTTAGGGAGCCAATGATTCAAGGAGGCAACTAGCCTAATGAGAAACACCTTCGACATGGGACAACACAAGACTTAGTAAAGCAAGACATACAATTACCGATGATTCAATATGAGGCATGCATCACCCAACGAGAGTAGTAAGTTTGTAAATTATTATGTTAGTTAGTCATGGTTTCTCTTTATATTATTCCTAAAAATCTCTCTTAAAAATCTCTCTTCTAAAAACTTCTTTTTCTTCTAACATCTCCGTTTTCCTTCATCTTTATCTCGTTTCTTCTTTTCTTTTACACAACACTGAAAGATTTTTCGCTCACCTTCCACATCGTTTTGTTTTCCATTTCTCAAAACAAAGAAGAATCTTCGTTTTTCTTCACAAAGATTTCAATACAACCTTGAACGCTTCTATCGCTAACCTTCCCTGCGGATACGACCCGTCCTAGCTTATGCTACGAACGGTAATTCAGAAGGAGCAAAGTAAACCTGCATAAACATTCGAAGTTCTTGATCTGTAACGGCCCGATCCTGCGGATACGGAGACGTTACTACGACGTATATACGCAGGTCAGAAAAGCCCTCAGTATATACGCTATGCATCAGTACAGACAAGAATCAGAGTACGGAAGCATGTGGTGCATTATACATTCCAACATATGAGTATAATTACAAAGTTATCATCACAGTGACACAATGTTACAAGAATATTACATCACCGACAGGCGCAAATGAGAGAATACAAAGAGAAGTACAAGTATGAACAATATACAGGCACTCACGAGTTTACAAAAGGAAAACTCGAGAGGCGTACGGGGGGCCTGGAAGGATAGAGCTTCAGATGGTCTGCCGGAGTTCCAAGCTATCGCTGCACCTCTCAGGTCAGCAACAAAGAGAATCCCCTAGTTTCAAGCTCCAGGACCTGGAGATGAGGATCCAGAGGAGTCAGAACTTCCCCAGCGAGTGGTGATGCGAATGCCAGATGGCGTGCCAAGATAAGTACAAGTGTATTGATAAAACTGAATAAAACTAATTACGAGCAAAGCCGATCGAACAACTCAGGTCACGGCTCTAAGAGACTAGTACATCGAGAATAATCCAAACAAGGAAACCCTCATCTATATACCTTTATCCCATGTCACCATAATCCAAGAACATACAGCCCGAGTTACAAGATGGCACAACAAATTGCATATTAACATCTTATTATAATTGGGGCCGTCTAAGTTGAAGGCTTCAGTATGCGTCCTATTCCACATACTTCCACTCACAACTTATAGATCAAGTTATTTGGAAACTGATAAAGTTCGATGAATCATGTTTCGGATGGGCCCCGTACATGCCCGGGACAACGGTCCAGGAGTATCCGGTGCTGAGCCGGAACGTACCGCTAGGTACCGGGACTTATTTACGCCCGAACAGGAATAGAGTATCGCAGATCCCATAGAAATAGGCCTAGGGCGTGTGCATACCCGATAGGAATGAACAGGAGTAGGGGTGCCAGCACACCCCACGGAATCCCTGGTGGCCGCCAGGTGATCCCTCAAGTGTGTGACCACGCGCGACTCGATAAGACCACCATAAATATGATTAATCAGGGCCCATCAGTTTCCCCCAAACCGGGTACAAGTTGTCTTATAATAATTTAATATATAGTCAACAACTTACAGGAATAAAAGGATCAGGAATTTAGGAGTACCTAAGTATTGAAGATTCAGGTCACTGCATATAGAATACAGAATAACATGTACATAATTCAAGTCACTGTATGTAACACAGGATAACACGGTAGGATTCCCGTGAATGTGATAGCCATTGGTCAAGTATCAACGTGTCAAGAAGCAGGTGGTAAATCATATTATAATGAGGAACAAGCGCTAAGCAGTAAGTCATGTCAGGTGGTAACACGTCAGTTGCTAAATGATACAGACGGGTGTATGTCAAATGTTAACATGACAAGTATGTACGTCATAATATCAAACGAGAATACTGATATAAATACATATGTTATGCAAATCAACCCGACGATGCGGGTAAGTCCAATGGGAAAGTGAGAACACTCGCCTAGAACTCAGAAAACACCGTGAAATGTCTGATGTCTGGAATCTAGGAAATTAACGCGTAAATGCGTTCAATATAAAGGAGGAGAGAGAATGGAGACGCGGGAATCGCAGATGCAAGAGTTGCGTTGCACAGAGGCCCCAAACGCGGGATTCGAGACCCGCGCTAAAGCTAGAGACAAGAAGAACACAAGCGCGGTTATGAGCTCCGCGTTGTGTTAACATAAGAACGTGAGAATCACGTTAAATAATTACTTGAACGCAGGGGGTAAAATCCGCGTCTAGTAATCACACAACAAGAGAAAGGGGAAGACAGGAAAAAAGGGGAGACGCAGGAAATGAGGAAGAAGTGGGAGACGCAAGGGTGAGGGGGAGACACAGGAAAGGGGAAAAACAGGGAAGAAAAGGAAAAGGAAAAGGAAAGGAAAGGGAAAAAACGAAAGAAAGAAGGAAAGAGGGAAAGGGAGAGGGGATAGCCGGTCACGGCTTGGCCGGCGATCACCGGCGGTGGCCGGAGGTGGCCGGAGATGGCCGGAAGTGGTCAGAGATGGGTGGGCAAAGCCCCAAGCCCAAGTAATGGTGGTGCAACTCTAGTTGAAATGGAGAAAATAGAGTTTTGAAAACGAGGCTTCGGAGAACGAAGCTATACCTCGTTAGAAAGAGTATTCTGAGGAGAGAAAGATGGCGTGGTTCGTGATGGTCAAGGTAGTGTTGGTAGTGGTGGGGAAGGTGATAAAGTTATGGAGTTTAATGGGTTTCTTGGTGGAAAAGAGGAAGAAGAAGATGATGGAGATGGTGGTGTTGTGGTTGTTGTTATTGTTGAAATGGAGGAGGAGATTGAGGAGGGAATGGTGGAGGGATTGGTGGAGATGGAGGGTGGAGAAGTGGCCGGCCAAGGCAAGGGCACGACTAGCTTGGGTTGCTCGTTGCTTGCTGTTGGCTGCTGTTGGAGAAGAAAGAAGAGAAAAAATGAAAGAGAGAGGAGTGGGGGTGTTAATATAAAGGGAAAGTTTAAGATTATTACAAGTTGCCATTGTTTCAAAACAAAAGGGACTCAACCACCATGTTTCTTGCGTCTCATTCACCCAGACTTGCGTCTAGGCCAAAGATCTAGACGCGGAGATAAAATCCGCGTCCAAGAGAAACGCGAATGTTGCGTTTGATGAAAAAGACAAAAAGCCATGGTGACAAGACTCAGAATTGATCTTGCAGGGCATGAGCATTAAATGCAGTATGGAGAGGATCTTTGCATTAAATGTGGGTTGGTGAAACTCGCGTCTAGCGAGGAGAGAGAAAATAAAAAAAAGAGGAAATAAAATATCTGGATAAGGTTTCGGTATCTGGGAAAACATCGAAAACTCTAGAAAAGTCCAAAAAATGAAGTAGGTTGGAAAGCTTTCCAAAAATTTTCAAAAGTAATAAATATTATATAAAGATTTTTGGCGAAATCAGTTTTTAGAAATTCAATCCTATTTTCAAAATAAAAATCCTTAAGCCAACCGTCAATACCGGTCTATACCGGGTCGGCCGGATTTTGATAAAATCGAAAAAATCTCAGAAAATGTCACAAAGGAGAAAATATAATTCTAAGAAGTAATATGAAAGCAAAATCCAGAAATTTGATTCCAATTGTCAACTAAAATTTCTAGAATCAACCAGTGATACTGGCCGACACCAAACCCAGTGAAATTTTGATAAATTCAGAAAAATCCCAGAAAAAGTATTTAGATAGAAAATGTGATTTTAAGAAGTTATGGGAAAGTCGTTTCTTAAAATTCTCTGTCTAGCACTTGTTATGAGCTTTAGTTTATTTGTCATTGTACTATTGAATCAATAGAGTTGTCCGTTACCTTTGCCAGTGTATTGTTGGACTGATTGCAGAGGCAGATACATACTCCTTATATGTGAGAGAACGCAACCCTTATAGACATAATTCTGGCACGCCGATCAAGTGGAGACGCGAACTTCACTGAAGTTGAGACACGACGCTCAATTGTTTTAAAGATGTGGCTCTCAATTGCCATGGAGACATGACTCTTGATTGCTATAGAGACACGGTTCTTGGGCGATGTTGAGACGCGACTCTTAAAACGCAAAAATTGTGTCAGATGCTTCTAGGCGCGGACGCAGGCACCGCGTGGGACGCGTGTCTGGCTCGGAGTGAGCTCAAGATACACACCGTGTATCTTGGCCATTGAAAGGCCTATAAACAACCTAGGTCTTTCAATTGTCAATTCACTTTGACTGTTCATTATCTTTGATCTGTCCCCCAACTAAAGCTCTTAAGCTTTCTCAAAACCCATAAAGCTCCGAGATTTTTTTTTCAATCTTTTCAAAAGTTTCACCGTCATAATGGCACCAAAACCCAAGCAAATAGCTGCTTCTTCAAGCGTCGCCACTGTGCCGTCTATTGTGGGTGGTTCTTCTCCTCAGGAAACCCCCATTCTGATAAATGGAATGACTTTCGCCATTGAAAACATGAAGAGGCACTGTCCTCTTAACTTCTTTTTCAAGTTTCAAAAACTTTTGTTGAAGTTGATAAGTTGACACAGATCTCATTAGTTTTCATTTGATTTGTGAACGCGGTTCTTGCGTTGATGAGCAGGACGTGAATCTAGTGATCTTCGCATTTTTTTACTTTGTCAACGCGACGCTCACATCTGCGAATTGAAAGCAAGTCCAGGGGACTCCGCGTCTTGAGGTGTCTGAATGAGGTTCTCGCGTTGATGAGCAGAACACAGATCTGGCTTGGGGACCCAAAGGTCACTGAGAGTTTTTGGGCATGAATGTCCTTTAAACTCAAATAATGTGTTAGACACGTGTCTTGCTCAGACTGGATTTGAGATTCGCGCCGTGAATTATGGCCATTAAGGGGCTTTTAAGAAATTCTTTGAGGTTTACGCAGTTAATTAAGGCCATTGTAGGGCCTACAAATAGGCTAAGAGTCTCTTAACCGTCATTTGTTTTGACTGTCTTCTTCCTCAGGCCCGTATCTGAAGAAGTTTCAAAGTTCTAAAGTCTTCAAAATAACCCAAAGCTTTAATGTTTTCTCGTAATCTTCTTCAAAGATCATCACTGTCAAAGAGCAACATTTCTTCTCCTGGCATGCTTGTTGCCGCACCCTGATGGATGGCATTCTTCCTCAAAAGATCCTTTCTTCAGGTAGGAAATGGCTGTCACCATTGTCACACATGGCGAGACACCGTCTTCTTGAAGTTTTGCTATTGCCGATCATGAAGAAACGCTATCTCTTAACTTCCTTCTGAAGTTTTCAAAGCTTCTTTTGAAGTTTGACAGTCAATTCAAGATTCATGAGTCCCTGTTTAATTTGTAAACACAACTCTCATGTTGATGAGTGATTAATCTCTAAAACTGTATATTTCATACCTCATCTTCATTTTTATTTAATATTAAATTCTGTTAATAATATCTCTCTTGCATGTTTCTAGGTCCAAGGCATGAAATGAAGAAGAAGACCCAAAATTACCATTTAATTGGTGATTAAAGGCCTACAAAGATAGCCGTTGACTTTGGAGAGTGATTTCGTCAAAACTGGGGGCCAATTTCTAGAAATCAGAACATCCAGCCGACAGGGGGACAAGAGAGGACTGCGCTGCAGGCGGCGCCACGCAAGCAGCCGTACTGTGGCGGCCATAGTCGCATTTCTGTGGCTCCCTTGTGGTGCCGTGCGCCAATATTTGATGTGCGGCTCCGTACAGTACCCTGGTTCCCCCCTTTTGCGTATAAATACCTTAGGATTTTTCAAAACAGGGGCTACGAGTTTTTTAGTAATTTTTAGGTTAGTTTTAGGGTTTTACTTTTCATGTTGTAGTTTAGGGTAGCATAGATTAGTTCTTCTTCTTCTTCCTCCCTTGTATTTTTTATTTCTTGTAGATCTTGTAACAGGAGAGAGAGTGATAATGTTTGGAATGCAAGAGTACTTGTAATAGAAGGTGATAAGTTATGAAAGGTGCTCTCTTTACCTCTCTTTGTTTTCTTCTCTCCAACTTCCTTTACATGTTTAGCTAATTTTCTCTCTTGGCAACTAATTACTAACCACTAACTTGCTAACTACTTTTATAATAATCCACATCAATCTAATAGCCTCTACTTGGCCTTGCGCTTACAAGAGCCATTGATGGCTCGTGATGATGGATTCTAACACTCTAACTTCCTAACTCTCTAATAAGCTAACATTACTTTACTCCATGCATACTTTTAGTTTTGATGGTTTAAGTATAGCTTGCACTTTTTTTGTTGAGTTGGGATGTCATGAGTTACATATGGGTCATACTTTGAAACGTTCTTGAACCAAGGACTAATGATGGCTAATGATACATGTGAGGCAACTATCACTAAGAGGTTAGCATGTTGGTGGAGCAATTAGCAGTTAGTAGCCATGCATTTTCTTTATCTTTTGACTTTGTTTTAGAAATACTTTTAAAAACCACAAACATTTTATCTTCTATGTTCCCACTTCTTCGTGTTTCATAGTACTTCTCTTTTTCATTCTTTGTTTTTCATTCTTTCAAACATTGAAGAACCATTAATATACATGTGAACATACCGTGTATACTTCTATCGCCTCCCGTCCTTGTAGATTCAACTCGTTTTAGCCTCCATGCTATAACGGAAGTATCGAGGAAGCCAAAGCACACACTTTAAATCTTGATTTCAAAACATACATTTTTCATGCGCGATTTTCCCCCGATCAAATTTTGATGCCGTTACCAGGGATGGGAACGGTTTGATTTCACGTTTTTGTTAACTTTTCTTCTTTATTTTTGGTTAAAGCTTTAGCATTGTAGAAGTCCACAATTTCTCTTGTGGGGTTAGGTAAATTCTTATACTCTGCTGCTAATTTTTGTTTATATTACCTGTACACTGTAAATAATTTTAAGAACTAAAATATGAAAATTTGATACTTTAAGATGGTTTAGAAATTTACGTCTAGGCACTATCAATTTTCATTCCAATATACTGTATTGTGTTCTTGTGTTGTTGTGATCTTGACGGAGGTGTACATATTACATTACATATAGTTAGGACAAACACTTCAGTGATTTACTCACTTTTTTTATTCATTCTTATCTATATTGCACATTTGCACAAATTAAACTTAAGGGCAAAACCTAAGACAACATAAGGTGGGGAAGTCATTATCCTCCCTTAACCCAAAAATCACCTCCCACTCACACAACCCAAGCCTAAATAAAATTTGCAAGACGTTGGCCCCTAGGGACATCTCGGACTCACTTAAGTGATTGACTTAAGAGGGAAGTTGTTAGAAGTTGACTCTTATCAAATCGGTGTCTAAGGTTGGGGATTGAGAGGCGAAACCTCGAAGAACAGTGATTTGGCATAATTAGGCCTGTTGCTCCTGCACGGATACCTCCCACTGATCTTGCCCCCTACCTGACCGATTAACTCGTGGTTAGATTCTGATAATATACCCTTGGGGAAGTCTAACCAGTTACGAGTCATCTAGGTCTAAGTCAACCCTAGCATAGGCGTGTTTTCTTTTTCTTTTTGTTTATTTGTTTGTTTATTTTCTCTTTTATAAATTGTGATATGGAATTCAACAACAGTAATTTTTTCAATTCTAATATGAATCTATATTCCACCCCGACCTTATTTGACTCAGATAACTCTGACCCAGCTATGTACAACATGAACCAACCATATATGCTGGATTGGAATTATCCGACTCAATATGACCCATATCCCCCATCATATGACTATAATTTTTGAAATAACTTTCACTCTTCACAGAGTTTATGGGGATTCACCTACCCCGAGTCAATTTTCAGCAATCTTGTCCACAATTTCAACAATATTCACTCCCCGATTATGATTCATAGACTCCTTTTCCTGAACCACTAATTGAAGAAAAATCATCATTGGAAAGGAGTTTGGAAGAAGTGATGGAGGCCCAAAAATAATTTGAAAAAAATGGTAGCCTCATCTTGTCTACCAAATTTTCAAAATTCATGTAATTCTTTTCCAGAACGACTCTAAGGAAAATCATTGTGGGAAAAAAAACTATGAAATTCGTGCAAGAGACTGAGCGTATAATGCAAAATACGATTGACTTACCGTGTCCACCAAATGTTCATACGACTCATGAATCATGTCATTTTGGGAATCCAGCTTCAATTTCATCATATCAACCTGAACTTGACAAACGTCGACCTCTTGATAGTTTGGCAAGTTATCATTTCCTGAAACTGAACTTGAAGATGAATGTGAACCGAGTTTCAATTTAGCCATTCGAGTCCAATCCTTGAATCAATATCGACTCCTGTAGTGTTACCTGAACTAAGTAATGTTCTTGAGCCAGTTTTGATTCTCATTCCTGAACTTGAATCAATCATTTCACCCATGCATTCCTTGTTTGGACGAAAATCAAGATTTAATTTCATTGCATCCATTTGAACTTGCCCAAAATTTTGAGAACCACCTTGACATTTTTCCAAAATTGAACTTAAGCTTGAAAGTGATCCTGAACCTCAAGTTGGTAATTTCCTTTCACTTTTTGAGTCAATAATGACTCCGATATCTTTACCAGATTTTTTCTCTATTCTGGAGTCAACATTGAACCTAGTACCAATACACCATGAAATTGAATCTCCAATATCTTATAATCACACTTCATTCATGGGAAAAGTATGTGAACATCAATTCTTTGGTTTGGACCCTATGTTAATGAATCTTGACTTGATCTAAGTCAATTACCCGAGTCGATGTCGGTTTTTGTTCCTGTTCCATTTGAATCCAAATCAATCATCTTCCAAAATCACGCTTCATTGTTAGACAAGACTATTGAAGAAAATGACTCAGTAATTATTTTTTAAAATAGAAAATTAGATGGGGATAATTTTTTAAATAAGAGCATTCATTAAATCAACATTTTATTGGGTCATATTAGAGAGGTCATTGGTGGGTTCCTTCAAGATCCACGTTATCCTGATTGGGTAGCAACGCTTGGCCCAATCAGACCACCACCGGAGCCACCACCATGAGATAATTTTCCTTCTCTTCCCATTTGTTTCATGTATATACACATTCACGATGCATTGAGGGCAATGCATGAGATAAGTGTGGGGGAGGGTTTACTAACGTAAGTTAGTTTTAAATTTTCGTTCTTTTACACTTCTTTTTAGGAACTTTTTAAAATTTTCTTTTGTATAAAAGCTCTTTTCTTTTCTTTTTACAAAACATTTTGATATAAGAGAAATAGTTTTGATTTCTTTTTAAGAAAATTAAGATTATCTTAGGAATTAGGAAGACCTAAAATTATGAAATTTTAAACCGAGTCAAAATAAAAGATCTTGTTTTAAGAAAGTAAGATTGAAAAGATAATTTGATCTTAAATTTTTTACCTTAGATTTATGCACTTCACACTTACACAATTTTTGGGATTGAAACAAAGACTGAAAATGCCATAAAAAATACATTAAAAAAATAAAAAAATGATAATAAAAACCATTTGTTGAAGTTGTTAATTATGCCTCAGGAAGGATGATTATTCATACCTAAAATGGTGGATAAAAATAAAATAATCTCCTTTAGTTTTGTGGCCTTATTTACTCGAGTCCTTAAGTCCGAGGGATGTTTTCTCATCTGGTTCCCTAAGATCATCTAGTTTGGGAGTCACCGGCTAAAGGCTCACTACCCGGGTAAATAAGAAAGATTAAGAAAACTAAGAAAAAAAGAAAAAAATATATCAAATAAATAACATGAAAGTTAGAGTCGATATCCTAAAAATCTTCACAGTTCACAAAGTGAATATTTTTCTAAGAGTTTTATGAAAGGTTAAAGAATCAATTAAATTTTAAATTCTTACATTTAATTTATAACAAGATTTTGCATTTTGACTTAGTTTAAGGAAGAACAATTTCTGGCTAACCTTTGACCTTGGATCACTTATATTTTCGCAAAAATACTTCAACACTTTTCTCTATTTCAAAATATATTTTCAAAATACTAACATTTAATTTCTTTCTTTATTGATTTTGTCGGTGTAATCCACTGAAAACCCTCAGGAGACAAAACTCCTCCTCTAGGGGAAACCCAGAGGTTTAACCTGCTTGTTACACATGCTCAGTGAAATCGCGTCACCTGCAAAAGTGGTGTAATAATTTCTTTAGTTTTTTGTTTTGCTCGGGACGAGCAAAAGATAAGTGTGGGGGTGTGATTAGTCTCCAAAACTGCATATTTCATACACATCTTCACATTTATTTAATACTAAATTCTGCTAAAAATACCTCTCTTGCATGTTTTTAGGTCCATGGCATGAAATGAAGAAGAAGACCAAAAATCACCATTTAATTGGTGATTAAAGGCCTACAAAGATAACTATTGACATTGGAAAGTGGTTTCGTCAAAACTAAGGGCCAATTTTTAGAAACCAGAATATCCAGCCGATAGGGAGACAGGAGAGGATTGCGCTGCAGGCGATGCCACGCAAGCAACCACACTGTGGCCACGAAAACGCGGCCGTAGCCGCATTTTCGCGGCTCCCTTGTGGAGCCGCTCGCCAAGATTTGATGCGCACTTCGTACAGTACCCTGGTTCCCCCTGTTTGCCGATAAATACCCTAGGATTTTTCTAGAACAGAGGGAGTTTTTGAGCAGTTTTTAGGTTAGTTTTAAGATTTTTCTTTCCATATTGTAGTTTAAGGTAGTATAGTTTATTTCTTCTTCTTCTTCCTCCCTTGTATTTTACATTTCTTATAAACTTGTAATAGGAGAGAGAGTGATACATGTTTGGAATGTAAGAGTGCTTGTAATAGAAGGTGACAAGCTTTGAAAGGTGCTCTCTTTACCTCACTTTGTTTTCTTCTCTCTAACTTTCTTTGCATGTTTAGCTGATTTTCTCTCATGGTAACTAACTACTAACTACTAACTTCCTAACTTCTTTTATGATAATCCACATGAGTCTAATAGTCTCTACTTGGCCTTGCTCTTGTAAGAGCCATTGATGGCTCATGATGATGGATTCTAACACTCTAACTTTCTAACTCTCTAACAAGCTAACATTACTTTACTCCATGCTTACTTTTAGTTTTGATGGGCTAAGTGTAGCTTGCACTTGTTTTGTTGAGTTGGGATGTGATGAGTTACATATGGGTCATGCTTTGAAATGCTCTTGAACCAAGGACTAGTGATGGCCAATGATATATGGAGGCAACTATCACTAAGAGGTTAGCATGTTGGTGGAGCCATTAGTAGCTTGCAGCCATGAGCTTTCTTTATCTTTTCACTTTATTTTAGAAATAGTTTCCAAAATCACAAACATTTTATCTTCTATATTCCGACTTCTTCGTGTTTCACCATATTTCACTTTTCTATTCTTTGTTTTGTTTTATTTTCATTCTTTCAAACATTGAAGAATCATTAACATATACGTGAATATACCGTGTAAGCTTCTATCGCCTCCTGTCCTTGTAGATTCGACTTGTTTCAGCCTCTATGCTATAAAGGAAGTATCGAGGAAGCCAAAGCACACACACTTTATATCTCGATTTAATAACATGCATTTTTCGGGCGCGGTTTTTCCCGATCAATGAGCAGAACGCGGATTTGGCGATATTTAAGTTTTGATCTGGTTGATGTGATTTTCGTGTCCTAGCGAGGTACACGTTTTGAGTTCTGAGACACGAGTGTAGCGAACTTCGCATCTTGAGATCTTAAATGTGGGTCTCGTTTATAAGATTTGCGTTTGAGCTTCGAAACTTTAGAAAAATTTTCTACGTCTGGAGTTCAGACGTAGGTTTCATGTGAGCCTCACATTTCAACCATTGGACGTGGGTCTCACGTTGAGTCCCGCACTTACAATTTTTGTCTTTGCCAAATTAACCCCCTGGTTTTCTCTTTTTGCAGGCCTCGGCTATATCGACAGTGTTGAATCCTCCATCTCGTCCAGCCCATGGAAGACAATTGCATTCATTGAAGCCAACATGAAACAACAAGTTCGTTTGATCGGCAACCGTTCAGGAACTTCTCTTTGGGGATAACATCAAAGAGGGAGAGGGGGATCTCTACGATGAGGGCAAAGCAGGCTTTGTCAGTTCCGGACCCTTCTGGAGCATTATTGGTTTGCAATCGAATGTTAGACATGATGCACCAGTATGATTTTGGATCCTCCCTTCATCAATCTTATTCAAGGAAGCGACCGCAACGAGCATGATGCATTTGAAGGTTACGGGGAGGGGACGTCACCCGTAAGGTCTCGAATCCTCCCTTCACCAATCTTATTCAAAGAAGTGACAGTGTCAAAAAACTCATGCTCATTGGATGACTTTCTAGCTGCAAAATCTTTCATTAAGTGAAGGATTACAGCCTTGTGAGGGAGTAGGCCTTTCATACTAGATTGCGTTTCGATCTCGAGAAACACTATTGTTCTCAAGAGAAGAGAAAATAGATCTTCCGTTCTGCATGTAGAACAATCCGATCACTGAGCCAATTTCTGCTGAAGAAGTTTCATCAGAAGAAGAGTTGCGAGTCCAAGCTCTAGCTAAGATTGAAAGGGCACGCCAAAGGAATATTTAGCACCCCAGGGGACAAATACAATCTCTCGCTGGGAAAGAGTGACCCTCCTTTTTTTTTCATGTAACACTTCATCTTTTTGAATAAGAGAGTATTTGTATCACTTTTAATTTTTATATAAATGAAAGTGATAATTTATCCTTCATCTTGTCTTGATTTTCCTTTTGTATTTTGAAATTAGACAAATGAAAGCGATTGCCTTTGATTTTCTAGAGGTGATGATTAACATAGCAACTCAAAGTTTTGAAATTCAATTAAGGAATTTGGAAAGGTTACTGTCAGAAAAGTGATGTTACCTTGATAGAACTGAATTCGTTATTTGAACGAATTTTGTAAACTTATTATTCTATTGATGAGAATAACAATCGGAGTTAAATCTACTAGGGATTTATGGAGATTTTTACCGTCAGAGGTATAATATTAATGTGACGGGTTAGGATTTGAAATTGGAAGCAAATTTAATTGTCATAGGCGTGATATTAACTTGATAAGGATGTGAATACTAGAAATGTGATATTAACTTATGATCGAATCAAACCTGCACAGAAAAATACTGCGTTTAGAAAAATATTGGGTCCTTAATGTTACCGCTATAGCAAGAGGCTATGCGGGTCGTGATCCAGAGGGAGGGACAACGATGGAAGCGTTGTGAAATTTCTCTCTTTTAAATTACCAAATCTAGTTTATACTTATTTTCTTAATTTTATAAAAAGAAAATAAAAATAGTTAAGTTAAGTTAAGAAAGAGATGGTAGAAGAAGAGATGGTGGTATTGTTGTTGTTTTATTTATAAAAGAAAAGAAAAGACTAAATAAAAGGGAAAAAAAAAAGAGAATTGTGACTCTAAACTAATGAACTGAAAAAGAGAATAAAAAGTGTTCTTACCTCTTTTGTTGAATCGTATTAAAAAAATTACTTTCAAGTACCAAAGCAATAGAGAAGAATAAATAAAAGTAGGGCTTCGGCGAGATCAAGTACAATGAAGAAAAGTGGGAATCTTTCATTAATTATCACCTTCAATATAAGTTTCTTGAGAAAGAATTACAATAGTGTCACTCTACAATAACTCTTTCTCTCTTTTAGTCATGTAACTCTCTCTAACCTAAGCTATAAAGAAAAATAAAAATTACATTGACGAAGAAAAGAAAAATCTAAATTAAAGCTTTCTCTCAAAGATGGTGCCCCTCTGCCTTCGAGGTTACAGGTATATATAGGAGAAAAATAGAAGCATAGAAAGCGTACGAAGATAGGGAGTGCAAGCTATTTATGAATTTGAATCCTCCCCTTTTCTGGAAACTTGATTTGATTTATCCAGAATTTAATTATGATCTTCAACTTGTTGGCGTATTGATTATTGAATATGACTGACCAAATGATAGAATTGAAAATAATTGTCAATATAAAAATTATAGCCCTTTAAGTAGTCAGTCTGAATCATCTTGAATCATCAGATTTGAGATTTTGTAGCGAAAGTTATCCTTAAAATGTTAAAAGGTATTTAGTCTAAATCCATATCTAAATTGATTTAGAACTCTGAATTTACTTGGATTTTTCTCCTTATCTCTAAATATGGTTGCTTCATCTAATCCATTGATCTTCTCTCTATCCATTATCCTCTTAAATTTTCAATTTATCTTCTAGAATTATTGAGATATCCATTTACCTTCATCAAAACTGATAGGATCTTTAAAATTTCAATTTTTTCCTTTAAATTTAGATTAGTATTATCTCATTTGATATATCCGGTCTCCAAATAAGATGACTTCTAGAACTTCTGGATTTGATTAAATCCTCTTGATTTGCTTGATCTTTTGAATTGTTTGGATTTAATTAGATAAATCTGTCAATCTCTCTCTTTTCTTTGTTAATTACACTGCATACCACTAAACATGAAAATACATTAAAAAGAAGAGTTTTATTAAAAATAAATGAAGAAATATGACACATGTGATATTAAATATGCAATGTATGTGTATGATCACAACCCTACACTCATCTTTTGCTCATCCTCGAGTAAAACAAAAGAAAAACTAAGCTTACATAACTTACTTTCATAGGAATCACGGTTGCACTTAGCACGTACAACAAGCCGTGAAATCTTTAGGTTACCCCTAGAGAATGAGTTTTGTCTCGTAAGAATATTCAGTAGATTACACCCACAAAATCTTTAAAGGAAAAAAATAAAGTGTTAGTACTTTTGAAAACGTGATCGGCCACTGATATTAAACATATATTGTCACATTCTCATATTTATTATAAAATAAATCCTATTATTTAGTCTTATTTTTATTTAATAATGTGCATTACTAATGAAGATGGAAAAGAATATGCCCCAAAGCCCATTTTAATTCTGATTTAAATCTTAATTAAAGAGGAGACAAGTATTCTGGAGATAGAGATGATTCTAGCTGAAGATCAGTGCATATCAGGGAGGATCATATCAAATAAAACTGGTTAATTCAGATTTATATGGATCCAAATCAGTTAGCTTGAGGATCACCGAAGAACAGATCAAAACCAGATATCAGAGAAATCTAGCTGGACAAAAGGGGATAAAATCTAAAGAGATATGCTTGCTCCCTGAATGCGGCCAGATTGCACATCTAAGCTGCAGAAACGTGGCCAGTTCATGAAGATAACGGGAGCGTTTTCTCCCCTTATCTCCTCACTCTCTCCCCTCTAGGTTTTTGCCCATAAATAATAGAAATTTTGCTGAAGAATGGAGCGATTAGGCAGAGAAAGATTCTTAAACTCGTTTTCAGTCTAGGCTAGTGTAGGTTTTTATTTTTCTTTTTATGTAACTTTTACTTCATTGTAAGCATAGTTAGACTGAGGTTCATGTATGTAAGAGAGAGAGAGATTTATGTTGAGAGTGACACCAATGTAACTTCCTATTTTCTTCCATCATTTCTATAAGCAATAAAAAAGTAACTTGTTTATGTTTTTCTTATTTCTATATTCTTCTTCTCTTTTCTTCTTTTCCTCTTTTAGTTTTTGATGAGTATCCAAGTAATCTAGTAGCACCGGTATAACCTTATTGTGTGTTTGCCACTGATATTTCGTGATGATGATCTCCTCCTTAATATTATGTATCATTTCATTCTTAATCATCTTGATGATGTAATGCTAATGGGGACTGAGCTTGATCTTTTAGATTATGTGTTGATCGCCTCCAAAGGAAGGTGAACGTGCCAACAATCTAAGTAAGTCATTAATCAGAAGAGGTAGGTAAGTTCTTTTAGTTTTTCTTTCTTTCTTTTAATCCTTTAGTTTAGATCACTACCATCTTCCAACTCTTTTATTTACTTCTTTTAATTTCTTTGTATAAAATCATTTCCTATTTTCTCCACCTTCTCAATCTACCACTTTCTTCACAAATTAATATAACTTATTTTCCTTTACTTTTAAAGAACAAGAGAAGAACTTTAATCATTTTAAGTGACTTAAAAGAGAACTTGCAAAACGCTTCCATCGCTAGTCTCTCCTTGTGGATCACGACCCGCATGGTAATGTACTATAGCAGCAGCATTGAGTACCTTGCACTGCCTATTATCAATTTTGAAATTCTGCATTTTTTGTGTGCAAGTTCCAACTCAATCAAAATTTTGGCCCTGTTGTCGGAGATACACAGTAACTCTTTTTGGTATTGATTAACTTTCTTCTCTGTTCTTAGTGTACAGGTTTACCAACATGAAAATTTTTGCTGCAGTAGACTAGGTCTATGTTTAAGGTCTACCCCAACTTAGGTTAGTTTTTTTCTTTCTTTGTTTGTTTATTAGTTTGTTTTTCTTTATTTGTTTTTGACATTTCTTGTGTGATAAGGCTTATAACAATTATTTTTTCAATTTTAATGGTAATCCATATTACACCCAGACCTCTTTTGACTCAGATATTACCAACCTGGTATATCATAACTTTAACCAACCAAGTGTGTCGGATTGGTCTTATTCGAATCAATACAAGCCCCAGTTCCAATACTATGAACAAGACTTGATAATCATCACTACTCTTCACAGAGTCAATGGGGATACAACTCCCCCGAATCATATTGTCAAGCACTATTCCAAGATTTAGCCTATAATTTTCCTAGTCATGATCAACAAATAGAAGAAAAATTCATGGCTATGAAAAGTATAGAAGCCATGATTAAGTCCCACGAATAAAATCTAAAAATGATGGACTCATATTTCTCACAAGACTCTCAAATCCAAGATCCTTACTCCATGTTCTAAGTCGCATAACAAGAAGAACTTATGGACTCAGATAGGAGTATGGAAATCCTGATTCAGTCTGAAAATAATTTTTTCCAATCTATCGATAGGATATAAGCACAAATGAAACGTTATATCAACATAGTGAAAGATGGGAATGAGGAAACTCTGCCTAACACATGTTTGGCCATTCCTGATTGCCCTAGATATATTGATAGGAATGAAGAATCTTGGTGCCTTGGAGACTTTGATCAAGACTCAATTTTATCACACAAATTTGAACTTGACCAATTCTAAACCTTGGATAAATTGGTAAGTTTTTCATTCAATGAGATTGAACTTGAATGTGAATGTGACCCTGATCCTCAACCTTGTGATTCGGTTTCCATGATTCTAGTTTCATTACCCAATTTAGACCAATTTCCAAAGCCAACATTTATTCCCGTACCTATAGATTTTGAAATTGAATCACCCAATTTGGATAGTCACATTCCATTGACAGGAGAAGAATGTGAATTTCAATTCTTTGATTTGGACTCAACTCTTGAACCAAAACTGATTCTCAAACCCAATGTTAATTTTCCTGAGTTAGCAATGGTTCCTGAACCTATCACTCTTGAATCCAAGTTAATTATTCCACCAATTAAATTCTTTGGTTGGACATAGGTGAAAGTACATCTAGAAGGGGGTGAATAGGTGTAAGGCTAATGTAGTGACAAATAATGCGGAATTAAAAATTAAATGCAACACACTTAGTGTAACCAAAAAGTGTAGCCAAATTCCCGGTGAAGGACTCTGGACTAACTCCTCTTGATTCCTCTGAATAAGAGTTGTGGTGCTATATGAAGTTCTCTTGGTTTAACACAACGATGGCACGCAAACAAACCCAAGCATATATATGATATGAACAATATGATGCAATGCACAAAATAAAAGAGAGAGTATAGAGATAGTGGATCAATAGCTAACAGCATGATATGTTTCGAAGTTCGAGCCACTACTCTACGTCCCCACCTTCACACAGAAGGATTTCAACTATATCGTCCAGACAGGACTTCCAACATAGAGAACCTCCACTGTGAATTTGGGTAATACAAACCGGGAGTACACAACTCCTCTCTTCAATAATATAACCTCTACACAAGAAGTAAGGCACTACACAAATCACCTCTACACTTAGAGGGATAGGCACTTAGCCAAACAACTATCAACCTCACACAAGAGGGATAAAGGCACTAAGCGACAACTCCATAACAATCACCACTACACTTAGAGGGATACTAACACAACCAACTACAACCTCCACAATCACCTCTCACTAGAGGGATATCAACACAATCACCTTTCACTAGAGGGATATCACAAAGTATGGAAGGTTTACAACACTTGGTGGTATTAACAACCACAAACAAATTTTTCCACAAAATCGATCCTAATAGATAGGATAAATAGATAGCTCAAGTGTGAGAAAAACAAAGAGTTTGAAAATCAAAATCACAAAGAAAAACTCTTGGGAAAACTTCTAGAATAGCTATAAAAATGAAGATAAAAAACTATTTCCAAAAGACTCTATTTTTCTTTGAATTTTTCAACCCTTTTTAAAACAAATAAAGGTCAAATCTTTAAGCCCAAAACTCTTTTAAAAACTTGCTGTTAAACACTTGTAAAGATGGGAATTTTTGCTCTCTAAAAACTTAGCTAAAACAACACGAGAGAGTGGTTATTTAAGAATAGCCCTTCCGGTTGACCGCCCGGTCGACCGGCCAACAGTCATTTTTATGACCGTTGTGCCACCGGTCGACCGCCCGGTCGACTGGGACTGGATACAGAGAGCAGCTGCTCTCTGCCGGTCGACCGGCCAGTCGACCGGGGCCATTTCCAGAGAGCAGAGCTCTCTAGACGGTCGACCGCCCGGTTGACTGGCCCACCAGCCCAAGCTGGCATGCATGTTTGTGCACGTCGGTCGACCGGACCGGTCGACCAACTCTGCAGCGGTCGACCGTTCCGGTCGATCGGCAGAAGGCCGGTCCAACTATTAAGGGATTTAAAAACTTGTCTTTTTGTTATCAAATAAATCCCATAAAATATACATAAATTCCACAAAAATAAGTTCTTTTATTATCTTTGAAATACAAATATGTGTGACTAAAATTCAACGCATATTATTAACAATTTGAACTATTTTTGTGATTGAAATTTGGCTTAAATACAAAATTGGTATTTTCCAAAAACCAAACTTTGAAATGGAAATCCAATTTTTCAAAACATATGTAAATATAAAAACATGATATTGAAACAACTTTGAAGCATATTGTATATGGTTAGAATCCAATATACATATAAAGATTTATATCTATATTTTTGACAAGAAATCCAATATTTGTTAAACTGAAAAACCAAAACCAAATAATCTTTAAATTTGTGTGTGTATGTGAACTTGAGCATACCAAGACTATCTAACTTTACACAAGATCTAAACATATCTAAACTAAACAAACTGAGGTCTTCTTGTAGAACTCCTTCTCCAAGTAGACTCGATCCAAACACGATCCACCAAGCTTGACTCCAACTGAGTGCAATGTGCGATCCTGACGCGCGAGCTCTTGAATCAACATATGATAGCTCTAGAACACCTTTATTGAAGCTAATCACCTACTAATATCTTGATCAAATATCTGAAACTAAATATCACAAGATTATTAGTAAACTATAACTATATGAGTTAATCATCATCAAAACTAGAGTGAGGGCCTCTGGGCCAACAATCTCCCCCTTTTGATGATGACAAAACTCATGGAGTTATATATGTATGGATTAAAATTAAGCTTCATAGAAGCTCCCCCTTAACTCATGCATAGTAATAAACATATAGATATGCAATGAATACTCAACACAAACATGCATAAGTGAAGAATACTTCTCCCCTTTTGCATAAACAAAAACATATATGCACGATACCAATTTTAAAAATACACATGCATATATGATATCAATTGTAAGTAAACATGCATAAAAACTCAAAATCATTCTCCGAGTTTCAAAACATGCATATAAACTCAAAAAATTCTCCGAATTTCTCTCCCCTTTTTGTCATCATCAACAAAAGGGTGAAAACTAATCAAACAATAAAGATATATATATATATATATATATATATATATATATATATATATATGCGATATATATTCATGAAGACGAGAGACATTAAGTTAACTCCCCTTACATACATGCATTTATTGAAAAGAGATGACTAAACCCTAACCATATAAAGCATAATATGCAATGTATAAAAGGAGATGTGAAGCTGCTACTACACATGTATACTACATACCAAAGAAAGGTCAATTACTTTAATATGACATACACTCAACATGAATCTATATATAGAGAAGATGTTAAGCTTCTCTTGCATATAAGCAATACAAATCAAAACATTATGATACCTATTGAAAAATATATCAATTTAGGATAAAGGTATACATCAAAGCATCATGATACCAATTGAAAATAAGTAAAACATTTTGACGATACCAATTGAAAGTAAACAAAAATTTTGAGACACTAAAAGATACCAATTGAAAGTAAACAAAAAATTTTGAGATATAAAAGATACTAATTGAATGTAAACAAAAATTTTGAGATACTAAAAGATATCAATGTGAAAATATCTTGATACCAATTTAAAAAATCTTGTAAAGTTTGATACCAATAGAAAATGACACATTATATGTTTTTGATATCAATTGAAAGATATATATAGAGAAAATTTTGATACCAATTGAAAGATATATATATATATATATATATATATATATATATATATATATATATATATATATATATATATATATATATATAATCTTGATACCAATTGAAAGTAACAATCAATTTCAAAGTAACTTGATACCAAACAAAATGTCTTGTATGTTTTTGATACCAATTGAAAATAAAAAACCAAATTGATTTAGGTAAGCATAACTTATATCAATATATATACCAATGTCAAATGAAACATGACACCAAAATTGAAAATGTTAGCATATATCAAAACAAAGTATTTTTATTATAAAGAGTAGGAGTAAGATATCAATTGAAAATGAAATCTATTGAAAGATACTAATTTGAAAGATAAAACATGAATTTTCTCTTCCTTTATGAAATACCAATAAAAATCATGCATAAGTTTGTATGAGATACCATTTGAAAAATAATTATCATTAAGGACTAAATCAAACTTAGCATAAACATAATTGTGCTTGAAGATGTAAAGATATATTAAGTACAATTAAATCACATATATATGTATGAAAATGTAGATACCAATCGAAATTGATACTATTTAAAGTTTGAAGCATACATATATAAAAAAATAAAATATGAGTATATAAAAAAATATCAATCGAGATACCAATTGAAAGGATCAAGTGTATAACTCATAATATCTTCCCTTTCATGCACATGTTAAAAAAGATTTTCAATTAGGCTCACAAGGTATAGTCGCCCATCCGTCTGCCCTTCGATGGAAGGGGTTTTCAAAAATAAGTTTTGAAAATAATTTCGATAAGTTTGAAAACTCTTCCAAAATGAAGAAATACGCAACTAGTTTTATTATAAACTAGGAAATTATACGAAATCCTTTAAGTAAGGAATAAAAACAAGAATATTTTCCATGAAAAACACGTAAGTTACACGATCATCGACACTCAAAGTCTAGAAAGCTCATATAAAGCTCATGAAAACAAAAATCATAAGTAAATAATAATAATGTGGGTGTAAGATCATGTAATCACAAAATCATGCAAATAGGCTATTAAGCTCGATATGAAATTCCTTTATAAACATGAAAAATATGAAAATCTAATTTTCAAAAAAATAATACGAACTCCAAGGCATATGTATGTTTTGTCTAAATCTAAAGGTATCATACACATCCCTAAAGACAAATGAGTCCATAATAGAAATTTGCATGAAAAGCAAATGACTCAAGGGTATACATGTATATCCAATAGTTTTGACAAAATTAACATATACATGAAGCTAAACATATGAAAATATGTACAAAATGGGAATACAAGTTTGAAATGCATGAATCATCAAAACTAGGCTATACTAGTACATCTAATGGGTTCAAAAGAGCATCTAAGCTCAAACATGTAATAATCAATTTGTAGCTTACTAGTTGTACAAGTATATACACAAGTTTTAATGAAAATTTACATTTAAATATGTAATCAAAACATGATGCATAAAATAAAATATAATCAATATGATCATTATGTGAATGCACATGTTTAGAGTTATAATATACACGATGGCTAAACTAAAATGAGAATACAAAAATAATAATCCATATAAACATGGGTGTATCTCAAATACTATATGTATATGTCATAAGTCTAATTATCATGGCATATGGTATAATGAGCATTAAAACATGACATGCTAAAAATAAATAATCTAAAAGCATGTAAATATAAATAGGAGTAAGAGATAGTTTTCAAAATCAAGAGGGCTCATCTCTATATCTGATTGGTATCCAATATTGCATATTTTACATCATAATTCCCATGCATATTACAAATAAATATGTAATTTTTACTCCTCTTCTCTACATATTTGCAGGTACATACTTAAAGGAGAGATTTCCAAATAATCACTTAATTAACACTAATTAAGTGATTAATCCATGATTAAGATAAAGCCAAATTCAAATCCAGATCTAGAGAGATCCGCGCGCCAATTGGAGAATCCAAGTAGTCCACGTGGCTAACAACCCAACTACCAGATCTCACCAGAAAGATCCGGCTCAACGGCCCAGATCTCGCGGCGATCCCGCGGCAATCCGTGGCAGATCTAGGCCGTTGAGATCCCGGATTTCGTGGCAACAACCTTGGCTCTCGAAGCTTCTCCTTTCTGTTATAAATAGTTCACCTTCACCTGCGAGCAAGGACTGATCAGAGAAGAGAGAGAGATTAGTTCAAAGTTTTGTATTTTGCTAGGTTTTCTTTAGGATTTTTAGCTCTCTATGATCTTCTTCTCCCTAGATTTCATTGCAAGAGAGAGTTGTAAGAGAGAGAGAGCTTGTATCATCAAGGAGTGACAACTTGGAGCTATACAAGGATTGATCCATTCTCTACTTCTCTACTTGAGCTTGATTCTAGTTTGATTTCTTTCCTTACTTGCTTTGTTTACTTTCTTGCAATTTAATTCATGTTTAGCTTTTCTTTTGTAATGGTGTGTAGCTAATTCTTTCTCCATGTACTAGCTAACCACTACCTTGCTAACTTCTAACTCATGGGTGATTGCTTTACTTCATCTTGTAATTTGTATGGTTTTCTCTTCTCCGATGGGTTTCTTTTCATTTCTTGGCAAGTATCTTGTTGTAATTCTCCATATGATTCATGTGTGCCTCACTTGGAGCCTAGTCTTTGAACTAGTGCCTTGATGGAACATGGAGATGGATCACCAATATGCTATTTGTTGTACAACTTCATTATGTCGATTCTTGAATGTTGTATGCCTATTCATTAGCATCCCTTGAGTGTAGCTCTTTTGTTTCCATTATTGAAAGTCTAATTTGTAGGCCTATGACCATCTATGGAGGCTACAAGACAAGTCCAAGAATGATCCCCATCATCTAAGTGGGAAAGTAATTAGATCAATACGCAAGACATATCTATGCCAATGAATCAACATGAGGCACGCATCACTATCACGGAGTTTAGTAAGTCTTTAGCAAGATAGTTAAGGTTAGCTAGTCATGGTTTTCTTTCATTCAAGTTTTCTAAAGTTTTCTTTTCTTTTAGTGTGAATACAACAAACCTCTTCTTGATTTCTTTTCACTTACCACCATGAACATAGCCATACATTCTTTCATTCCTTTCTTTGTGTTTTATTCATTCTTTTAAGCAAGAGAAGAATTCTCGTTTTCTTTTCTCACTCATATCGTAACGCTTCTACGCTAGCTCTCCTTGTAGTTCGACTCGGTATAGCTTTATGCTATAGCGGAAGATTGGAACAAGGTATATCAATTACATATTTGAAGTGAACAAGAACCAAAGGTGAACTCTAAACCTTAAACCATATCTTTTATACCTAGTTCTTGTGCAAGAACTTCTTGTACCTTGTTTTGTCCAATCAAATTTTTGGCGCCGTTGCCGGGGAGAGCGACGGTATTTGCTTTAAAAGTGTGAAACTAAACGATACTTCTTCTCTGTTGCAGGTACAGGTTGAAGATACAGAAAATCTTACAGTGCAGAATCATATAAGTGGACCTGGGCCTCTGCTCTCGAAAGCAGAGCCCAGGATCCCTCCAAATTGCCGCGTAGCCGCGGCATTTTGCCGTGGGAACGCGGCAAAGAGGAGTTCACTTTTAACAATTTTTCTGCAGGGCTTGCTGCTTTGCAATTTACATCTGCTGTTATACTTGATTTCCTGTATACTTCACTGTATTCCTGTTAATTAAAACAACAGTAAAAAATTGCTTGTAATCGTTAAAATTGATTAGACATTTGCATCATTAGGCACGTGTCTTTCAATTACTTTAAATTTACTGTTGAAGAGTGCGGGAGGCAAGGTACGTGTCGCATTGCATATTAGACTAGGACAAACTCTTGCTTGATTTTCTTGCCTAGAGTGAATCCTTGTTATTTCTTGTACACTTGCACAATTCAAATTTAAGGGCATACCCGTAAATAAGATAAGGTGGGGAGTTCATTACCCTTTCCTTAGCCCGAAAATCATTTTCCCACGCATTCACAATCCCAAGCTTGTAAATAAAATTTGAATAGACGTTGGCCCTAGGGACATCCGGACTCACTTAGAAGATTATCCTAAGGGGGAAAAGTGTTGGAAATTGACTTCTGTAAAATCAGTGTCTAGGAAAGGGGTTGAGGGCCGAAAGCCCGAAGGTTGCTGGTTACTTAATTAAGGAACGTCTCCGGACGGAAAACCTCCCACCAACCTTACCCTTCCCTGGCTGATTTGCTTATAGTCAGAGTCTACACCAAACCTCCTGTGGACAGTCTATTTAGGAGTCATCTAGGACCAGAAACTCTAGACAAGCTTGGATTGATTTTTTCTTTTGTTGTTTGTTATTTTTCTTTTTCGCTGGTGTGATCGGTGCACGTTGTTTGTGATTGTATATACGATAGTGGTTTTGTGATCCTAATTCTACACTTGCACTTACACATCCACTTCACATCATGACCAACAACGTCTCACTTCAGGATCGATTTTATCCGATTCGCACCTCCATTCCTTCATGCATTCTTCTCCCCGAGCCTAATGGAAATCACTTCGAGCTGAAACCACAATTCATTAGTACACTTCCCCACTTCCATGGTTTAGAGTCTGAGGATGCGTACCTCTTTATTCGTGAGTTTGAAGAGGTATGCCAAATGATGAGAATTTCCCAACTGTCTGAGGATGCTGTTAGGTTACGGTTCATACCGTTTGCACTTAAGGATTTAGCTAAGAAATGGCTTTATAATCTTCCAGTCAGTTCCATATCTTTATGGGAGGATTTTGTTAAGGTGTTTCTTAAGAAATTCTATCCTATCCACAAAACAGCCCTCATGAGAAAGAACATAATGCAATTCAAGCAGGAAACAAATGAACCTTTCTGGAAGTATCTTGAGCGTTTCAAAGACCTTCTTGCCCTGTGTCCCCATCACGGCATAGAGAAATGGCGTCTATGCCAGATTATCTATGATGGATTAGATTACCAAACGAAAATACTTTTAGAATCCATGTGCCAAGGGGAATTCTTGAAAAAAAATGAACATCAGGGGTGGGATCTCTTTGAAACTCTAGCTGAGAAAACCATTCAGTGGGAGTCTTGTCCTGACAAATCCACTTCCACCACTTCCAGAACTGGTACACAATCCATAGAATCCTCTCTAGCTGCAGAAACCAAGATCACACAATTAATGAAGAGGATAGAGTTGCTTGAGTCAAAAGGGAATTCTGTGGTCAACCAGGTCAACCCATTGCCTTTGATTAGACCAGGTTGCACCAACTGTCATGACCTTAGCCATGTTGTTGAGGAGTGTCCATTATATCAGCCACAATCATTTCAGGAGAAAATGAATGCAGCGTTTACCAGACCCAATAATCATCCATACTCCAACACTTACAATTCAGGATGGCAGAACCATCCAAATTTTTCATGGAGTCAGTCTGGTCCTGAGCATCATATGCTACCACTTCCATATCCATACAATGCTCAGTTTCATCCATCCAGTTTCGATCAGAATTCACTGTATGTTCATCCATCTCAAAGTCCACCACAGTCATATCAGTCTTATCAGAATCCTCCACCATTCTACCAATCACAATTCCAATCTCCATATCCTCAACATCCACCCCAAAATAATTCCGAAATATCTGAGTTGAAACAAATGATAGAAACCTTAACAAAAAACCAGCAGCAGGAGTTGAATGAAATGAAGGTCCAAATTGGGCAATTGGCTGAGAATCAAAGAAATTTGTTCCCAAATCAGCCATTGCTAAATCCCAAAGTTGAAGATTCAGGACCCAGTCACTGTCATGCCATTCATACCCTGAGATCTGGTAAACAAGTTGACAATAAGGTTTCTAGTCCACAATCTCATCCAGTACCAAAGCCTACACCTCATGTCCCAATACAACCAACTTTTGACAAACCATCCTCTAGTTCAGAGCCATCCATTTCCAAGGCAAAGGGTGAAGAAAAGGTAGATGAGCATACATACAAGCCTATTGCTCCATATCCAAATAGGCTGAGAAATAACAAGTCAAATGCTCACATGGAGAAGATAAAAGAAACATTCAATAAGGTCCAAATCAATGTCCCTCTCCTTGATGCCATTCAACAAGTGCCATCATATGCTAAATTCTTGAAGGAAATGTGCACCAAGAAGAGGAAGACCCAAGTCCCTAAAAAAGTCTTCCTTGCATCATCCATTAATGAGTTGCTCACTGGTCCAATTCCTGTTAAGTACAAAGACCCAGGGAGCCCCACCATTTCATGCATCATAGGACAGACTACAATAAATAGGGCACTTCTTGATTTAGGGGCCAGCATCAATCTCCTACCTTTCTCTGTGTACCAACAATTGGGGTTAGGTGATCTCCTCCCGACCCAAATGACCATCCAATTGGCTGACCGCTCTGTTACTAAACCCAAGGGGATAATTCAAGATGTCCTTGTCAAAGTTGGAGAATTCTTTTATCCTGTTGACTTTGTTGTCCTTGAAACAAAACCAGTGTCAAATTCCAATCAAAGGGCACAAATTCCTGTCATTCTGGGACGACCATTCCTGGCTACTGCAAATGCAATCATTAATTGCCGGAATGGGTCAATGAGGCTGAGCTTTGGTAACATGACACATGAACTCAATGTCTTCCACACACAGCCTCACAAAACAAAAAATCAAACATTTGAGGTTAGCTTTATTGAGGACAATTGTGAGGATTCAAAAGATGAGTCACAATTCTGTGATTCTCTTCAAGAACCTCCAATTGATATATCTTTTGAAGACTTGTTTGCTGATGAGATCATGTGTTTAGATGAGTCAACTCGGGGTAAATTAGCTGATTGTCCACTTCCGGATGTTGATTTGAGTTTGAAGAATTATATGGAGAAGAGTTAAAATTTCTTAAAATTGGAAGTGATGAGATTCTGAGTGAGAGTGGTGATAAGGATTTTGTTTGTGAACGATGTGGTGGAATGAGTATGAATGAAAATAACAACCAATTGAAACTGGAAACACCTAGGGTTAGAATAATTCAGACTGTTTCCCAATGGAGCTCAAGAAAGAGAACACATTGGAACGATGGGAAACGGGCCAGAGGGAAGCGACCAAAAGCCCAGGTGAGAGTTACACTTGTATATTCCTTGTAAATAATTCCTTCCCCTTCCATTTTGTTTCATGCATACATATATCATAATGCATTGAGGAAAATGCATGAAATAAGTGTGGGGTAGGGTTTACTAACATAGAGTTTTTAGACTTTCTTTCTTTTACATTTCTTTTCTTTCTTTTACATTTCTTTAGAAATAATAAAAAAATAAAAAATAAAAAAAATAAAAACTTTTTGAAATAAGAGACCAAGTTATGATCTATTTTTAAGAAAATTAAGATGTATCTTAGAAATTAAGAAAGCCTTAATTATGACATCTTAAACCTAGTTGAAATAATAGATCTTGTTTGAGATTATAGGCTAAGTAAGTAAAATTGGTGAGATATTCTTATCTTGAATTTTTTGCCTTAGATAATATGCACTTTACACTTACACATTTCTTGGGATGGAGACAAAGACCAAAAATGCCATATAAATAAAAAAAAAGAGAAAAAGAAAAAAAAATATAAAAGATCACTTATTAAGCTGGATAACTATGCCTCAAGAAGCATGGTTACTCACGCCTAACGGTGATCTCACTTATTAAGCTGGATAATTGTGCCTCAAGAAGCATGATTATTCACGCCTAACGGTGATTATAAATAATCCCCTTTAGTTTTGTGGTCTTTTTCACTCGAGTCCTTTAACCTGAGGGATGTTTTCTCATCTGGTGCCCTAAGACCGTCTGGTTTGGGAGTCATCGGTTAAAGGCTCGTTACAAGGGTGAACTAGAAAGCCTAGACTAAGGGAAGAAAAAAAAGAAAGAAAAATAAATAAATAAATAAATGGCTTGATGGTTGGAGTTGAAATCCCAGAAATTTTCACAGAGCACGGTGTGCATATTATCTAGGTTTTATGAAAGATAAAGTATTCAATCCAATTTTGAATTCTTACCTTAATTGAAGACAAGATCTTGCATGGAGACTAAGTTTAAGGAAGAATGATTATAGGTGGACTTATGACCTAGGATCACTTATATTTTTGCAAAAATAGTTCGTAAACTTGTCTCTTATTCAAAATGCGTTTTCAAAATACTAACATTTGTCTTCTTTCTTTATGGATTTTGTGGGTGTAATCCGCTGAAAACCCTCAGGAGACAACACTCCTCCTCTAGGGTAACCTAGAGGTTTAACGGCTTGTTGCACATGCTCAGTGCAATCGCGTCACCTGCGAAAGTGGTGTAATAAACTGGTAGTTTAGATTTTCTTTTCTTTTCTTTGTTTTTGCTCGGGACGAGCAAAAGAATAAGTGTGGGGGTGTGATTGGTATCCAATATTGCATATTTTACATCATAATTCCCATGCATATTACAAATAAATATGTAATTTTACTCCTCTTCTCTACATATTTGCAGGTACATACTTAAAGGAGAGATTTCCAAATAATCACTTAATTAACACTAATTAAGTGATTAATCCATGATTAAGATAAAGCCAAATTCAAATCCAGATCTAGAGAGATCCGCGCGCCAATTGGAGAATCCAAGTAGTCCACGTGGCTAACAACCCAACTACCAGATCTCACCAGAAAGATCCGGCTCAACGGCCCAGATCTCGCGGCGATCCCGCGGCAATCCGCGGCAGATCTAGGCCGTTGAGATCCCGGATTTCGTGGCAACAACCTTGGCTCTCGAAGCTTCTCCTTTCTGCTATAAATAGTTCACCTTCACCTGCGAGCAAGGACTGATCAGAGAAGAGAGAGAGATTAGTTCAAAGTTTTGTATTTTGCTAGGTTTTCTTTAGGATTTTTTAGCTCTCTATGATCTTCTTCTCCCTAGATTTCATTGCAAGAGAGAGTTGTAAGAGAGAGAGAGCTTGTATCATCAAGGAGTGACAACTTGGAGCTATACAAGGATTGATCCATTCTCTACTTCTCTACTTGAGCTTGATTCTAGTTTGATTTCTTTCCTTACTTGCTTTGTTTACTTTCTTGCAATTTAATTCATGTTTAGCTTTTCTTTTGTAATGGTGTGTAGCTAATTCTTTCTCCATGTACTAGCTAACCACTACCTTGCTAACTTCTAACTCATGGGTGATTGCTTTACTTCATCTTGCAATTTGTATGGTTTTCTCTTCTCCCATGGGTTTCTTTTCATTTCTTGGCAAGTATCTTGTTGTAATTCTCCATATGATTCATGTGTGCCTCACTTGGAGCCTAGTCTTTGAACTAGTGCCTTGATGGAACATGGAGATGGATCACCAATATGCTATTTGTTGTACAACTTCATTATGTCGATTCTTGAATGTTGTATGCCTATTCATTAGCATTCCTTGAGTGTAGCTCTTTTGTTTCCATTATTGAAAGTCTAATTTGTAGGCCTATGACCATCTATGGAGGCTACAAGACAAGTCCAAGAATGATCCCCATCATCTAAGTGGGAAAGTAATTAGATCAATACGCAAGACATATCTATGCCAATGAATCAACATGAGGCACGCATCACTATCACGGAGTTTAGTAAGTCTTTAGCAAGGTAGTTAAGGTTAGCTAGTCATGGTTTTCTTTCATTCAAGTTTTCTAAAGTTTTCTTTTCTTTTAGTGTGAATACAACAAACCTCTTCTTGATTTCTTTTCACTTACCACCATGAACATAGCCATACATTCTTTCATTCCTTTCTTTGTGTTTTATTCATTCTTTTAAGCAAGAGAAGAATTCTCGTTTCCTTTTCTCACTCATATCGTAACGCTTCTACGCTAGCTCTCCTTGTGGTTCGACTCGGTATAGCTTTATGCTATAGCGGAAGATTGGAACAAGGTATATCAATTACATATCTGAAGTGAACAAGAACCAAAGGTGAACTCTAAACCTTAAACCATATCTTTTATACCTAGTTCTTGTGCAAGAACTTCTTGTACCTTGTTTTGTCCAATCAATATCTCCAAACCATGGTGGTCCTCCCACCAAACTTCCCTGGAAACTGATGTATCCAAAAATTATCACCGTTTAGCTCGAAACGCATTCACCTCAAGGCACCAATGCTCTCACTGAAAATCACCTAGAGGGGGGGTGAATAGGTGATAATGGTAATCTAATGAACTTAATGCAAAAATTAAAAACTAATTGCAATAACAAGAGATGCACACTCAAACAAGCCAAGCAAATAATTAAGAATGAACAATATGAATTGAAGCAAGGCACATAGTAAAGAGAGAGAGATAGAGTAAGAGTCAAGAGATCAAGCGCAAACAACAAGATATGTTTCGAGGTTCGAGCACCCAGCTCTACATCCCCGCCTTCACCCAGAAGGATTTTAACTCCACTAGCTTGTCCACAAAGGACTCCCACAAAGGGAACCTCCACCGAGGATTTGGGGCAATAACAATTACAAGGAGTACCCAAGTCCTCCCTTTACAAACACAACCTCCTCCTTGAGGCAAAGCACCAAGCCAACAAACAATCACCTCACAACTTGAGGGATTAGCACAAAGCAACACAAGGATCACCTCACAACTTGAGGGATACAACCCAAATGCACAACCTCCTCAACACAATGAGGGAAAGGCACAAAGCCAAGCAAAGATTGGGTTTACAACTTGGTGATCAAAAGACCACAAACAATCTCTTTTCCCACACAAAGATCCTATATAATAAGATAGTAGATGTAGGTCAAGTGTGGAGAAAACCAAAGGAATGGAAATCAAAAACTCAAAGAAAATCTTTGGGAAAAACTAGAAACCAAGATGAAGAAGTTGAATCAAAATTTTTTCCCAAAAACCCTTTCTTGATTTTCCAAACCCTAACAAAAACACCAAATAGATTGTTCAATTAAAGCCCAAAAACTTCTTTTGATTGCTCTGAAAACACTAGAGAGTCAGGAAAAATTAGCACAAAAAATCTTAGAGAAAACCTCTTTCCAATGGGGTATTTATAGCCCCAGAAAATTATAGCCGTTGGCAGCAGAAACTGCTAAAAATGAACCACCGGTCGACCGGTCGGTCGACCGTCCAACGGTCATATTTGACCGCTGGCAGCTACCGATCGACCGGGCGGTCGATCGTCCCTAGAACCAGAAAGCAACGGCTCTCTGGCCGGTCGACCACTCGGTCGACCGGGAACAAACAGAGAGCAACCTGCTCTCAGTCGGTCGACCGTGCGGTCGACCGGCTCATGGGGCAGCCAGCGTGCACGTATCCGTGCACGTCGGTTGACCGCTACGGTCGACCAGCTACTTGGTCCGGTCAACCCTCCGGTCGACCGACCTAGCCTGGCAGCAGCAGTTCTGGTCAGAAAAACAAGTAATTTTTAATCCTAAAAATTCCCATAAAATCTCTAAAATTACACAAAAATAGTTTTATCATTTTATTGTGAAATATAAACTTGCGATAAAAATTTCATCACAAATAACAAACATTTTGAAACATTTTTGTGTCTTATTATTTTTACCAAAAATCAAAAACTGTATTTTCTAAAACTTGAATTTTTTTTTGAATTGAAAATACACTGTGTCCAAAATTCATCCAAATACAAAAACATGATATTAAACAACATTTAGGCATGATGTATATGGATATAATCCTATATACATGAAACATATATATATATATCCATGTTTTTGACATTAATTCAAAATATGTTTTGTTAAAAATACCAAAACATAAAACACATGAAATAGACTATCAAACTAAGTTTGTCTAAGAAGTTGAAGCTTGTATGTATATAGAATGAATCTACTATACATAAAAACATTTAAACTTGTTTTGATCTATCTATTCTGTAAACCAAGATCGGTTAAACTAAAAACGGAAAAACTGAAAACCAATATTCAAAACATGAAACGTGTGTGTTGTGAACTTGAGCATATCATACTATTCTAATCTTTACAATTTAGATCGAAACACAAAACTAAACTATGGTACCAATGTCTTCTGGTGGAGTGCCGTCTCCAAGCCGACTCGATCCAAAACTTCGTGATCCACCGAGCTTGACTCCAATGAGTGCTATATATGATCTTGTCGCTCGGGCTCTTGAATCACTATGTGAAAGCTTCCAAATCATCTTGTTGAAGCTAATCACCTACTAATAACTTGATTAATGATCTGAAACTAAAATCACAAGATTATTAATACACATAACTACATGAGTTGATCATCATCAAAACAAGAGTGGAAGGCCTCTGGGCCAACAATCTCCCCCCTTTTTGATGATGACAAAACTCATGGAGTTATATATGCATGGATTAAAGTTAAGCTTCAGAGAAGCTCCCCCTTAACTCATGCATAGGAATAAACAAGTAGATATGCAATGTAAGCTCTTAAACAAGTATGCATAGACATGCATAAAACAAGGTACCAAATACAAAAACATGCTCTTGATACCAAACATATGACATATGAAATGCATCATGCATAAAACGTGCTCTTGATACCAATAAACTCTTGATACCAATAAAAACATGTTCTTAAATAATGCTCTTGATACTAATTAAACAATTAAACGACAAAACATGCATATAAACTCAAATACTTCTCCCCTTTTTGTCAATCATCAACAAAGGGGTCCAAGTAAAAACAAAAACATTCTTTCTCCCCCTTTTTGTTCGAAACAAAGAAACAATAAAGGGTTTAAAAGAAATAAAATAATGTTCTCCCGTTTTTGTCTAAAACACAAATGATGTAAATAAGGGGTGACAATCAATTAAGATATGAATTAAAAAAATTGTCAAAGTAGAGCATCTTGATACCAATTTAAAGGAAACATAAAAACATTGATACCAATTATAAGAAAACAATCTTGATACCAATTGAAATTAAACATAACAAATTTTGAATTTCTAAACAAGGATTTTGATGCCAATTGTAAATATTTTTCATTTTGAACATATAATACCAAATTGAAATTTTCAATCATAAAGTATGGGAGTAGAAATCTAATACCAATTGAAAGATGAAATACAAGTTTTCTCCCTCTTTATGAATTACCAAATAAAAATAATGAATAAGCTTGTATATAGATACCAATTGAAAACTAGTCAATTGAAACAATATAGTCATTATAAAACAAGCTTTATCATGATCAAAATTTGTGCTCTAAGATATATGAATATAATAAGCACAAATAAAAACATATATATGTATGAAAAATTAGATACCAATTGAAATTGATACTCTTTGAATTGAAAAACATACATACATACAAACATATATGAGTATACAAGAAAGGTCAAAATTGATACCAATTGAAAGAATCCAATGATGCCAATTGAAACAACTATAATATCAAGTGTATATCTTATATTACCTAGCCTCCCAATTATGTTCAAGTTTAAAATGATTTTCACTATAAGGCATACATGAGCATGATCTCCCATCCAACCACCCTTTAAAGGTAGGGGTTTTCAAAAATAGGTTTGAAAATATAGTACGTTTGAAAATCTCTACCATAAGAAGAATACGAACTAGTAAAATGGGAAATCTTGTTAACTAGTACGAAATCCTTCAAGTAAGAAATAAAACAAAATTATTTTTCATGAAACTATGTAAATCACATGATCACTAAAACACTCAAAATTCATAAAGTCCATCCATACTCATGAAAACAAAATCATGAGAAACCTAATAAAGTGAGTGAACAAGTGTTATGTGACACATATCAACATGAAAATATTCAATTAAGCTCAATTGAAATTTCTTAAACATGAAACATGAAAATGTAAAATTTTCAATAAAACTAATTTATACTTCAAGGAATATGTATGTTTTGACAACACAAAAAGTATACATACATATCCCTAAACACTATTTGAGTCCATAATAAAGTTTTGCATGAAAAGCAAATGACTCAAGGGGTATACATGTATATCTTAAAGTTTGACAAAATAAGTATATACATGAAGTGAAAACACATGATCATAAAAACATGTCCAAAATAGGGAATACAAGTTAGAATGCATGAATCATCAAAACTAGACTATACTAACACATCTAATGGGTACAAATAAGCATTCAAGCACAAACATATATAAAGATTTATTTGTGGCCCACTATATGTACAAGTATAAATCCTAATCTTAATGAAAACTAACATCTAAACAAGTAATCAAATCATGAAGCATAAAACGGGACATAAATCAACATGATAAACATTAAAATGATCATTATGTAAATCCACATGCTATTAGAGCTATGATGTGCATAATAGCTAAACAAATGGTGAGAACACAACATATGGGTCCACATAAACATGGGTGATCTCAAAAGCTATACATTCATGTCAATGATCTAAGAATCATGGCATTTAACATAATAAACTATAAACATCAAAAATATGAAATATCAAAACAAGAATCATAAACACATATAATCATCATGCACATGTATTAGATCTAAGACATACATATTAGTTTAAAAACAAAGTGTGAACACAAAGATAGGACCATGGGTGTCTCAAATAACTAAACATGTATATCACTAATCTAAATTACATGGCATAATCATAATGAGCTTTAAAACATGACATGCTCTAAATCAACGACATGAAAAGCATGCAAATATAAACGGGAGTTAGAGATTGATACCAAAACCAATGAAGGCACCTCTCTAGTTCTCCAAACCAATGGTGGTCCTCCTCCACCAAACTCCCCTTGAAAGTGATGCATCCAAATTGTTTTCTTAAGCACGGAACGCATCCACTTCATGGCACCGCTACTCTCACGTGATGCGAGAGCCCACACCTACATCAAAAATTTTAGGGGTGGTCTTTGGTACCCATTTTCTTTTGGGTCCATAGGGGTTAGTATCTTTCCTAACCCAAATAAGAGTATTTGCTAAATTTTCAACATGTAAACGATCATAGCAAAATCTAGCAGGGTGGCCTTTTCGACCACAATGTGTATAAATGTACACATGGGCATACATAGTGTGAAGTTTGTGATCGTGATGAGCATGTGTATGCCGTGTATGGTGTGCATGCAAAGATGGAACTTGTTTCTTACGAACTAAGGTTTCCAAGCGTGTATGATTTAGAGTACATTGGCTCAAAGTGGAGCCCAAACAATCTACACTTTTTTTCAAAACAATTATGTCATTTTAATTACTAGAAGATAAAGTGGAGCATGCAAAAGATGTGCTAGGTGAATCTACACTAGCATGGCAAACATGTGAATCTATATCAATTTTTAAAGATTCATTTTCTTTAAAACAAAATCCAATTCTTTTGTAATAAAATCAATTTCATTTTTCAATGAAAGGTTATCTTTTAAAATAAAATCTAATTTAGAAGATAAAATCTCATTCTTTTTCACAACATCATCACAATCCTTTTTGCTTTTCAAAAACTCATTTTCCTTTAGGATAAGGTCAAGTTGAGATTTAAGTGAGTCACATTCACTTGCAATCTCTCCCTTTTGCAAAATCAATTCAAAATTTGAACACAAATCCTTTAATTCTTCTTTTAGTTCAAAATTGTTCTTTTTCAACAAATCATGTTTTTTCAAAAAATTTTCAAGCTTTTGAGAAAGTTCCATATTCAATGTTTAAACTTCAAAACAACCATGGCAATAGGAACTAGAGCTATCATCTAGTTGAGAATCCGATTGTACCTCAAGGGAGTTTTTCCCTTGGACCATGAGGCAATGCTCGTCGGACTTGTCTCTCCTAGATCTTCTCAACTTATTGATAATCCTTGGTAGCTCGGGAGAAGTCAATATGCTCCAAACTGCAAAAGCCGAATCATAATGAGCAAACACATGTAAAAGATCTTCATTAAGAGATGCTCTAAGTGTCTTAAGTGCTAATGCATTGGCCTTTCTATGCTTGCTAGCATTAGGATAGGATTCTTGAGTAGTGGCTTGATAAACTAGATGTCCTAGGCTTTTTAAATGACAACTCATCTTGGCCTTCCAAATATCATGTCTAGAAAAATCAAACATAGGAGGGCTATCCATGAGTGCAAACTAAATGTGTGCAAATGAAAAATGCAAATGAAGATTAGCAAACTAAGATCTCACTCCTAGGTGGTTAAACCTAAATATCAGGAGCAGAGGCTCTGATACCAATTGAAAATCACCTAGAGGGGGGGTGAATAGGTGATAATGCTAATCTAATAAACTTAATACGAAAATTAAAAACTAATTGCAATAACAAGAGATGCACACTCAAACAAGCCAAGCAAATAATTAAGAATGAACAATATGAATTGAAGCAAGGCACAAAGTAAAGAGAGAGATAGAGTAAGAGTCAAGGGATCAAGCGTAAACAACAAGATATGTTTCGAGGTTCGAGCACCCAGCTCTACATCCCCGCCTTCACCCAGAAGAATTTTAACTCCACTAGCTTGTCCACAAAGGACTCCCACAAGGGAACCTCCACCGAGGATTTGGGGCAATAACAATTACAAGGAGTACCCAACTCCTCTCTTTACAAACACAACCTCCTCCTTGAGGCAAAGCACCAAGCCAACAAACAATCACCTCACAACTTGAGGGATTAGCACAAAGCAACACAAGGATCACCTCACAACTTGAGGGATACAACCCAAATGCACAACCTCCTCAACACAATGAGGGAAAGGCACAAAGCCAAGCAAAGATTGGGTTTATAACTTGGTGATCAAATGACCACAAACAATCTCTTTTCCCACACAAAGATCCTATAGAATAAGATAGTAGATGTAGCTGAAAGGGAACACCTAGAGGGGGGTTGAATAGGTGTTTGTGCTAATCTAAAACTAAATGCAAAACTAAGTGCGCTAAATGCGGAAGCTAATGCAAATATTGCAACACACTTAGTACAATCAACAAGTGTAGCCGAATTTCCCGTGAAGGGCTCTGGACTAACTCCTCTTGATTCCCCTTGAATGGGTTGAGGTGCTATGTGAAGCTCTTGTTGATTAGGTACAAGTGAGGCACACACAAACAACCAAGAATATACAAGATATAGCAATGTGAATTATGCAAGGCACAACACAAGCAAATAGATATGATATGAAAATATGAATTATGCTCAACACAAGCAAATATGATATGAATGAAGTATGATGCTTTGCACAAATGTAAAGAGAGAGAGTTTAGAGACAAGTGGATCAAACGCAAACACAATGATATGTTTTGAAGTTCGAGCACCTTGCTCTACATCCCCGCCTACACCACCGTGTAGGATTTCCAATCCACTATACCGTCCACTGAGGACTCCCACTGAGGGAACCTTCATCGAGAAGGATTTGTACAACAATGGAGTACCTAACTCCTCTCTCAAACAAACACCTCCTCACACAAGAGGGGTAGGCCCTTAGCTAAACAACCACAACAACCAACACCTCTACCGAAGAGGGGTTACAACCAAACTCCACCTCTCACTAGAGGGAGCAAACCAATCACCCGATCACCTCTACCTAAGAGGGATACAACAAGAATAAGGGTGTTTACAACAAGTGGTTCCAAAAACCACAAACTCAATCTCTCTTTCTTTTCTCTTTTCTTTCCACAAAAATAAGATCCTAAATAGATTAGGATAGGTAATAGCTCAAGTGTGGAAACTAGATGTTTGGAAAACAAGCAACAAAGAAAAACACTTGGGAAAATTCTTGCAAAAGATATAGAATGAAAACCAAGACAAATCTCCCAAAATCCTCTTTTCTTTGATTTTTCCAAAAACCTAAAACAATAAAGATTGAAAGATTAAAGCCCCAAATACTTTTGAAAACTCTTTAAAAACACTTAAGAAGGTCTGGAATTTTTGCCCTTGAAAACTTCTACAAAAACTATGAAGAGATGGGGTATATATAGCCCCAATACAAAACTAGCCGTTAGAGCTGAGCTGGCAGTTCTGACAGGCAACGGTCGACCGGCCCGGTCGACCGCCAACGGTCAGAAATATGACCGTTGGGCAACTGCGGTCGACCGGCCCGGTCGACCGAAACAAATAGAGAGCACTGTAAGTGCCCCGGTCGACCCGAGCGGTCGACCGTCCCAGTGCCTCCAAACGTGCACAGATTTGTGCACGTCGGTCGACCGGCCCGGTCGACCGACTTCACCCAAGTCGACTAGGTCAGGTTGACTAGTCGACTGATTGAAGCCTGGAACAGAAATCTGGGTCAGAAAAATAATGTAAAATATTTTTCTAAAAATCTTTTAACACTTCTAAAAATCACCAAAAATAGTTTTATCATTTATATGGAAACACAAACTTGTGATAAAAATTTCAAGACATATATTAATCATATCAATTCATTTTTGAGTCTTGCAAATTTTATCAAAAACAAAACTTGTATTTTTATCAAACTTGATTTTTCAATACATGAATAGGATAGTCAAAATAAGTTTGTCTAGCAAGTTAAACCATGTATGTATATCTAGAATACATCTAATATACATAGAAATAAAGTAAACTTGTTTTGATCTACTATTTATGAAAACCAAATTCAAAACATGAAAACGTGTGTGTTTGTGCACTTGAGCATATCAACTATACTAAGCTTTACAAATGGATCTAAAACACACTATCTAAACTATGGATACCTAAGTCTTCTTGACGATCTTCATCTTCAAGTAGACTTGCTCCAAAACTCCATCCATGGGCTAGGCAATGTGTGATCTTGACGCTTTGGCCCTGAAATCATCATGAAAAGCTTCTAAACACCTTGTTGAAGCTAATCACCAACTAATATCTTGGTTAATGATCTGAAACTTAAACAACACAAGATTATTAGTAAACATAACTACATGAGTTAATCATCATCAAAACTAGAGTGGAAGGCCTTTGGGCCAACAATCTCCCCCTTTTGATGATGACAAAACTCATGGAGTTATATATGCATGGATTAAAGTTAAGCTTCAAAGAAGCTCCCCCTTAACTCATGCATAGACATAAATAATAAGATATGGAAATGAAACACATGAATATGTATGCAAGTATGGAGATAAAACATGCAACAAGCATAAATCAAAATCTTTTTCTCCTATTTGCAATACAAGAACATATATGCATAAATAACAAGGAAGACAAATACTTCTCCCCCTTAAGCAATGAAAACATGCATATAAACTCAAATACTTCTCCCCCTTTTTGTCAATCATCAACAAAGGGTTCAAAGTAAAATCAAATCAAACAAATTTTTCTCCCCCTTTTGTCAAACAAAAAAATCAAGAAGGGGTTAAACAATCTAAACAATAAAATGAGGGGTAAAAATCTTTCTCCCCTTTTAAGTCAATCAAAACAATAAAACAATGTTCTCCCCCTTTTGTCTAAAACAAAAACAAGGTCAATAAGGGGTGACTATAAACAACATGATATCAATAGATAAATATGTCAATGAAGCATCTTGATATCAATTGAAAATAAACAAAGATCAATAGATGTTATATGCTATATACATTCATGAAGAGGAAGACGCTAAGTTAGCTTCCCTACACATATGCATTACATGAAAGAGGGATGTTAAGCCCTAATTCACATAACACACACTATGTAATGCATAAGAGGAGATGTGAAGCTCCCCCTACACACGTGTACCACATAACGAAGAGATGTTAAGCTCTTCAATACAAGATACACTCATCATGAATCTATATGCATATAGTCAATACAAATCAAAACTTTTGTATTTTTAAAAAAAATTTTGATACCAATTTTAAGCAAAAACACATGAAACATCTTGATATCAATTGAAATTAAACATAATAAATTTGAATGTCTAAATAAAATTTTGATACCAATTGTAAATAATTTTCATATTAAACATATGATACCAATATGAATTTTTCAATTATAAAGTAAGGGAGTGGGAAACAAATACCAATTGAAGAATCACCAATTGAAAGACAAAATTAAATTTTTCCCCCTTTATGAAATACCAACTAAAAAGATGCATGAGCTTGATACCAATTTAAAAGTAATCAATTGAAACAAAATTGAAGCTCAAGCACTAGCATAAACACGATTTTGTGAAAAATTTATATCTTAAGCACAAATAAAACAAGTATATGTGTATGAAATAGAATGAGTACCAATCACCAATAGATGATACCAATTGAAAATATACATACACAATAAACATATGAGTATACACAAAGGTCAAAATGATACCAATTGAAAGAGTTCAAAGATACCAATTGACATAACAATAAAAGCATGGTATAACTCATATAACCTAATCCTCCCAATCATGATCAAGTTTAAAATGATTTTCATAGTAAAGCATACATGAACATGATCTCCCTTCCAACCTCCCATAGAAGGTAGGGGTTTTCAAAAATAGATTTGAAAATGTAGTATGTTTGAAAATCTCTACCATAGTGAAGAATACGAACTAGTTATAGGAAAAACTTTTAAAACTAGTACGAAATCCTTCAAGTAAGGAATAAAACAAAAATATTTTTCATGAAAATACGAAATTCACAAGATAGTCAACACTCATAATCAATCAAGCATAAATATGACTCATGAAACAAACACATGAGTAAGCAATAAATGTGAGTGTACATATAAAGTGTGAATAACATAATCATGAAAATTTTTCATTAAGCTCAATTATTCCTTAAACATTGAAAACACGAAAATCATCAAAACTTATTTAACCTTCATGGCATATGTATGTCTAATACAAACTAAAGTATACATACATATCCAAAACACAACGAGTCCACAAAGTGTATATGCATGAAGGCACGTGGCTCAAAAGGATAAACATGTATATCTAATAGTTTGGACAAGATAGATATATACATGAAGTTAAACAATTAAACACAAAAATAAGAAAAACTAAATCTTCATCAAAACAAATTTCATTTCAAGGTATATGTATGAATTGTCAACATAATAAGTATACATACATATCCCTAAACACAAATGAGTCCATATATAGATTTGCATGAAAGGCAAATGACTCAAGGGGTATACATGTATATCTTAAAGTTCGGCAATACAAACATATACATGAAGTGAAAACACATAAACAAATTCAAAAATAGGAATACAAGTTTAAAATGTATGAATCATCAAAACTAGACTATACTAGTACATCTAATGGGTTCAAATAAGCAATCAAGCTCAAACATATATAAATTTATTTGTGGCCCACTATATGCACAAGTATAAATCTTAGTCTTAATGAAAACTAACATCTAAATAAGTAATCTTAACATGAAGCATCAAAACACAATATAAAAATCATCATTATAAAACTAAAACATGATTACTATGTAAATTCACATGTATTAGATTCATGATGTACATTATAGCTTAAACAAAGGTGAGAACACTAAGTATGGGTTCATATAAGCATGTGTGTCTCAAATACTATACATGTATGTCAAGGATCTAATAAACATGATATTTACACACTAATCCATAATGAAAACATGCTATAAAACATCAATATGAAAGCATGTAAACAATAATAAGGAGTTAAGAATTGTTACCAAAACCTAGAAGGCAACTCTCCTTGTCTCCAAAACATGATGGTCATCTCCACCAAATTTCCCTTGAAAGTGATGCATCCAATTGATTTCCATGAAGCTCGGAACGCATCCACTCCAAGGTGCCATCACTCTCACGTCATGTGAGAGCCCACACCTACATTAAATAAAGGAGGGGTGTTCTTTGGTCCCCACATCTTGTTGGGTCCATGGGGGTTAGTCCCTTCTCTAACCCAAACAAAATTCTTTGCTAAATTAGGAGTATGTAATCTATCATAACAAAATTTAGCAAGATGGCCTTTTCGGCCACAATGTGTACATGTGTACACATGAGCATACATGTGTTGATGGTGTCCGTGTGGAGCATGTGTATGCCGTGGAGGGTGTGCATGCATAAAAGTTGGAACTTGTTTCTTACGAACCAAGGTTCCAAGTGTGAGTGGTTCATGGCACATTGGCTCATAGTAGAGCCCAACCAATCTACTCTCTTCTTTAACATGTAAATATCATCATTGATCCTAGAAGAAGAGGTACATGCATTAGGTAGACTAGATGAAGAAGCTACACTAGCATGGCAAACATGTACATCCATCTTATTTTGCAAAATAATGTTTTTCTTTAAACACACATCTAAATCATTTGAAATAGAAATAATTTTATTTTTCAAAGCAACATTCTCTTTTAAAACAAAATCAATTTTTGAAGACAAATTTTCATTTTTCTTCAAAAGAATTTCACAATCATTTTTAGTTTTTAAAAGTTATTTTCTTTTAATGCAAGTTCTAATTGAGATCTCAATGCATCCCTTTCATTAGAGACCTCAACCTTCTCTTGCAAAACATTGTCAAGTCTAGAATGCAAACTTTTATTTTCTTTTTCAATTTCTAGACTTTTCTTTTTCAACAAATTATATTTTTCAATTAATTTTTCATATACAATAGATAGTTCTTCATTCAAAGCATGGGGATCAAAATAATCATTTGAAGAACTAGCACAATCATCATTATCTAAGTGGGGTTCCGAATGTACCTCAAGGGAGTCATCCCTTGGACCATGAAGCATTGTGACTCGGACTCTCCACTAGATTCCTCTTCTTGAATTTGCACTTGAAGCTCGGAGGTGGTGGTTGTTGTCAACCTATTCCACACTGCAAAGGCGGAATCAATGTTAGAAATACGTAAAAGATAATCTTTAGATAATGTGCTTCTAATGGCCTCTAGGGCTTGTGCATTGGCCCCTATATGATTGCTATCACTAAGGAAGGATTCCTTGGTAATGGCAAGATAAACTTTATGACCTAGGGTTTGTAAATAGACGGTCATCCTAATCTTCCAAACATGAATGTTGGAAGGGTCAAACATAGGTGGGGTCATGAAAGCCATAGTAAACTATATGTGTGCAAACAGGCAAATGCAAACAAAAGATTAGCAAGCAAGGATCTCACTCCTAGGATGTTAAGCCTAAGTATCAGGAGCACTAGCTCTAATACCAATTGAAAGGGAACACCTAGAGGGGGGTGAATAGGTGTTTGTGCTAATCTAAAACTAAATGCAAAACTAAGTGCGCTAAATGCGGAAGCTAATGCAAATATTGCAACACACTTAGTACAATCAACAAGTGTAGTCGAATTTCCCGTGAAGGGCTCTGGACTAACTCCTCTTGATTCCCCTTGAATGGGTTGAGGTGCTATGTGAATCTCTTGTTGATTAGGTACAAGTGAGGCACACACAAACAACCAAGCATATACAAGATATAGCAATGTGAATTATGCAAGGCACAACACAAGCAAATAGATATGATATGAAAATATGAATTATGCTCAACACAAGCAAATATGATATGAATGAAGTATGATGCTTTGCACAAATGTAAAGAGAGAGAGTTTAGAGACAAGTGGATCAAACGCAAACACAATGATATGTTTCGAGGTTCGAGCACCCTTGCTCTACATCCCCGCCTACACCACCGTGTAGGATTTCCAATCCACTATACCGTCCACCGAGGACTCCCACCGAGGGAACCTTCACCGAGAAGGATTTGTACAACAATGGAGTACCTAACTCCTCTCTCAAACAAACACCTCCTTACACAAGAGGGGTAGGCCCTTAGCCAAACAACCACAACAACCAACACCTCTACCGAAGAGGGTTTACAACCAAACTCCACCTCTCACTAGAGGGAGCAAACCAATCACCCGATCACCTCTACCTAAGAGGGATACAACAAGAATAAGGGTGTTTACAACAAGTGGTTCCAAAAACCACAAACTCAATCTCTCTTTCTTTTCTCTTTTCTTTTTCACAAAAACAAGATCCTAAATAGATTAGGATAGGTGATAGCTCAAGTGTGGAAACTAGGTGTTTGGAAAACAAGCAACAAAGAAAAACACTTGGGAAAATTCTTACAAAAGATATAGAATGAAAACCAAGACAAATCTCCCAGAATCCTCTTTCTTTGATTTTTCCAAAAACCTAAAACAATAAAGATTGAAAGATTAAAGCCCCAAATACTTTTGAAAACTCTTTAAAAACACTTAAAAGGTCTGGAATTTTTGCCCTTGAAAACTTCTACAAAAACTATGAAGAGATGGGGCATATATAGCCCAATAAAAAACTAGCCGTTAGAGCTGAGCTGGCAGCTCTGACAGGCAACGGTCGACTGGCCCGGTCGACCGCCAACGGTCAGAAATATGTGTTGGCCCAAGGTTACAATCACCCATGATTAGTGTATTTTGATGATTACAAAACATATTAGTTATTTGTACTAATAACATTTGTTGTTTAAGTGTGTTTCAGATTTCTATTCATTCTAGAAGTCTTCTCTCACAAATACAAGGATTTGGACTCAAGTCAACTCCAATTGGGCTCAAGGAACAAGTGTTGAAGATCATATGAAGAAGCCTATTGAAGATCTTGAAGTTCTTAGAAACATTGTAAGAAATAGAATGTTAAAGTTTGAGTATATGAAATTTGGCTCTAGGATTTGCACACACACTTGTTTCATATATTTCCTATGTTTTGAAAATGGTTATTTCTAAGTTTTATGCCTTAGTTTATATATACATGTACCAAAAGCTTTATATCTGAAAATCTTGTTTAAAACATGTGTATAAACTATTTTCTGCATAATACTTAGCTATATGTATTTTTAAAATATTTCTCAAAATTTTTCTAACTCAAAACCAGCCCAGTTTTCTGTTTCAGGCAACTCCGGCCGACCGGCCCGGTCGACCGGCGATGTGTCTGGACATGCACTGTTTGTGCATGTCTGTCGGTCGACCGGACCGGTCGACCGACGGAGAGCAAATTGCTCACAGGTTTTTTCGGTCGACCGGACCGGTCGACCAGAAGAAGGAAACTGTGTTTCCTCTTTTGGGACGGTCGACCGGACCGGTCGACCGAGAGCCAACGGCTCTTTGCTGCTGGGCTGGCGGTCGACCGGACCGGTCGACCGCCAAGCCTGCTGTAGCCTAACGGCTCTTTCCTCTTTGGGCTATTCTGAAAAACTGTTTTTGTTTTCAGCTTTAACAGTTTTTTTGGAGAGTTGTTGGGGAGCTTTTGCAGGTCAAATTAGGTGTAAAGAAATTGTTTTTAACCTATTTTCAACCCTATAAATAGAGGAGAAGTCTCTCTTGCATATCACCTAGAAAAATCCTCAAGTTTGTGTTGTTTCAAAAGAGAAAAGAAAAGAGTTTAAAGCTTTCATTCCAATTCTTTTTGAGCTTATTTTTAAGTTGTGTTTGATTACTAATATCACTCTACAACTGAAGTTTTTCTCACCACACTTCATAGAGCCAAAAATCCTATACTCATTCTATAGTGAAGTTGTAATTGAAGTGAGAGTGTTTGTAAAAGAGCTTGAGAAAAAGTGTAGTGATCTTGTTGTGATCACTTTGTTCTTGTAATCCTTTCCTTGTGGAGCAACCTCTTCGGTAGAGGTCCTTTGTACTCGGTGGAGCTCGGTGCTCGGTCTTCGGTAGACCAAATTGTAAAGGCGTCCTCGGTGGATAGTGGAAACCCTTCACGGAGGTGAAGGCGGGGAGTAGAGCGGTGGTTCGAACCTCGAAACAAATCACTTTGTTTGCGATTGCCTTTGCGTCCAATTCTTGCTTTATTTTTCAATAGTTTCTTATTGCTTTCTATTGCATACTTGTGATATTGTTTAAATCTCTTGTGCTACTATTTGCTTGCTTGTAATTCTTGCCATATATCATTGTGTTCGCATCATTCTTCGTATCATCCATTTCATACTTGTGTGTGCCAATCCCGTACTCATCCAACAAGAGCTTCACATAGCGCCTCAACCCATATCAAGTGGAATCAAGAGGAGTTTAGTCCAGAGCCTCGCAAGAGGAATTCGGCTACACTTGTTGAATTGTACTAAGTTGAGCCTCACTTGTTTTAGGTTCCGCATTTAGAGAGTTAAAATTTTTAAGATTAGCAATCACACCTATTCACCCCCCTCTAGGTGTTTTTCAATTGGTATCAGAGCTTGGACTCTAGGATTTGGCTTAACAACCTTAGAGAAGATCCTAATTTGCTAATCATTTCATTCATATTCATATAGTAAAAATGGCCGATGGAATTAAGACCCCTCCTAAGTTTGATGGACTTAACTTTCCCATATGGAAAGTTAAGATGACCGTGTTTTTGCAATCTCTAGGTAGCCGAGTTGCAAAAGCCGTGACTAAGTCCTTTAGTGTACCCCCCGGTGACGAATCCACTTGGTCCGAAATAGAGACTAAGGAATTCGATGCCAATGCCAAAGCTCACTATGCACTTCTACAAGCCCTTAATGATGATGACATTTCTAGGGTTATCCATTGCAAATCCGCATATGAGATTTGGTCACATTTGATAGTCACACATGAGGGGACCTCACAAGTAAAGAAGGCTAAGATTGACCTTCTTCGGTCCCAATATGAAACATTTAGCATGCAAGAAAATGAAACCATAGATGATATGGTTACAAGATTTACCAAGATTACTAATGGACTCTCTTCTTTAGGTGAAGATATCAACAATGATCAAAGAGTAAGGAAGATCATCCGAGCTCTTCCTCCTTCATGGGAAGTTAAAGCAACAACCTTGAAGGAACTCAACGACAATGAAGAGATGGAGCTTATAGGTCTCATTGGGAACCTCAAAACCCATGAGATGGAAAGGAAATAAAGGGAGGATATGGCTCCTTCCAAAAAGAAGACTATCGCCTTCAAGAGTCAAGCTACACACTCCGATGAAGACGATGAAGAGGAAGATGATGAGGAGCTCTCACTCCTTGTTAAGAATGTCCGGAGGATGTACAACAAGGCGAAGTACCAAGGTAGAAGAAGATGGCAAGGAGGCAAAGAAGAAAGAAGGATCACTTGTTTCAATTGCCAAAAGCCCGGACACATTGTTGCGGAGTGTCCGGACAAAGCTAAGCCCTCCACATCAAAGAAGCCCTACAAGAAGAAGGCTATGAAGGCAACTTTGGATTCGGAGACCGAATCCGAGGAAGAAATAGACACCGCCAACATGTGCTTCATGGCTAATGAAGGCACAAGCAAGGTAAACTCTTCCCCTTCCTATGATAATGAGCTTTCTATGGATGAATTAGAAGAGGCTTTTGTTGAGTTGTCACAAAATTATGATTTCTTAAAGAAAAAGTATTAAAAATGAAAAAGGAAAATGAATCTTTAAGTCATCAAGTTTTACTCTTACAAAAGAAAAGGATGATTTGGTTTCCACCTTGGCCACTACTAAAAATGATTTGAAAAATATAAGATTTCTTGCAAAGGTAAGGCCCCACTAATTGATTCTAATGAAGTTTCTATGCTTAAGGAAAGATTAGACTCATTAAGTGTTGTTTTGAAAAATTGTGAGTTTAACAAGAAGAAAATTGAGGCTATGTTTCCTAAGAAACAAGCCCCAAAGAAAAATGCTCATGTTCATGTTCATGCTACACAACCTAAACAATATGGCAAAACCCCAAAACATGCTCACACTACACATACACATCATGCATTCATGTATGGTAGAGTGTTCTCATGTTCACATTGTGGACGGAAAGGGCACTTAGCCAATTTTTGCTATGATAGATTAAATGTATCACGTCATAATGTTTGGGTTCGAGGGACTAACTTTAAAGGACCCAAGAAAGTTTGGGTACCAAAATCAACAATTATGTTAAATGATGTAGGTACTTTCCAAAGCCCAACGACGTAGAGGATTGTGGTATCTTGATAGCAGTTGCTCAAGGCACATGACTTGGGACATCAACAACTTTGCAACCCTATCAAGATATTATGAAGGTGGCACCGTCACCTTCGGAGATGACGCCAAGGGTAAAATCATCAGTATTGGTAATGTAAAACTTGGCACCTCTCCTTTAATTGAAAATGTAGTTTTAGTTGATGGCCTCAAGCATAATCTCTTGAGTGTTAGTCAACTTTGTGATAAAGGTTTTGATGTTGTTTTTGATAATGTTGCTTGTAAAGTAATTGATAGAACTTCTAATGTTGTGTATTTTCCGGTTTTCGTGAAAGTAATGTTTATTTGATTGATATGTTAAATATGTCTTGTAATATTACTTGTTTGAAAGCCCTCGATGATGACTCTTGGTTGTGGCATAGGAGATTAGGCATATTTCTTTTGATCACATTTCTAGGTTAAACACAAAGGAAATGGTGAAAGGTATTCCTTGCTTGAATTTTGAAAAGGACCGAGTTTGTGACGCATGTCAATTTGGGAAACAAACTAAGTCTTCTTTCAAGTCAATTAAGGATATCATGACATCACGTCCTTTGGAGTTAATCCATATGGATCTTTTTGGCCCTACACAAACCAAAAGTCTAAGTGGGAATAGATTTGCTTATGTTTTGGTTGATGACTTTTCAAGATTTACTTGGGTTTTCTTTCTTGAACATAAAAGTCAAGCATTTTCTTATTTTCAAACTTTTAAGAAAAGAGTTGAAAAAGAAAAAGATGTTTCGATTTGAGAATAAGAAGTGATAGAGGAGGTGAATTCATTAACCAACCCTTTACCACTTTTTGTGATGAACATGGAATAAAGCATGAACTATCTTGTCCTAGAACTCCACAACAAAATGGAGTAGTTGAACGGAAAAATAGAACATTACAAGAGATGGCTAGGACAATGCTTAGTGAATACGGTCTACCACATTATTTGTGGGCCGAGGCCGTTAATACATCATGCTATATATCAAATCGTGTTTTCTTGTGTAAAAATACTACTAAAACTTCTTTTGAAATGTATTTTTCTAGAAAACCTAATGTTTCTTATTTCAAAGTTTTTGGATGCAAATGTTTTGTTTTAAATACAAAAGATAATTTAGGAAAGTTTGATGCTAGATCTTATGAGGCTATTTTTGTAGGTTACTCAAACACTAGTAAGGCTTATAGAGTTTTCATTAGATCATCATTGACTATTGAAGAGTCTATTCATGTTAAGTTTGAGGAATCTAACAAGTTTGTTAAGAATGTTGTAGAAATAGATGCATTGGATGAAGGTTTGGATAAAGTGACCTTGGAGGATGCTTCTACTATGGGAGACAAACCAAAGGATGATGAAGGAAGCAAAGCTAAAGTGGAAGAGACACAAGGAAATGAAAATCAAACACATGAGGTGGAGCCTACTCAACCACTACCAAAGGATTGGAGATACAATCCACATCATCCCAAGGACCTCGTCATAGGTGAAGTATCAAAAGGGGTAACTACTCGCTCTAGACTTCATGACTATTGTGGTAACTATGCATTCATTTCTCATATTGAACCCAAAAATATCCTCGAAGCCGAGGCCGATTCATATTGGTTGCTAGCCATGCAAGAGGAGCTCAATCAATTTGAGCGCAACCAAGTTTGGCACCTTGTTCCTAGGCCCCACGATAGACCAACAATTGGTACTAAGTGGATCTTTAAGAACAAGTTGGATGAATCGGGTAATGTAGTTAGAAACAAGGCTAGGTTAGTTGCCCAAGGTTACACTCAAATCGAAGGGATCGATTTTGAAGAAACCTTTGCACCGTAGCACGGCTTGAAGCCATACGGATGACACTAGCATTTGCCTCATATAAAGATTTCAAATTATTTCAAATGGATGTTAAAAGTGCTTTTCTAAATGGATTTATTAAAGAGGAGGTGTATGTTGAACAACCCCCGGGTTGTTGATCCTACACATCCGGATTTTGTTTTTAAATTAGATAAAGCTCTTTATGGTTTAAAACAAGCCCCTAGGGCTTGGTATGAAAGACTTTCTTCATTTTTGATTTCAAATGGTTTTAAGAAAGGTAAAATTGACACAACTTTGTTTACAAAACATGTAGAAAATGATATTCTTATTGTGCAAATTTATGTAGATGATATTATTTTTGGTTCTACTAATGAATCTCTTTGCCAAGCTTTTGAATCATGCATGAAGGATGAATTCGAAATGTCTATGATGGGGGAGCTCAACTATTTCCTTGGACTCCAAATCAAGCAAATGAAGGATGGGATCTTCATCAATCAAGCCAAGTACACAAAGGAACTAATCAAAAGGTTTGGGCTTGAAGGATCGAAAGTAAGCAAAACTCCCATGGCAACAACTACAAAGCTTGACAAGGATGAACAAGGTAAAAGTGTAGACATTAAATTATATCGTAGCATGATTGGTAGTTTGCTTTATTTGACGGCTAGTAGGCCGGATATTATGTTTTCCGTTTGTCTTTGTGCACGTTTTCAATCTTGTCCTAAAGAATCTCACATAATTACGGTTAAACGCATAATTAGATACCTTAAGGGCACTATTGAAATGGGTTTGTGGTATCCTAAAACCGGATTATTTGAAATGAAGAGTTTTTCTGATGCCGACTATGCGGGTTGTAGGGTAGATAGGAAGAGCACAAGTGGAACATGTCAATTCTTAGGTAATTGTCTTGTATCTTGGTCTTCCAAAAAGAAAAATTCTGTAGCCCTTTCAACCGCCGAGGCGGAGTATGTTGCAGCCGGAGCTTGTTGTGCACAAGTTCTTGGATGAAACATACTCTCCTTGACTATGATTTACACTTTGATCATGTTAAAATATTTTGTGATAATACTAGTACTATTCACATGACAAAGAATGCAAATCAACATAGTAAAACCAAACACATTGACATTAGGTATCACTTTCTTAGAGATCATTATGAGAAAGGTGATATTGATATTGATTATGTTTCTACCGATTTTCAACTTGCCGATATTTTTACTAAACCTCTAGATTATGCTAGATTTTCATTTATTTGTGGTGAGTTGAATGTTTGCATTATGGATTCTTAAAAATAAAATTTTTCAATTGGTATTTTAACCCTTTTTGCTGTATGACAAAAAGGGGGAGAATAAGTTTAAGAGTTTGATATTTTGAATTGTTTGAGTTTGTTAAGTTTGTTTATTTAAGTTTTTGACAAAACTATTTTGCCTTGAATGCTTTATGTATTGTGCTTCCATAGTCAAATTTTTATACATAGCATTATTTGAGGGGGAGTTTTCCAAACTCCTCTTCCATGTTTATTTAAATAACCTATATGTTTTGTCATCATCAAAAAGGGGGAGATGTTGGCCCAAGGTTACAATCACCCATGATTAGTGTATTTTGATGATTACAAAACATATTAGTTATTTGTACTAATAACATTTGTTGTTTAAGTGTGTTTCAGATTTCTATTCATTCTAGAAGTCTTCTCTCACAAATACAAGGATTTGGACTCAAGTCAACTCCAATTGGGCTCAAGGAACAAGTGTTGAAGATCATATGAAGAAACCTATTGAAGATCTTGAAGTCCTTAGAAACATTGTAAGAAATAGAATGTTAAAGTTTGAGTATATGAAATTTGGCTCTAGGATTTGCACACACACTTGTTCATATATTTCCTATATTTTGAAAATGGTTATTTCTAAGTTTTATGCCTTAGTTTATATATACATGTACCAAAAGCTTTATATCTTGAAAATCTTGTTTAAAACATGTGTATAAACTATTTTCTGCATAATACTTAGCTATATGTATTTTTAAAATATTTCTCAAAATTTTCTAACTCAAAACCAGCCCAGTTTTCTGTTTCAGGCAAACTCCGGCCGACCGGCCCGGTCGACCGGCGATGTGTCTGGACATGCACTGTTTGTGCATGTCTGTCGGTCGACCGGACCGGTCGACCGACGGAGAGCAATTGCTCACAGGTTTTTTTGGTTGACCGGACCGGTCGACCGGAAGAAGGAAACTGTGTTTCCTCTTTTGGGACGGTCGACCGGACCGGTCGACCGAGAGCCAACGGCTCTTTGCTGCTGGGCTGGCGGTCGACCGGACCGGTCGACCGCCAAGCCTGCTGTAGCCTAACGGCTCTTTCCTCTTTGGGCTATTCTGAAAAACTGTTTTTGTTTTCAGCTTTAACAGTTTTTTTGGAGAGTTGTTGGGGAGCTTTTGCAGGTCAAATTAGGTGTAAAGAAATTGTTTTTAACCTATTTTCAACCCTATAAATAGAGGAGAAGTCTCTCTTGCATATCACCTAGAAAAAATCCTCAAGTTTGTGTTGTTTTCAAAAGAGAAAAGAAAAGAGTTTAAAGCTTTCATTCCAATTCTTTTTGAGCTTGTTTTTCAGTTGTGTTTGATTACTAATATCACTCTACAACTGAAGTTTTTCTCACCACACTTCATAGAGCCAAAAATCCTATACTCATTCTATAGTGAAGTTGTAATTGAAGTGAGAGTGTTTGTAAAAGAGTTTGAGAAAAAGTGTAGTGATCTTGTTGTGATCACTTTGTTCTTGTAATCCTTTCCTTGTGGAGCAACCTCTTCGGTAGAGGTCCTTTGTACTCGGTGGAGCTCGGTGCTCGGTCTTCGGTAGACCAAATTGTAAAGGCGTCCTCGGTGGATAGTGGAAACCCTTCACGGAGGTGAAGGCGGGGAGTAGAGCGGTGGCTCGAACCTCGAAACAAATCACTTTGTTTGCGATTGCCTTTGCGTCCAATTCTGCTTTATTTTTCAATAGTTCCTTATTGCTTTCTATTGCATACTTGTGATATTGTTTAAATCTCTTGTGCTACTATTTGCTTGCTTGTAATTCTTGCCATATATCATTGTGTTCTAATCATTCTTCATATCATCCATTTCATACTTGTGTGTGCCAATCCCGTATTCATCCAACAAGAGCTTCACATAGCGCCTCAACCCATATCAAGGGGAATCAAGAGGAGTTTAGTCCAGAGCCTCGCAAGAGGAATTCGGCTACACTTATTGAATTGTACTAAGTTGAGCCTCACTTGTTTTAGGTTCCGCATTTAGAGAGTTAAAATTTTTAAGATTAGCAATCACACCTATTCACCCCCCCTCTAGGTGTTTTTCAATATGACCGTTGGGCAACTGCGGTCGACCGCCCCAGTCGACCGAAACAAACAGAGAGCACTGTAAGTGCCCCGGTCGACCCGAGCGGTCGACCGTCCCAGTGCCTCCAAACGTGCACAGATTTGTGCACGTCGGTCGACCGGCCCGGTCGACCGACTTCACCCAAGTCGACTAGGTCAGGTTGACTAGTCGACTGATTGAAGCTTGGAACAGAAATCTGGGTCAGAAAAATAATGTAAAATATTTTTCTAAAAATCTTTTAACACTTCTAAAAATCACCAAAAATAGTTTTATCATTTTATATGGAAACACAAACTTGTGATAAAAATTTCAAGACATATATTAATCATATCAATTCATTTTGAGTCTTGCAAATTTATCAAAAACAAACTTGTATTTTTATCAAACTTGATTTTTCAATACATGAATAGGATAGTCAAAATAAGTTTGTCTAGCAAGTTAAACAATGTATGTATATCTAGAATACATCTAATATACATAGAAATAAAGTAAACTTGTTTTGATCTACTATTCATGAAAACCAAATTCAAAACATGAAAACGTGTGTGTTTGTGCACTTGAGCATATTAACTATACTAAGCTTTACAAATGGATCTAAAACACACTATCTAAACTATTGATACCTTAGTCTTCTTGACGATCTTCATCTTCACGTAGACTTGCTCCAAAACTCCATCCATGGGCTAGGCAATGTGTCATCTTGACGCTTTGGCCTGGAATCATCATGAAAAGCTTCTAAACACCTTGTTGAAGCTAATCACCAACTAATATCTTGGTTAATGATCTGAAACATAAACAACACAGATTATTAGTAAACATAACTACATGAGTTAATCATCATCAAAACTAGAGTGGAAGGCCTTTGGGCCAACAGTAGCTCAAGTGTGGAGAAAATCAAAGGAATGGAAATAAAAAACTCAAAGAAAATTTTTGGGAAAAACTAGAAACCAAGATGAAGAAGTTGAATCAAAATTTTTCCCAAAAACCCATTGTTGATTTCCAAACCCTAACAAAAACACCAAATAGATTGTTCAATTAAAGCCCAAAAACTTCTTTTGATTGCTATGAAAAGACTAGAGAGTCAGGAAAAATTAGCACAAAAAATCTTAGAGAAAACCTCTTTCCAATGGGGTATTTATAGCCCCCAGAAAATTATAGCCGTTGGCAGCAGAAACTGCCAAAAATGAACCACCGGTCGACCGGTCGGTGACCGTCCAACGGTCATATTTGACCGCTGGCAGCTACCGGTCGACCGGGCGGTCGATCGTCCCTAGAACCAGAGAGCAACGGCTCTCTGGCCGGTCGACCGCTCGGTCGACCAGGAACAAACAGAGAGCAACCTGCTCTCAGTCGGTCGACCGTGCTGTCGACCGGCTCATGGGGCAGCCAGCGTGCACGTATCCGTGCACGTCGGTCTACCGCTACGATCGACCGGCTACTTGGTCCGGTCGACCGTCCGGTCGACCGACCTAGCCTGGTAGCAGGAGTTCTGGTCAGAAAAACAAGTAATTTTTAATCCTAAAAATTCCCATAAAATCTCTAAAATTACACAAAAATAGTTTTATCATTTTATTGTGAAATATAAACTTGTGATAAAAATTTCATCACAAATAACAAATATTTTGAAACATTTTTGTGTCTTATTATTTACCAAAAATCAAAAACTGTATTTTCTAAAACTTGGATTTTTTTTTGAATTGAAAATACACTGTGTCCAAAATTCCTCCAAATACAAAAACATGATATTAAACAACATTTAGGCATGATGTATATGGATATAATCCTATATACATGAAACATATATATATCCATATTTTTGACTTTAATTCCAAAATATGTTTTGTTAAAAATACCAAAACATAAAACACATTAAATAGACTATCAAACTAAGTTTGTCAAAGAAGTTGAAGCATGTATGTATATAGAATGAATCTACTATACATAAAAACATTTAAACTTGTTTTGATCTATCTATTCATGAAACCAAGATCGATTAAACTAAAAACGAAAAAACCAAAAATCAATATTCAAAACATGAAACGAGTGTGTTGTGAACTTGAACATATCATACTATTCTAATCTTTACAATTTGGATCTAAACACAAACTAAAGTATGGTACCGATGTCTTCTTGTAGAGTGCCGTCTCCAAGCCGACTCGATCCAAAACTTCGTGATCCACCGAGCTTGACTCAAATGAGTGCTATATATGATCTTGTCGCTCGGGCTCTTGAATCACTATGTGAAAGCTTCCAAATCATCTTGTTGAAGCTAATCACCTTCTAATAACTTGATTAATGATCTGAAACTAAAATCACAAGATTATTAGTACACATAACTATATGAGTTGATCATCATCAAAACTAGAGTGGAAGGCCTCTGGGCAACACTCACGTCAAGCGAGATCCCACACCTACATCAAATAAAATAGGAGTGACTTTTGGTATCTATACTCTATTGGGTCCATGGGGGTTAGCTCCTTTCCTAACCCAATAAAATCTATTTGCAAAATTTGAATTATTACTTCTATCAAAGCAAAATTTTGCAAGGTGACCCTTACATCCACAATGTGTACAAGTGTACACATGAGCATACATAGTGTTATGTGTATGAATGTGAGGAGCATGTGCATGCCGTGATTGTGTGTATGTATAGGAGGAGTATGTTTCTTATGAAACATGGATTCCATCCGTGCGTGGTTCATGGCACATTGGCTCAAAGTGGAGCCCAAACAATCAACAGTTTTCTTCAATACACAAATATTATTTTTAATACTTGAAGACAAAGTGGAGCACATGCTAGACGATGAAGCTACACTAGCATGGCAAACACGATTATCTAAATCATTTTTCAAAGAGATATTTTCATTAGAAATTAAATCTAATTCTTTTGAAATAGAAATAATTTTGTTTTCAAAGAATCATTTTTCTTTTAAAACAAAAACAAGTTTTGAAGATAGAACTTCATTTTTCTTCAAAACTTCATCACAATCAATTTTACTTTTTAAGATTTTGTTTCATTTAGGGCAAGACCAAGTTGGGATTTCAATGAGTTCCTTTCATTTGAAATTTCATCCTTCTCTTGCAAAGCACTATCAAGTTTCGAAAACAAATTTTTATTTTCTTATTTTAAAGCAAAGCTTTTCTTTTTTAAGAGTTGGTATTTTTGTAAAAAGTTTTCACAAATAATAGATAGTTCTTCATTTAAAGCATCGGCATCAACTTAATCATCGCCGGAAGAATTAGCACTATCATCTAATTGAGTTTCCGAATGTATCTCAAGAGAGTCATTCTTTTGGACCATGTAGCAATATTGTTCGAATTCCCTCCACTAGATACCTCCTCCACAATGTTTGGCATTTGAAGCTTTGGAGAGGTCAAGGTGTTCCACACTGCAAAAGCGGAATCACAATGAGAAACCATACACAAATATTCTTTATTTAGAGTGCTCCTAAGTGCCTTAAGGGCTTGTGCATTGGCCTCTATATGCTTGCTATTATCAAGATAAGATTTCTTCGTAGCGGCAAGCAAAACATGTAATGCTAGAGTTTTTAGGCACATACTCATCTTATTCTTCCACATATTGATGTTAGAAAACATCAAATATAGGAGGGGCAAGATAATCCATGAGTGTGTGTAAACAAATAAGTGTGCAAATGTAAATACTAGATCAGCTAACCAAGATCTCACTCCTAGGTGGTAAAACCAAATATCAGGAGCATAGGCTCTGATACCAATTGAAAGTTCACCTGGGGAGGTGAATAGGTGTAAGGCTAATCTAGTGACAAATAATGCGGAATTAAAAATTAAATGCAACACACTTAGTGTAACCAAAGAGTATAGCCGAATTCCAGGTGAAGGGCTCTGGACTAACTCCACTTGATTCCTCTAAATAAGAGTTAAGGTGCTATATGAAGCTTTCTTAGTTTAACACAAGTACGGCACACAAACAAACCCAAGCATATATATGTATAAACAATATGATGCAATGCACAAAATAAGAGAGAAAGAGTATAGAGATATTGGATCAATCGCTAACAACAAGATATGTTTCGAGGTTCGAGCCACTGCTCTACGTCCCCGCCTTCACACAGAAGGATTTTCACTATATCGTTCGCACATGACTTCTCACACAAGAAACCTCCATTGAGAATTTGAGTAATACAAACTGGGAGTACACAACTCCTCTCTTCAATAATACAACCTCTATACAAGAGGCAAGGCACTACACAAATCACTTCTACACTTAGAGGGATAGGCACTTAGCCAAACAACTATCAACCTCACACAAGAGGGATAAAAGCACTAAGCCATAACTCCACAACAATCACCTCTACACTTAGAGGGATACTAACACAACCAACCACAACCTCCATAATCACCTCTCACTAGAGGGGTTATCAACACAATCACCTCTCACTAGAGGGATATCACAAAGTAAGGAAGGTTTACAACACTTGGTGGTATCAACAACCACAGACCAATTTTCCAACAAAATAGATCCTAATAGATAGGATAGATAGATAGCTCAAGTGTGAGAAAAACAAATAGTTTGAAAATCAAAATCACAAAAAAAACTCTTGGGAAAACTTCAAGAACAGCTATAGAAATGAAGATCAAAAACTAATTCCCAAAGACTATTTTTCTTTAAACTTTCCAACCCTAAAACAAATAAAGATCAAATCTTTAAGCCCAAAACTTTTTTAAAAATTTGCTGTTAAACACTTGTAAAGATGGGAATTTTTGCTTTCTAAAAACTTGGCTAAAATAGCTCAAGAGAGTGGGTATTTATATCCTCTCAAAATATGCCCGTTGGCAGTCTGGCAAAGGGCAGAATTGCCCTTCCGGTCGACCGCCCGGTCAACTGGCCAATGGTCATTTTTATGACCGTTGTGCTACCAGTCGACCGCCCGGTCGACCGGGACTGGATACAGAGAGCAGATGCTCTCTGTCGGTCGACCGCCTGGTTGACCGGGGCCATTTTCAGAGAGCAGAGCTCTCTGGATGGTCGACCGACGGGCCCACCAGGCCAAGCTGGCGTGCATGTTATGCACGTCGGTCCAGGACCGGTCGACTGACAGATGGCCAGTCCAGCTATTAAGGGATTTAAAAACTTGTCTTTTTGTTATCAAATAAATCCCATAAAATACACATGAATTTTACAAAAATAAGTTCTTTATTATATTTGAAATACAAATATGTGTGACTAAATTCAACACATATTATTAACAATTTGAACAATTTTTGTGATATTGAAATTTGGCTTAAATACAAAATCGGTATTTCCATAAACCAAACTTTGAAATGGAAATCCGATTTTTCCAAAACACTTGTAAATACAAAAACATGATATTGAAACAACTTTGAAGTATATTGTATATGAATAGAATCCAATATACATATAAAGATTTATATCTATGTTTTTGACAAGAAATCCAATATTGGTAAACTGAGAAACCAAACCAAATAAACTTTAAACTTATGTGTGTATGTGAACTTGAGCATATCAACACAATCTAATCTTTACACAAGATCTAAACATATCTAAACTAAACAAACCGAGGTCTTATTGTGTAGACTCCTTCTCCAAGTAGACTCGATCCACACAGGATCCACCAAGCTTGACTTCAACCGAGTGCAATGTGCGATCTTGACGCGCGAGCTCTTGAATCAACATATGATAGCTCTAAAACACATTTGTTGAAGCTAATCACCTACTAATATCTTGATCAAATATCTGAAACTAAATATCATAAGATTATTAGTAAACTACAACTATATGAGTTAATCATCATTAAAACTAGAGTGAAGGGCCTCTGGCCAACAATAGGTATTGACCATAATGACTCAGTGATGATTTTCTAAGATTGGTCATGTAAAGGGAACAAGTTTCACGATAGGATCTTTCATGATCCTATTCATACATAAAAAAGAGGTTAATAAAGGTGGGTTTCGTGAACCACCACATTATCTTGATTGGGTAGCAACGCTTGACCCAATCCGACCAGCACCAGAACCACCACCTTAAGGTAATATTTTCCTTCTCTTTCTTCTTTTTCGTGCATCTATGCGTTCATTCATACATTGGGATAATGCATGAGATAAGTGTGGGGGAGGGTTCTAACATAACATAGTTTTTCTTTTTATTTAAAATAAAAATTAACATTTTTCTTTCTTAAAAAAACTTTTTGAAAAGAGAGTAATATTTTGATAAATTTATTTTACAAGAGATTAAGTCAAGTTTAAGGAATAGGATAGGATTTCTTACACTTAGTCAAAATAAGATTATTTGTTTGATTTCTAGAGTTAGAAAGAAAATTTGGAAAGTAATTTTGTCTTGATTTTTACCTTGATGAATATGCATGCTTTATACACTTAAATGCTTAGGCTTCAAAAATAAAGATTTATGCTTTATATAAAAAGAAAAAATATTTATATCAAAAATCCTCTGATTAAGCTGGGCATTTGTACCTCATAAAATATAAGTATTCATGCCTAAAAACGGTCCATATAATAAAATTCTTAGTTTGTGGCCTTATTTACTCAAGTTCTTAAGTCCTTGGGGTGTTTTCTCACCGGTGCCCTATGACTGTCTGGTTTGGAAGTCACCGATTAAAGGCTCGTTATATGAGTAGATTAGAAAGCCTAATAGAACTAAAGAATAATAGCACTAAAATATAAAAAATAAATAAATAAATAAAATAAGGAATAATAGTTAGAGTGATAGAACCCTTAGTCAAAATTTCACGGTCACGAAGGTGCATATGACTGAGGGTAAAATAATGACTAAATGAGAAATACAGTTTTACTTCTTACTTGATTGAAAATAAGATTTTAAATAGAGACTAAGTTTAGGAATGAAAATTAAATTTCCTATAACTTATAGATTTCTTAAACTCTTACAATAATGCTTCAAATATTTTCTCTCCTTTTCAAAATGCTTTTCGAAAATACTAACACTTTGTTTCTTTTTCTTTATGGATTTTGTGGTTGTAATACACTGAAAACCCTCACGAGACAAACTCATTCTCTAGGGGTAACATAGAGGTTTAACGGCTTATTGCACATACTCAGTGCAATCGAGGGACCTACGAAAGTGGTCTAGTAATTTCTTAGGATTAGTTTTGATGTTTTGCTCAAGGGCGAGCAAAAGATAAGTATGATGGTGTTATCGGTCACTGGTATGCACATATATTATCACATTCTCATATTTATTATCAAATATGTCCTGTAATTTAGTCTTATTTTTATTTAATAATATGCAGGCCATTACTAATGGAGATGGAAAAGAAATGAGCCAAAAAGCCCACTTTAATTCTGATTTAAATCCTAATTAAAGAGGAGACAAATATTCAGGAGATAGAGATTATTTCAGCTAAGATCAATGCATGTCAGGGAGGATCACATCAAATAAAATTGACTAATTCAGATTTGTATGGATCCAAATCGGTTAGCTTGAGGACCACCAAAGATTAGATCAAAACCAAAGATCAAATAGGAAATCTAGCTAGACAGAAGGGGATAAAAATCAAAAGAGATACACTCGCTCCCAGGATGTGGCTAGATGGCCACATCCAAGTCACAAAATTGCAGCAAAAGCCGCGTTTCCATGGTCAGTTCATGGAGAGAAGGGGAGCATTTTCTCCTCTTATCTCCTCACTCTCTCCCCTCTGGGTTTTGTCTATAATATCAGAAATTTTGCTGAAGGATGGAGCGATTAGGCAGAGAAAGATTCTTAAACTAGTTTTCATTCTAGGTTAGTATAGGTTTTTTTATTTTTTCTTTTCATGTAACTTTTATTTCTTTGTAAGCATAGTAAGACTGAGATTCATGTAAGTAAGAGAGTGATTTATGTTGAGAGTGACACCAATGTAAGTTCCTCCTTGAAAGTACACCTAGAGGGGGGTGAATAGGTATAAGGCTAATCTAATGACAAATGATGCGGAATTAAAACTAAATGCAACACACTCAATATAACCAAAGAGTGTAGTCGAACTCCCGGTGAAGGGCTCTAGACTATCTCCTCTAAATTTCTCTAAATAAGAGTTGAGGTGCTATGTAAAGCTATCTTGGTTCAACACAAGTGAGGCACACACACAAGTAATACCAAGCATATAAGTATTAATGAACAATATGAATCAATCCAAGGCACAATATAAGAGAGTGATTTTAGAGATAGTGGATAAAACGTAAACACACGGATATGTTTCGATGTTCGAGCACCCAGCTCTACGTCCCCACCTTCACACAGAAGGATTTCCACTATATCGTCCACACAGGACTTTGATTGGTACACAATTCTGCATATTTTACCACATTATTCCCATGCATATTACAAATAAAAATATGAGTTTTACTCATCTTCTCTATATTTTTACAGGTCCACACTCTAATGGAGAAAAGGCCCAAAATTCCTTTAATTAGCAATAATTAAATGGAATTAATTCCAAGCCAAAAGAGAGCCCAAGATTGAGCCCAGGATCTGGAGAATTCTACGCACCAGCTCAAGATTCTAGAAGGCCACGTGGATAACAACCTCGTAACAAACTTGTAACAAAAATCTGGGATCCAACGGCCACAAAAGTGCCGCAATTTCCCGCGCTTTTGCGGCAAAATCTGGGCCGTTGAGTCCCAGATTTCTGCCACCTGTCCGTCTTCTGGAGACTTCTCTCTGAGGCTATAAATACAGGACCAGGGCTTGCGCAACAGAGTGTGGAAGAGAGATTAGAGATTAGAGATTAGATGCTTCTATTTTTGTAGGATTTTTGTAGTACTCTAGATCTTCTTCCTCCCTAGAAATTCTGCAAAAGAGAGTTGTAAGAGAGAGAAAGCTTGTGTACACTAAGGAGTGACAACTTGTGAAGCAAGGATTCATCCATTCTCTTCTCTCTACTTGAGCATTTTCTAGTATTACTTGCTTTCTTTACTTCTAGTTTTACTTTACTTGCTTTTAATTCATGCTTTGCTTTTCTTTTGTAATGGCTAGTAGCTAATTCTTTCTTCTCATGGCTAGCTAACTACTTACCTTGCTAACTACTAACTCATGGGTGATTGCTATCTTTAATCTTGCAAGTTGTTTGGTCTTCTCTTCTCCGATGGTTACTTTCATGCTTGGCTAGTATCTTGTTGTAATTCTCCATATGATTCATGTGTGCCTCATTTAGAGCCTTGTCTAGAACAAGTGCCTTGATGGAACATGGAGATGGATCACCAATATGCTATTTGTTGTACAACTTCCTTACTTCCATTAATGAATGTTGTATCTTCTTCTTTAGCATCCTTGAGTGTAGCTCTTTTGATTCCATTATTGAAAGTCTAATTTGTAGGCCTATGACATCTATGAGGCTACAAGACAAGTCCAAGAATGATCACCCGTCATCCAAGTGGGAAAGTAATTAGACCAACACGCAAGACAAATCTATGCCGATGAATCAACATGAGGCATGCATTCACCATCACGGAGTTTAGTAAGTTTTAGCAAGGAAGTGAGGTTAGCTAGTCATGGTTTTCTCATCTTAAATTCTTTCTACAAGTTTTCATTCCATTTGTTTTCTTTCCAAAGTAAATATCATCTTTGATTTCTTTTTACTTTCCATCATGAACATATCCACCAATTCTTTTACTTCTTTTTCCAATTTGTTTTATTCTTTTAAGACAAAGAAGAATCTTCGTTTTCTTCTTCACAACGAACCGTAACGCTTCCATCGCAAGCTCTCCCTGAGAATCGACTCGGTATAGCCCATGCTATAGCGGAGATAGGAAAGGGTATATTAATCATATCGAATACATTGTGGAGTGATCAAAACACTTGAGGTTGAATCTAAACCTTATCTCTTTATAGAATATATTTTGTGTGCAAATTATACTCCATAATACAACACCTTTCCCGTCTCAATCAAATTTTGGCGCCGTTGCCGGGGGAGAGCAACGGTTTTTGGTTTAAAGTGAAGAACTAAACGCATTTTCTTCTCTGTTGCAGGTTACAGGTGAAGAAACAGAAAAAATAGCATTGCAGTAACATATAAGTGGACCTGGGCCTCTGCTCTTGAAAGTAGAGACCAGGATCCCTCAGTTTTGCCGCAGAATCTCGGCCCCAGCCGCAGATTTGCGGCAATCCTGAGTTCACTACTGACAAGTTTTCTGCAGGGTCTTCAGCTTTGCAAAATACAGCTTCTGCAATAATTCTTTTCTTGTATGCTTCACCTTATACCTGCTAATAAGCAACAGTAAAACATTAGCTGCAAAGTTAAAAAATTGATTAGATATTTGCATTCTAGGCACGTGTCTTTTCAATTCATTTACTTTTACTGTTGAAGAGTGCTGGAGGCAAGGTACGTGCGCATTGCATGTAGACTAGGAATCATCTCTTGCTGATTTTCATGCTTTGAGTGTATCCTAGTTATATATCTTGTACACTTGCACAAATCGAATTAAGGGCATTACCCATAAAAAAGATAAGGTGGGGATTTTATCACCCCTTCCTTAGCCCAAAAACCACTATCCCAGCACTCACTAACCCAAGCCTAATTTAATAAAAAAAAGTAGACGTTGGCCCTAGGGACATCTCGGACTCACTTAGGAGATTATCGTAGGGGGAAAAGTGTTGGAAATTGACTCTTGCAAAATCAGTGTCTAGGAAAGGGATTGAGGGCCGAAAGCCCGAAGGTTGGTGGTTACTTAATTAAGGAACGTCTCTGACGGAAAACCTCCCAACAACCTTGACCTTTCCTGGCTGATTAGCTTGTGGTCAAAGTCTACACTAAACCTCCCGTGGACAGTCTAATCAGTTAAGAGTCGTCTAGGTCATAAGTCTACCTAACTTAGGTTAGAATTTTTTCTTGATTGTTTATTTGTTTGTTTCTTTTTGTTTGTGATTTTTTGTGTGATATGGCATTCAACAATTCTTTCCATCCTAATAATAATCCATATTTCACACAGACTCCATTCTATTCGGATAATTCCAACCCGGCGTTTTACAATATGCACCAACCACATACGCCGGGTTGGCCTTATCCGAATAAATATGACCCATACCCCCCATCTAATAACTATAATTTCCATAATGATTTCAACTCTTCACCGAGTCAGTGGGAATTCACGTACCACGAGTCAAATTCTCAAACTCCTTGTCCACCATATCCACCAAGTCCACAATATCCACAGTATTCATTTCCCGATTCCGCTTCATATACTCCTTTTTCTGAACCACCCATTGAAGAAAAATCTGAGTTACTAAGGAATTTAGAAGCCAATTTACAAAGGGCTGAGCAAAAACTGCAAACATTGGCCTCTCCAATTCCACAGTATTTTCAAGAGTCTTACTCAGTTCCACCTTTTCATAATGAACAACCATTTACCTTGGAAACGAGTAAAGAACTCTTGTGTGAGTTCAAGCTTCAATCTCCACACATGTGTGACTCACATTATTCACAACTTTCCAAAGTCAAGATTTTATACTCCCATTCTAGAGCAGCCATTTGTAGAAATATCACGTTTAGAAAAGAGTATAAACATCTTGCAGGAGTCTTTGTTACAATATAAAAAAAACACGTGCCGAGTCTTTCAATAAGGTGGATGAACAATTGAGTCAATTGGTTAACATCTATAGGAATGAGGAGACTCTATCTTATCAACTTTGACTAATTCAGCTATGCCACACTCTATTGATATGTTTCAAGACTCCTGTCATTTTGGAAATCAAGATTCTATTTCAGCACAACCACCTGAACTTGTCCAAATTTCAAAAACCATTGACATTTTGGCAAGTTTTCCTTTTCCTAAAATTGAACTTGAACATGAATATGATCCTGAACTTCCACTTGATGATTCAATTCTACTTCCTGATCCAATAATGACTCCCGTATCTTTATCTGATTTCACTTCATTTCCAAAGTCAGTATTGGATCCAGTGCCTATCCATTGTGAAATTGAATCACCAAAATTTTATGATGATCATATTGAACTTGACCAATTTCATACTTTTGAAAGTCCCATTGATAAATTGGCAAGTTCACATTTTTGTGGAATTGAACTACATGAAGAATGTGATCTCGAACCCAACTTAGTGATTCAATTATTTTTCCTGATTCAATAATGATTGGGGTATCTTTACCTGACTTCAATTTCCCGGAGTCGACGTTGGATCCTGTCCCAATTCATAATGAAGTTGAATCACCCATCTTTGAGGATCATATGAACTTGACCAATTCTACACTTCTGAAGATACTATTGACAAATTGGCAAGTTCTCCATTCTTTGGTATTGAACTACATGAGAAATGTGACTTAGATTCTCACTATCTCTTTACTTCTGAAACTGATTGTACAATTCTGACGGAAAACGTTGACCTTAGTTTTGAAGAATTGTATGGCGATGAGCTTGAATTCCTTAATATTGGAAGTAAAGAGATATCACCCATATTAGGTCACATTCCATTGTTGGACAATACATGTGGACTTGAGCTTCATTTTCTTGACTTGGACCTAATTCCTGAAATCATTTCGACTCCTGAACCATCACTTGACTTAAGTCACTTTCCTGAGTCGATATTAGATCCTGTCCTTCTGAGTCCAAGTCAACAGTTCTATCATTTCATACACCACTTTGGGACAAGGTAGTTGACAAATTGATTCTGAAATTAATTATGGAAAATGGAAATTAGATGGGGTCCATTACTTAATAAAGATCCTTCATGGATTTATCTTTTTAGTGGGTTATATTCACGATATTTCTGGTGGGTTCCTCAAAACCAAAGCAAAGTTGATTGGGTCATGTTTCGTAGACCAATCAGGCCACCACCGGAACCACCACCTTAAGGTAATTTTTTTCTTCCCTCTCTATTTTGTTTCATGCATACATATATCATGATGCATTGAGGACAATGCATGAAATAAGTGTGGGGGAGGGTTTACTAACATAGAGTTTTTAGATTTTCTTTCTTTTACACTTCTTTTTAGAAAAAAAATAAAAAAAAAAAAACTTTTTGAAATAAGAGACAAAGTTTTGATCTATTTTTAAGAAAATTAAGATGTATCTTAGAAATTAAGAAAGCCTTAATTATGACATCTTAAACCTAGTTGAAATAATAGATCTTGTTTGAAATTATAGGCTAAGTAAGTAAAATTGGTGAGATATTTCTATCTTGAATTTTTGCCTTAGATAGTATGCACTTCACACTTACACATTTTGGGATGGAAACAAAGACCAAAATGCCATAAAAATAAAGAAAAAAAAGAAAAAAAATGTATATATATAAAAAACATCACCTATTAAGCTGGATAAATGTGCCTCAAGAAGCATGATTATATCACGCCTAACGGTGGTAAAAACCTATTAAGCTGGATAAATGTGCCTCAAGAAGCATGATTATTCACGCCTAACGGTGGTAAAGGAAATAAATAATCCCCTTTAATTTTGTGGCCTTTTTTACTCGAGACCTTAAACCCGAGGGATGTTTTCTCATCTGGTGCCCTAAGACCGTCTGGTTTGGGAGTCATCGGTTAAAGGCTCGTTACAAGGGTAAACTAGAAAGCCTAAACTAAGGGAAGAAAAGCAGAAAAATATATATATATATATATAAATAAATGGCTTGATGGTTGGAGTTGAAATCCCAGAAATTTTCACTGAGCACGGTGTGCATATTATCTAGGTTTTATGAAAGATAAAGTATTCAATCCAATTTTGAATTTTTATCTTAATTGAAGACAAGATCTTGCATAGAGACTAAGTTTAAGAAAGAATGATTATAGGTGGACTTATGACCTAAGATCACTTATATTTTTGCAAAAATAGTTCGAAAACATGTCTTTCTTTCAAAATGCATTTTCAAAATACTAACATTTGTCTTCTTTCTTTATGGATTTTGTGGGTGTAATCCGCTGAAAACCCTCAGGAGACAACACTCCTCCTCTAGGGTAACCTAGAGGTTTAACGGCTTGTTGCACGCGCTCAGTGCAATCGTGTCACCTACGAAAGTGGTGTAATAAATTGGTAGTATAGTTTTTTCTTTTTTTTGTTTTGGTCGGGACGAGCAAAAGAATAAGTGTGGGGGTGTGATTGGTACACAATTCTGCATATTTTACCACATTATTCCCATGCATATTACAAATAAAAATATGAGTTTTACTCATCTTCTCTATATTTTTACAGGTCCACACTCTAATGGAGAAAAGGCCCAAAATTCCTTTAATTAGCAATAATTAAATGGAATTAATTCCAAGCCCAAAAGAGAGCCCAAGATTGAGCCCAGGATCTGGAGAATTCTACGCACCAGCTCAAGATTCTAGAAGGCCACGTGGATAACAACCTCGTAACAAACTTGTAACAAAAATCTGGGATCCAACGGCCACAAAAGTGCCGCAATTTCCCGCGCTTTTGCGGCAAAATCTGGGCCGTTGAGTCCCAGATTTCTGCCACCTGTCCGTCTTCTGGAGACTTCTCTCTGAGGCTATAAATACAGGACCAGGGCTTGCGCAACAGAGTGTGGAAGAGAGATTAGAGATTAGAGATTAGATGCTTCTATTTTGTAGGATTTTTGTAGTACTCTAGATCTTCTTCCTCCCTAGAAATTCTGCAAAAGAGAGTTGTAAGAGAGAGAAAGCTTGTGTACACCAAGGAGTGACAACTTGTGAAGCAAGGATTCATCCATTCTCTTCTCTCTACTTGAGCATTTTCTAGTATTACTTGCTTTCTTTACTTCTAGTTTTACTTTACTTGCTTTTTAATTCATGCTTTGCTTTTCTTTTGTAATGGCTAGTAGCTAATTCTTTCTTCTCATGGCTAGCTAACTACTTACCTTGCTAACTACTAACTCATGGGTGATTGCTATCTTTAATCTTGCAAGTTGTATGGTCTTCTCTTCTCCGATGGGTTACTTTCATGCTTGGCTAGTATCTTGTTGTAATTCTCCATATGATTCATGTGTGCCTCATTTGGAGCCTTGTCTAGAACAAGTGCCTTGATGGAACATGGAGATGGATCACCAATATGCTATTTGTTGTACAACTTCTTTACTTTCATTAATGAATGTTGTATCTTCTTCTTAGCATCCCTTGAGTGTAGCTCTTTTGATTCCATTATTGAAAGTCTAATTTGTAGGCCTATGACATCTATGAGGCTACAAGACAAGTCCAAGAATGATCACCCGTCATCCAAGTGGGAAAGTAATTAGACCAACACGCAAGACAAATCTATGCCGATGAATCAACATGAGGCATGCATTCACCATCACGGAGTTTAGTAAGTTTAGCAAGAAAGTGAGGTTAGCTAGTCATGGTTTTCTCATCTTAAATTCTTTCTACAAGTTTTCATTCCATTTGTTTTCTTTCCAAAGTAAATATCATCTTTGATTTCTTTTTACTTTCCATCATGAACATATCGACCAATTCTTTTACTTCTTTTTCCAATTTGTTTTTATTCTTTTAAGACAAAGAAGAATCTTCGTTTTCTTTCTTCACAACGAACCGTAACGCTTCCATCGCAAGCTCTCCTGAGAATCGACTCGGTATAGCCCATGCTATAGCGGAGATAGGAAAGGGTATATTAATCATATCGAATACATTGTGGAGTGATCAAAACACTTGAGGTTGAATCTAAACCTTATCTCTTTTTATTGAATATATTTTGTGTGCAAATTATACTCCACAATACAACACCTTTCCCGTCTCAATCAGACTTCCCACACAGGAAACATCCACTGAGGATTTGGGCAAATATAACTTGGGAGTACACAACTCCTCTTTCAACAAATACAACCACTCACTAGAGGTAAGGCACAACACAAATCACCTCTACACTTAGAGGGATAGGCACTTATCCAAATGACTATCAACCTCTCACTAGAGGGATTAGGCTCAAGGCCAACACCAATAATAATCACCTCACACTTAAGGGATTCTAACTCAATCTCAACAATCACCTCTCACTAGAGGGATATCAACACAATCACCTCTCACTAAAGGGATATCACAAAGTATGGAAGAATTATAACTCTTGGTGGTATCAACAACCACAAACTAATTTTCTCACAAAACAAAGATCCAATAGATAGGATAGATAGATAGGCTTAAGTGTGAGAAAATAAAGTATTTTGAACAAAGAAAATCACTTGGAAAAATCTCCAAATAGATATAGAAATTTAGATCAAAAACCAATTCCCAAAAGACTATTTTCTTTGAAATTTCCAACACTTTAAAAACAAATGAAGATTGATTTTAAACCCAAAAACTCTTTTGAAAACTTGCTGTTAAATACTTGTAAAAATGGAAAAAATTGCTCTTTAAAAACTTATTTAAAACAACTCAAGGAATGGGGTATATATAGCCCAAAGAAATCTGCCCGCTGGCAGCAAGCAAATAGCAAAATTGCCCTTCCGGTCGATTGGGCAGTCGACCAGCCAACGGTCATATTTATGATCGTTGAGCTACCGGCCTACCGGAAACTGGAAACAAAGAGTAGAGCACTCTGCCGGTCGATCGGGCGGTCGACTGGGGCCATTTTCAGAGAGCAGAAACTCTCTGGCGGTTGACGGACCTGGTCGACCGACTTCTACCTCGGTCGACCGGTCCGTTCGACGGCAGACAGCCTGGTCCAAACAATATAGGGATTGAAAACTTGAGTTTTTATCTTCAATTAAATCTCAAAAAATCACATAAATTCTAAAAAAATAAGTTCTTATTATATCTTTGAAATACAAATATATGTGATAAAAATTCAACATATATTTCAAACTATTTGAATCATTTTTGTGTTCTTGAAAATTTACCTTAAACCAAAAACCGTATTTTCCAAAACTTGGATTTTTGAATTGGAAAATCGTTTTCTCTAAAACTTATGTAAATGCAAAAACATGATATTGAAACAACTTTTAAGCATGTTGTATATGGATAGAATTTAATATACATGAAAGATATTATATCTATGTTTTTGACATTAAATACAAAAATAAGTTTTGTTTAAATACAAAACTCCAAACTCATGAAATAGACTATCAAAATAAGTTTTACTAAATTGATGAAGCATAGATGTATATAGATCAAATATAATATACATTAAATCATGTAAACTTGTTTTGATTCTATCTATCCATGAAAACTATATGAAAAACCGAAACCGGTTAAACCAATAAACCAAACACATGAAACTTTAAACTTGTGTGTGTGTGTGAACTTGAGCATATCAACACTATCTAAACAAAGTGAGGTCATCTTGTAGAACTTCGTCTCCAAGTTGACTCGATTCAAAACACGATCTAATGAGCTTGACTCTAATCGAGTGCTAGATGTGAACTTGACGCTTGAGCTCTTGAATCAACAAGTGAAAACTCCAAAAACACCTTTGTTGAAGCTAATCACCTACTAATATCTTAATCAAATATCTGAAACTAAATATCACATGATTATTAGTAAACTATAATTACATGAGTTAATCATCATCAAAACTAGAGTGAAGGGCCTCTGGGCCAACAATCTCCCCCTTTTTGATGACGACAAAACTCATGGAGTTATATATGCATGGATTAAAGTTAAGCTTCATAGAAGCTCCCCCTTAACTCATGCATAACAATAAACAAATAGATATACAATGAATGCTCAACATAAATGTGTATAAACATGTTATTTGATACCAACGAAATGACCATGCTCTTGATACCAACAAAAGATGCTCTTGATACCAATAGTAAAAGATAACAAATTAAACAAACATGCATATATAAAAACTCTAGATTTCTCTCCCCCTTTTTGTCAGTTCCTCAACAAAGGGGTACAAACACTAAAGACATAAATAATATTTTTCTTCTTTTTTGCATAAATCAAAATAATAAAGGTGTATATGCTATATACATTCATGAAGAGGAAAAACGTGAAGTTAACTCCCCCTGCATACATGCATTACATGAAAAGAGATGACTAGACCCTAATCACATAACACATAATATACAATGTATAAAAGGAGATGTGAAGCTCCTCCTACACACATGTAAGACATAGAGAAGAGTGGTCAAGCTCCTCAAGATGAGATGCACTCAATATGAATCTATATATAGAGAAGATGTTAAGCTCCCCTTGCATATAAGCAATACATATCAAAACTTTTGATACCAAATTATGATACCATTTGAAAATAAACAAAAAAAATTGTTAAGATACCAAAAAATACTAATTGAAAATATCTTGTAAACTTTTGATACCAATGAAAATGAAACACTGTATGCTTTGATACTAATTGAAATATATATATGTATATTATAAAGCATGATACCAATTGTAAACATTTTTTAATTTTTATACCAAATCAGAATATTTTTATAATTTTGATATCAATTGAAACTGAAAGCCAAATATTTTTTATGTAAACATAACTCATTTCAATATTGATACCAATTTAAAATGAAATATGATACCAATTGAAAAATAAACTAACTATTTGGTTAAATAATTCATTTTACAATAGAGATACCAAATTTTAGAATAAAGCCAATTTAGGATTTTTGATACCAGAAAATATTAGCATATTCCATATAAAAAAAAAATTTCATTAAGAGCCTAGGAAGCCAATTGAAAAAGAATATACTAAATCATATCATTTTTCATCATAAAGAGTGGGAGTAAGATTCCAATTGAAAATACAATCGATTGAAAACTAAAACATGAAGTTTTCTCCCCCTTTATGAAATACCAATGAAAATGATGCATAAGCTTGTATAAAATACCAATTTAAAATTAATAGTCATTAAGGAATAAATCAAGCTTAGCATAAATATAATTTGTGCTTTAAGATGTAAAGATATAGTAAGCATAATCAAATCATATATGTATGAAAAACTGAATGCCAATAGAAATTGATACTTTTGAAGTTTTGAAGCATACATATATAGAAAACCAAAGATGAGTGTACAAACATGAAAATATCAATTGGGATACCAATTGAAAATATGATGAGGATCAAGTGTATAGCTCATACTACCTCTCTTTCATGCACATATTTAAATAGATTTTCAATTAAGAGCATACATGGCTTGATCGCCCGTCCAACCGCCCTTGTTGGGTAGGGGTTTTTAAAAATAGGATTTGAAAATATAACATGTTTGAAAAACTCTACCAAAGTAAAGAATACACAACTAGTTTTATGATAAACTTGAAAACTAATACGAAATCTTTTAAGTAAGGAATAAAACAAGAATATATCCATGAAAATATGAAAATTACATAATTATCAACACTTAAAGTTTGTATAGCACATAGAAAGCTCACGAAAATAAAAATCATGAGTAAACATCAAATAATGTGAGTGAAAGAATCATGTAATCACAGAATCATGGGAATAGGCAATGAAGGCTCAATGTGAAATTTCTTTATAAATATAAAAATGAAAATTTAATTTTCACCAAAATAATTTCAATTTCAAGGCATATGTATGTTTTGTCAAAACTAGAATGATACATACATATCCAAACACAATTGAGTCTATAAAGAAATTTTGCATGAAACGCAAATGACTCAAAATTATACATATATATCCAATAGTTTTGATAAAATTAACATATACATTATGTTAAACTATATTATCATATTAATGAAAACTTGTACAAAATAGAGAATACAAGTCAAAATGTATGAATCATCAAAAATATGCTACACTAGTACATCTAATGAATACAAATGAGCAATTTAGTGCAAACATATAATAATCAATTTGTGGCTCACTAGTTGTACAAATATTGACACAAGTTTTAATGAAAACAATATCTTAAACATGTAATCAAATCATGAAGCATAAAATAAAATGTAAATCAATATGATCATTAGGTAAATGCACATGTTAATAGAGTTATGACATACATAATAGCTAAACTATAATAAGAACACAAAATATAGATCCATATAAACACGAGTGTATCTCAAATACTATACATGTATGTCCAAGGTCTAAATATCACGGCATTCAATAAACTAATCATGAAAAACTAAAACATGCTAAAAATCAATCATGAAAGTATGTAAACATAAATAGAAATTTAGAGATCGTTACTAAAACATTAAGGCACATCTCTATGTCTCCAAACCAAGGTGGTCTTGCTACCAAACTCCCTTGAAAGTGATGCATCCAAAATTGTCACTGTTTAGCTCGGAACGATTCACCTCAAGACACCAAAGCTCTCACGTCAAGTGAGAGCACACACCTACATCAAATAAAATAGGTGTGCCTTTTGATACACATACTCTTTTGGATCCATGGGGGTTAGCACCTTTCCTAACCTAAATAAATCTATTTGAAAAATTAGAATCATTAATTCTATCAAAGCAAAATTTTATAAGGTGGCTCTTACGTCCACAATGTATACAAGTGTACACATAAGCATACATTGTGTTATGTATATGAACGTGAGGAGCATGTGTATGCCGTGATTTGTGTGCATTCAGAGGAGGAACTTGTTCCTTGCGAAACATGGATTCTAAACGTGTGTGGTTCAGGGCACATTGGCTCGAAGTGGTGCCCAAATAATCAACACTCTTCTTTAACAAACATATATTATTTTTAATTATAGAAGAAGAGGTGCATGCAATAGATACACTAGGTGGTGAAGCATGGCAAAATGTGTGTTAATATCATTTTTCAAAGAAGTGTTTTTCTTAGAAGCCAAATCTATCTCTTTTGAAATAGAAAAAATTTTGTTTTTCAAAGATTCATTCTCTTTTAATACAAAATCAAGTTTTGAAATGAAATTCTCATTTTCTTCAAAACATTATTACAATAATTTTTATTTTCAAAATCTTGTTTTCATTTAGAGCAAGTTCAAGTTGGGATTTCAATGAGTCACGTTCATTTGAAATCTCAAACTTTTCTTGCAAACAACATCAAGTTTAGAAGACAAATTTTTATTTTCTTCTTTTAGTGTAAAATTTCTTTTTCAAAAGTTTATATTTTTCTAACAATTTTTCACAAACAATTAATAGTTCTTCATTTAAAGCATCGGCATCAACTAAATCATCGCCGGAAGAACTAGCATTATCATCTAGATGGGTGTCTGAGTTTACCTCAAGGAGTCATTCCCTTGGTCATGTAGCAATGTTATCGGACTCGTCTCCACTAGATTCCTTCTCCATAATGTTTGGCGTTTGAAGCTTGGAGGAGGTCAAAGTGTTCCACATTGTAAAAGCGGAATCACAATAAGAAATCATCATAAGATATTCTTTGTTAAGTGTGCTTCTAAGTGCCTCAAGGGCTTGTGCATTGGCCTCTATATGCTTGCTATTACAAGATAAGATTTCTTGGTAGCGGTAAGGAAAACATGCAAACTTAGGGTTTTGAGATACATGGATATCCTATCTTTCCAAACAACAATGTTGGAAGTGTCATACATGGGAGGAGTCATATAGTCCATGGGTGTGTGTAAACAAGTAAGTGTGCAAATGCAAATATAGATTAGCTAATCAAGATCTCACTCCTAGGTGGTTAAACCTAATATCAGGAGCGTAGGCTCTGATACCAATTGAAAGTACACCTAGGGGTGAATAGGTGTAAGGCTAATCTAATGACAAATGATGCGAAATTAAAAACTAATGCAACACACTTAGTGTAACCAAAGAGTGTAGCCGAATTCCCGGTGAAGGGCTCTGAACTATCTCCTCTAAATTTCTCTAAATAAGAGTTGAGGTGCTATGTAAAGCTCTCTTGGTTCAACACAAGTGAGGCACACACATAAGCAATACCAAGTATATAAGTATGAATGTTCAATATGAATCAATGCAAGGCACAATATAATAGAGAGTTTAGAGATTAGTTGATCAAACGCAAACACACGGATATGTTTCAAGGTTCGATTACCTAGCTCTACGTCACCACATTCACATAGAAGGATTTCCACTATATCGTCCACACAGGACTTCCCACATAGGGAACCTCCACTGAGGATTTGGGTAGATACAACTTGAGAGTATACAACTCCTCTCTCAATAAATACAACCTCTCACTAGAGGCAAGGTACAACACAAATCACCTCTACACTTAGAGGGATAGGCACTTAGCCAAAAACTATCAACCTCCACTAGAGGGATTAGGCTCAAGGCCAACACCAGCAACAATCACCTCACACTTGAGGGATTCTAACTCAATCTCCATAATCACCTTTCACTAGAGGGATATCAATGCAATCACCTCTCACTAGAGGGATATCACAAAGTATGGAAGAATTACAACTCTTAGTGGCATCAACAACCACAAACTAATTTTCTTACAAAACAAAGATCCTATAGATAGGATAGATAGATTAGCTCAAGTGTGAGAAAATAAAGTGTTTGGAACAAAGAAAATCACTTAGGAAAATCTCCAAATAGATATAAAAATTTAGAGCAAAAACCAATTCACAAAAGACTCTATTTTCTTTGAAATTTCCAACACTTTAAAAACAAATGAAGATTGATCTTTTAAACCCAAAAACTCTTTTGAAAACTTGCCGTTAAAGACTTATAAAGGTGAGAAAAATTACTCTCTAAAAACTTATTTAAAATAGCTCAAGAAATGGGGTATATATAGCCCCAAAGAAATCCGCCCGTTGGCAGCAGGCAAAGGGCAAAATTGCCCTTCCGGTCGACTGGCCAACGGTCATATTTTGACCGTTGAGCCACCGGTCGACCATCCGGTCGATCAGAAACTGGAAACAGAGAGCAAAGTCGTCTGGGGCCATTTCCAGAGAGCAGAAGCTCTCTGGCGGTCAACCGACCCGGTCGACTGGCCTCCCAGCCTGGGCTGCGTGCATGTCCTGTTCACGTTCGTCGACCAGACCGGTCGACCGACGTATGCCTCGGTCGACGGTCTGGTCAACCGGCAGACAGCCTGGTCCAAACAATATAGGGATTGAAAACTTGAGTTTTTATCTTCAATTAAATCTCAAAAAATTATATAAATTTCACAAAAATAAGTTCTTATTATATTTTTGAAATACAAATATGTGTGACAAAAATTCAACACATATTTCAAAATATTTGAACCATTTTTGTGTTCTTAAAAATTTGCCTTAAACCAAAAATCCTATTTTCCAAAACTTGGATTTTTGAAATGGAAAATCATTTTCTCAAAAACTTGGATTTTTGAAATGGAAAATCATTTTCTCCAAAACTTGGATTTTTGAAATGGAAAATCATTTCTCCAAAACTTATGTAAATACAAAAACATGATATTGAAAGAACTTTTAAGCATGTTGTATACAGATAGAATCCAATATACATGAAAGATATTATGTCGATATTTTTGACATTAAATACAAAATAAGTTTTGTTTAAATACAAAACTCCAAACTCATGAAATAGACTATCAAAATAAGTTTTTCTAAATAGATGAAGCGTAGATATATATAGATCAAGTCTAATATACATTAAACCATGTAAACTTGTTTTGATTCTATCTATCCATTAAAATCATATGAAAAATCGAAACCGGTTAAACTGAAAAACCAAACACTTGAAACTTTAAACTTGTATGTGTATGTGAACTTGAGCATATCAACACTATCTAATCTTTAACACAAGATTTAAACCATAAACTAAACAAACTGAGGTCTTCTTGTAGAACTCCGTCTCCAAGTTGACTCGATCCAAAACACTATCCAATAAGCTTGATTCCAACCGAGTGTTAGATGTGAACTTGACGCTTGAGCTCTTGAATCAACATGTGAAGCTCCAAAACCATCTTTGTTGAAGCTAATCACCTACTAATATCTTGACCAAATATTTGAAGCTAAATTTTACAAGATTATTAGTAAACTATAACTACATGAGTTAATCATCATCAAAACTAGAGTGAAGGGCCTCTGGGCCAACACTCCTTTCTTCCATCATTTTTGCAAGCAATAAAAAAGTAACTTTTTTATGTTTTTCTTTTTTTAGATTCTTCTTCTCTTTTCTACTTTTCCACATTTGATTTTTGATAAGTATCCAAGCAATCTAGTAGCATCGGTCTAGCCTTGTTGTGTGTTTGTCACTGACATTTCATGATGATGATCTCCTCCTCAAGATTCTATATCATTTCATTCTTAATCATCTTGATGATCTAATGTGAATGTGGACTTGCTCGATCTTATGGATTATGCATTGATCGCCTCCAAAGCAAGGTAAATGTGCCAATAAAGAGGTAGGAAAGTTCTTTTAGTTTTTCTTTCTTTCTTTTAATCCTTTAGTTTAGGTCACTACCATCTTCCAACTCTTTTATTCACTCTTTTATTTTCTTTATATAAAATTATTTCCTATTTTCTCCTCCTTCTCAATCTACCACTTTCTTCACAAATTAACATAACTTATTTTTCTTTTCTTTTAAAGAACAAGAGAAGAACTTTAATCATTTTAAGTGATTTAAAAAAGAACTTGCAAAACGCTTTCATCACTAGTCCCTTCTTATGGATCGCTACCCACATATCCATTTGCTATAATGGTAGCATTGAGTACCTTGCACTGCCAATTATCAATTCAAAATTCTATATTTTCTGTGAGCAGGTTCCAACTCAATCAAAAGTTTGGCACTGTGCCAGAGAGGGATGGTAAGTAACTCTTTTTTGTTTACTTTATTGATTAACTTTCTTCTCTGTTCTTGGTGTACAGGTTTAGCAACAAGAAAATTTTTACTGGAGTGGATAACAAGTGGCCCTCGACTCTGCTCAAGAAAGCAGAGCGCAGAAGCCCTCAGGTTTGCCGCATTCCCATGGCAATCTGAGTGAACTACTAACTTGTATTTTTGCAGGTTGGGAGAATTGCAAAATTTAATTATTTGTAGCTATTTATTTTCTTATTTGACTCACTATACATACTTTTCAAACTTAACAGTAAAAGGTTGATTGTAATTGCTAAAAATAATTTAGGCTTGCATTTAGGTACGTGTCTATTTTGTTATATTTTCTATTTACTGTTAAAGAGTGCTGGAGCCAAGGTATGTATGCATATCATTTAGTATAAGGGTCATTCTTGTATGAAATAATACTTGAAAATTACTTTTCTATATACTTGCACACTACACTAAACTGAATTAAGGGCTTGTCCTATAAACAAGATAAGGTGGAAAAGTCATTGCCCCCCTTAGCCCACAAACAATCTCCTCACTCACTAACTCAAACTTAATTCAAACTGAATAGTCGTTGGCCCTAGGGACCTATATATATGCACTTCACGCTTACACAATTTTTGAGATTAAAACAAAAAAATGAAACTGCGATAAAGAAATAAAAAATTAATAAAGTATATATATATATATATATATATATATATATATATATATATATATATATATATATATATATATGAACCACTTATTAAGGCTGGGTAATTATAACTCAGGAAGCATGATTATTTACACCAAATCGGTGAATAAAAACAAAATAATCCCCTTTTATTTTGTGGCCTTGTTTACTCCAGTCCTTACACTAAAACCGTCTGGTTTGGGAGACACCAGCTAAAGGCTCACTACCCGAATAAACTAGAAAGCCTAAAAAAATTAAGAGAAGAAAAAAAGAAAAAAATGATATAAATAAATGCATGAAAATTAGAGTTGATATCCCATAATTTTTACTATTCACAAAGTCTATATCATTTAAGAGTTTTATGAAAGATCAAAGAATCAATTCAATTTTAAATTCTTACCTTTAAATTATAAAAAAAATTTGCATTTAGACTTAGTTAAGAAAGACTAATTTCTGGTTAACTTATGACCTTATATCACTTAAATTTCCCCAGAAATATTTTAATACTTTTCTCTATTTCAAAATGTGTTTTTAAAATACTAACATTTAATATCTTTCTATATGGATTTTGTTGGTGTAATCTGCTGAAAACCCTCAGGAAACAAAAATCCTTCTCTACGAGAAACCTTGAGGTTTAACGGCTTGTTGCACATGCTCAGTGCAATCACATTACCTGTAAAAGTGGTGTAATAAGTTCCTTAGTTTTCTGTTTTGCTCGAGATGAGCAAAGATTAGTGTGGGGGTGTGATTAGTATACAAAATTGCATATTTCATGCCACATCTTCATATTTATTCAATATTAAATTATGTTAATAATATTTTTCTTGTATGTTTCTAGGTCCATGGCATTAAATGAAGAAGAAACTCAAAAATCTCATTTATTTGGTGATTTTTAGAGCTTACATATAGCCATTGACTCTGGGGAGGTGATATGCCAAAATAGGGTGTAGATTTCCAGAAACTAGCAGAATAAACCAGCAGGGGGACAAGCCAGCAGGCTGTGCCAGGCGGCACCGCATGCGCGGCACTAGTACGGTCGTGAAAACGTAGCCAGGGCCGCGTTTGCATCGCTGTACCATGGATCCACACGTCGAGATTCAATGCGTTGCCCCGTATGTTTCCCCTGGTGCATCCCTTGCCTATAAATACCCCAGGTTGGCCAGATTTCTAGTGGAGGAAAATTTTTAGGATAGTTTTCTCCGATTTGTGTATTTTAGTTGTTCCTGTCTTCTTTTTTTGTTTTTTCTTCTTTTGTAGATCATGTAATAGAAAAGAGAGTGATCATAAGATAGAAGAGAAAGTTCTTTTAATGGAGGCTGACACCATATGAAAAGTTCTTCCTTTACCTCTATTTGTTTCTTCTCTAACTCTTTACAAGCTTAACTTTTTCTCTCATGGCAACTAACCACTAACCACTAACTTGCTAACTCCTTACTTGATAATCCACATGAATTTAATAGCCTCTACTTGGGCTTGCTCTTGCAAGAGCCACTATGACTCATGATGATGAATTCTAAAACTCTAACATCTAACTCTCTAACAAACTAACATTACTTTATTTCATACTTGCTCTAGTTTAGCTTTGATGGTTTAAGTGTAGTTTACTCTTATTTGTTGAGTTTGAATATAAAAGTGATCTTATGGGTCATGCTTTGAAAAGCTCTTGAACAAAGACTAGTCATAGCCAAGAACACATGTGAGGCAACAATATCTAACAGGTTAGCATATTGGTGGATCCATCAGTAGTTAAGAGCCATGAGTTTTCTTTCATTTTTTACTTTGTTTTAGAAAAAAAATATAGAAATCATAAATATCTTCTCTTCAATGTTTCTATATTTATTTTCATCGTACTCTTCTCTTTTGTTCTTTATTTTCTTTTCTTTTGATTCTTTGAAACATAGAAAAATCATTAGCATAACGTTAAAGCTTCTATCCCCTTCTGTCCTTATGGATTCAACCCGTTTAACCTTTATGCTATAACGGAAGTATCGAGAAAGTCAAAGCAGACACACTTTAATCTCTGATTTCAAAATGACATATTTTGTTCATCGTTTTCCCCCGATCAATGGTCGACTTGGGCTCAAGAATGAAAGGTTCAGAAAGCAATACTAACTCGAGAAAATGAAGTTTGGCTTCGAGAGTCGATTTAGGTTTAAGAGTTGTGTCCAAATCAAACAATTGAAATTCATATTCTTTTCCCATCAATGGAACGCGACTTTCAAAAATAGGTGATTCAAATTAAAGCTCTATGGGCACAAGAATCAGTATTGACTCAGAAAATGGGTCCAAATCGGGTAAGGACACCGAAGTCAATATAGATTTGAAAATTGAAATTAAATCACAAAGTTGGGATCAGGGTCATGTTCAAATTCAAGTTCAATTTCCTTGAAATAAAAACTTGCCAATTTGTCAAAGGTTTGGGATTGGTCAAGTTCAATATATTGTAGCGGAATTTAATCTTGGTTAAAGTCTCAAAGACACCATGATTCTTGGTTCCTATCAATATGGCTAGAAAAATTAGAAATGGTAAAGAAATTGGGTAGGGAGAGTTTTCTCATTCCTATCATTAATTGTGTGGACCAAATGACTCATTTGTGCTTCTAACCTATTGATACACTGGGTACAATCAAGATTTGATTGGATGAAATTATTTTGGTACTAAATCATGTTTTCTATTCTCTTTTCCAAGTCAATAGGTTCTTCTTCTTGTTATGAGACTTGAAATATGGAGTAAGGATCATGTATTTGGAAATTTTGAAAGAGTTGTGAGTCCTTCATGTTTTGAACTTGTCCCTTGGCCTCATGCAAAGCTTCTAGAATTTTTCAAAATCTAATTTTTCCTCTATAGGTTGTTCTAAGAAAGAAGCAGCTGAATGTTGGTAAGATGGTTGACTATATATTTCGGGAGAGTTATATTCCCACTAACTCTGTAAGGTGATGATTGTTCCAGTCTTGTTCATACTATTGAGACTGGGACAGATATTGATTCGGATAAGATCAATCTGGCATACTTAGTTGGTTAAAGTTTTGAGATGTCGGGCTAGTAATATCCAAATCAAAAGTTGTTAGGGTGAAGTATGGATCACTATATGCATTAGAATAATTGTAATTGCAATCCATATCACAAAAATGTAAAAAAAACAAACAAACAAATAAACAAACAAAAAGAAAGAAAAATCTAGCCAAAGTTAGGGTAGACATTAAACCTAGACGACTCCTAACTGGTTAGACTGTCTGCGGGAGATATATTGCAAAATCTAACCACAAGTTAATCGGCCAGATCGGGGCAAGATTGATAGGAGGTATCCACACAAAAAGCGATGGGCCTAATTAAGCCAAATCACCAGCCTTCGAGGTTTTGCCTCTCAATCTCCGACTTTTGACACCAATTTTGCAAGAGACAAATTCTAACAACTTCCCCCTTAGGCCAGTCTCCTATTGTCCATAGGGCCAATATCTACTCAGTTTTTGTTAGGCTTGGTAAGTGAGTGAGGAGATGATTTTTGTGTTAAGATAGGGTAATGACTTCCCACCCTATGTTGTTTATAGGTCAAGCCCTTAATTCGTTTTAGTGCAAGCGGACAAGTATATAGTAAAAAAGAATACACTCAAGCAATATATATATCACCTAAATGTGTTTCCTAAGCTACATGCAATGCGCACATACCATGGCTCTAGCACTCTTCAATAGTAATGTAAAAGATAAACGAATTAGACACATGCCTAAATGCAAGTCTAAATCATTTTTGACATTTACAATCAACCAATTACTATTGAGTTAGACAGCATGTGCAGAGTAAGTTATACTGAAAAACTAAACATTACAGAAGCTATATACTTTCAAATACAGTAGCCTCCAAGAAACTACAATCAGTAGTTCACCAAAAAGGCCATAGAAACGCGGCTTTTGCTGCGTTTGCACGACACAATTGTAGGCTCTGTTGCTCTTCCTTCTTAAGTAAAGGCACAAAGTAGCAATATGTCCACCGCAGTTATTTGTTTCCAGAATTCAGCCCTTGCATACAAAAGCAAGAAAGAAAGTTTAACTGTTGAAAACTTAAAAAGAATAATTTATCGTCCCTTTCTGGCAAAATTTGGTTAAGATTAGACCTACACATAGAAAAATATAGAGTTAAGAAAAGTGTTAGGTTCTAACTTCTACAGATATAGCAAGTGGCTATACGGGTCGTGATTCATAAGGAGGAGTCACATATTGACTGATCTCCAGCTTTGAAGGGCATTCTTGTTGAACCTGAAGGGCTCTATCGATACACTCGGACCCCTACGAAAACAATTGCCCCAGTCGACTATAGTCAGTTGGCTAGGAGAATTAAGATAAATGATGAGGCACTCTATCATCGTTGAATCCCAGTCTTTGAATTCTAGTTCGGAGACAGCAGCCTTTGCTTACATGGCAAGATGTTGCCCAAAAGATACACTCTCCATTTGTTTAGAGTTTTGATGATAACAAAACAAATAAGAGCTACTTGGTACTAATAAGTTTGTTCAAGATAAGTTTCAGGTTTGTACCATGTTTGGAGGCCATTGCTTAACTTTTGCAAGAAATTCTAGGTTCATGGAGCAAAGAAGGCTTTTTGCACGTCAAGGAAAGGAACATAGAAGAGAAAGCTCTAGCAAGGCATTGCATGGCTCAAGACTTCAAGATTGCTCTAGATATTTCATTAGATTTATTTTTAGTTTTATAGTTTTTGTTAAAGAATAATGAATAGTGTTGAAGCTCCATATTCCAACACACACACACGTTTTTGCGCACATGTCTTTCCTAGAAATATTCCCTATAAATATATACAAAATATTTTAATACAAAGCCTTTTGATTACAAACTCAATTTTATGTTTTATATATATCTCTAATCAAAACTATTTTTTTAGATTTCAAATCCCTTTCAAAATTATGTTTCAGTTTTGACTTTTGGCCTGAGCGGTCGACCGACCGGTCGACCGTCACTAAGTCAGGTCAGATCGGTCGACCGACCCAGTCGACTGGACTTCTGGCAGTTTTTGGTGCGTATCCGTGTGCACGTTTTCGGCCGACCGGCTGGCCGACCGAAGTCCTACGGTCGACCGGGCGGCCGGCCGACTGACATGGCGTTGCTCTCTGTTTCTGCCCAGTCGACCGACCAGTCGACCGGAAGCCCGCAACGGTCGTATTATTTGAACTCCGGTCGACCGACCGGTCGACCAAAAGAGTCGTTTGAACAGTAACGGCTAGTTTTTTAAACACGTTTTAAATTTGTCTTTTTCTTCTCTAAACATGTTTAAATGATATTTTCTGGGTCTAATACTTTCTAATTAGTATTATGAGGGTTTACTCTTTAATCCCTAGCCCTCTCCTATAAATAGGGTGATTAGGGAGAGGTTTTATACAACAAGCATTTACAAAAAGTTTTAAAAGTTTTCAAAGGATTTCAAAAGAGTTTGTTCCTTGGTTTTTGTGCTGAAGAATCTCTCATCGCTGAAGTTTTATTTTCTAAACTCTCTCAAGTTCATTTCCTTTTTCCACTTACAATATTTGAGCTTCAATTCTAACCATTATTCTACAGGGTTCTTGTAAGGGGAAGAGGCTTTTGCAAAAGATAGTTTGTGGTCTTTTGATCACCAAGAGAGAACTTGTACTTGAGATTGTGGAGTTGGGTACTCCGGTGTGATTATAATTCTTTGTGATGTTATAGTGGTTAGAAATCCTTCTGGGTGAAGGCGGGGACGTAGAGCTGGGTGCTCGAACCTCGAAAAAATTCTCGGTGTTTGCGTTTAGTTTACTTGCTCTTATTCCTTGCTTTACTTTCATTGCTCTTATTTCTTTTTTTCTACATTCATTGCTATATTCAATTGTTTCATATTCATATTGTCAATCTTATACTCATACAACAAGATTGCATTGCGCACCTCCAACTCATCTCTAGAGAAATTAGGAGGAAGGAGTTCAGAGCCCTTCACGGGGTATTCGGCTTCTAGTCTTGTTTTGGGTTGATTGTTGCATCATATTTTTTATTGTGCATTGATTAGCATTATCACCTATTCACCCCCCCTCTAGGTGATTTTCAATTGGTATCAGAGCTTGGACTCTAGGTTTGGCTTAACATCCTTAGAGAGATCCTTAAAATTTGCTAATCAACATTTGCATTCATCCATTCATTCACTAGTAAACATGGCCGATAACATCAAAACCCCTCCTAAATTTGATGGACTTAATTTTCCTATTTGGAAGGTTAGGATGACTATTTTCTTACAATCTTTAGGTAGCCTATTGCTAAATCCTTGACCAAACCTTATGTTAGACCCGATAGTGATGAAAGCACTTGGTCCGACTTTACCTTCAGAGAATATGAGGCTAACTCTAAGGCCCAAAATTCCCTCCTAACCGCCTTGAATGAGGATGACCTTACACGGGTAATACATTGCCAATCCGCCTATGAGATTTGGCAACATTTGTTGGTCACACACGAGGGGACATCACAAGTAAAGAGAGCTAAGATAGGTCTCTTGAGGTCCCAATATGAAAGCTTTAAAATGATTGATGATGAATCTATTGATTGCATGATTACAAGGTTTACTAAAATCACCAATGCTCTTTCCTCTTTAGGTGATGATATTTTCAATGACCAAAAGGTGCGGAAAGTGATTCGGATTCTTCCTTCATCATGGGAGATAAAGGCCACCACCTTGAAAGAATTGAATGACAAGGATGAAATGGATCTCATAAGTCTCATTGGAAACTTGAAGACTCATGAGATGGAAAAGAAGGCAAGAGAAGAAGCCGCTCCTCTAAAGAAGAAATCCATAGCCTTCAAGTCTTTCTCCACTCTTGATGACGAAGAAGAAGATGAAGAAGAAGATGAGGAGCTCTCCCTTCTTGTGTGAAACGTGAAGAGAATGTACCGTAAGAACAAACTCAACTTTAGAAGAAAATTTGAAGGAAAAGAGGAGAGAAGAATCATTTGCTACAATTGCCGAAAGCCTGGACATATCATGGCCGATTGGCCGGGTTTCAAGAAGAAGATGACTTCCTCCTTCAAGCCAAAGAAGCCGGTCGAAAAGAAAGCCTACAAAGCCACATGGGATTTAGAAAGCGAATCCGAAGACGAGGTAAACACAGCGAACATGTGTTTCATGGCAAACACACCAAAGGTAACCCCACAACCTCTTGATGAAGAAGATGAATTAAGTAAAGAAATTCTTGTACATGCTTTTGTTGAACTCTCGAAAACCTATGATAATAAAAAGATTGAATGTTCTAAATTGGAAAAGGAAGTTGCTTTTCTTAAAAATCAACTTGCTATTGTTTCTAGAGAAAAAGATGAAATTTCTTCCAATCTCATTTCCACTCAAAATGAATTTAGTGCTTACAGAGTTGCTTGTAAAGCAAAATTTCCTAAGATTGATGAAAAAGAAATTTCTTCTTTAAAAACTAGATTTGTTGATTTTGAAAAGGTTTTAAAGGATTGTGCTTTTAACACTAAGAAATTTGAAGAAATGTTTTCTAAAAAGCACACTTCTCATGCTAAAAATTCTCATGTTAAGATTCCTCATGCTCACACTTCACACAACACTCATGCTAAATTCACACATGCTCACAAGTCTCACACTCACTATGCTTTTAAATATGGGAGAGTGTATAGATGTACTTATTGTGGTAAGTATGGACATTTGGCTAAGTTTTGTTATGATCAAGTAAATAGATCAAATAATCTTGTTTGGGTTCATGGCACTAACTCTTTAGGAGCCAAGAAAATGTGGGTACCAAAATCTAGTCCTAAATTATTTGATGTAGGTACACACCAAGGCTCCAAGACGTAAGGAGCGGTGGTACCTTGATAGTGGTTGTTCAAGACACATGACATGAGATATCAACAACTTTACAACGCTATCAAGGTACATGGAAGGTGGCACCGTCACCTTCGGGGATGACTCCAAGGGCACTATCATCGGTATAGGTAACATTCAAATTGGTGCATCTCCTATTATAGAAAATGTTGTTCTTGTTGATGGTTTAAAACATAACTTGCTTAGTATAAGTCAACTTTGTGATCGTGGACTTAAAGTTGTTTTTGATGACTCTTCGTGCAAGATTTTTGATTGCAAAATCAATAATTGTATTCTCACCGGATTTCGTGATGATAATGTTTATATCATTGACATGCTTAATTTGGATTGTTCTACTAAATGCTTGAATGTTTTGATAAAATTCTTGGCTTTGGCATAGAAGATTAGGACATGCATCTTTTGACCATCTTTCTAGGATTAATTTTAAGGAATTGGTGAAGGGTATTCCTTACTTGAAGTTTGAGAAAGACCGCATTTTTGGTGCGTGCCAACGTGGGAAACAAACCAAGTCTTCCTTCAAACCAATCAAGGATATCATGTCAACTAGGCCATTAGAATTAATTCATATGGATCTTTTTGGACCAACTAAAACTAAAATCCTAAATGGTAGTAGATATGCATTTGTTTTAGTTGATGATTTTTCCCGTTTCACTTGGGTTTTCTTTTTGGAACACAAAGATCAAACTTTTTCTCATTTCAAGATTTTTCGAAAAAGGGTTGAAACAGAAAAAGGTTTTTCGATTTTGAAAATAAGGGGTGATAGAGGTGGTGAGTTTGTTAACCAACTCTTCATGACTTATTGTGATGAAAAGGGAATCAAGCATGAAATGTCATGTCTTAGAATTCTACAACAAAATGGAGTTGTAGAAAGAAAGAATAGAACACTTCAAGAGATGGCTAGGACCATGATAAGTGATATGACCTCCCTCAATATCTATGGGCCGAGGCCGTAAACACCGCATGCTATATTTCAAATCGTATTTATTTGTGTAAAAATTCTTCCAAAACATCTTTTTGAAATGTATCATTCTAGAAAACCAAATGTTGCATATTTCAAAGTTTTTGGATGCAAGTGTTTTGTTTTGAATACTAAAGATAACTTGGGTAAATTTGATGCTAAGTCTTATGAAGCAATCTTTGTTGGATATTCTACTACTAGCAAAGCTTATAGAGTATTCAATAGATCTTCACTTACCACTGAAGAATCCATGCATGTTAAATTTGAAGAATCTAATGTGGTTGTTGAGAATGTTGTAGAGATTGACCCATTAGGTGAAGACATGGAGAGACTATCCTTGAAGGACTCACCCGCTCAAGAAAAAAAGCAAGAACCCATTGGTGATGTTCAAGAGGATAAAGAGGAAAGCTCTCAACCGCTTCCTAAAGATTGGAGATACGCTACAAATCACCCCAAGGAACTCATTTTAGGTGATGTCTCTAAAGGGGTAACAACTCGCTCCAAACTCCATGACTTATGTGGTAACTTTGCATTCATTTCTCATTTTGAACCCAAAAACATCCTCGAAGCTGAGGGGGACTCATATTGGTTGATAGCCATGCAAGAGGAACTCAATCAATTTGAGCGCAACAAAGTTTGGCACCTTGTTCCTAGGGCTCACGATAGACCAATAATTGGTACTAAGTGGATCTTTAAGAACAAGATGGATGAGTCCGGAAATGTTATTAGGAATAAAGCTAGGTTAGTGGCCCAAGGTTACACTCAAATTGAAGGAATTGACTTTGAGAAGACCTTTGCACCCGTAGCAAGGTTTGAAGCCATACGGATGACACTAGCTTTTGCATCTTTTAAAAATTTTAAACTTTTTCAAATGGATGTGAAAAGTGTATTTTTAAATGGTTTTATTAATGAAGAAGTTTATGTTGAACAACCTCCCGGTTTTGTTGATCATGTTCATCCCAATTTTGTTTTTAAACTTGATAAAGCTTTGTATGGATTGAAACAAGCTCCAAGAGCTTGGTATGAAAGGCTTTATAGTTTTCTCATTTCAAATGATTTGTTAAAGGCAAAGTAGACACAACTCTTTTTACTAAGCATGTTGATAATGACATTTTAATTGTGCAAATTTATGTTGATGATATAATCTTTGGTTCTACTAATGAGTTTTTATGCAAGGAGTTTGAAAATGTTATGCAATGTGAGTTTGAAATGTCTTCCATGGGTGAATTGAATTTCTTTCTTGGACTCCAAATCAAACAATTGCAAGATGGGAATTTCATATGTCAAGCCAAATATGCAAAGGAACTCGTAAAGAAGTTTGGACTTGAAGGCTCAAAAGTTTGCAACACTCTCATGGCAACTACAATCAAGCTTGATAAGGATGACCAATGTAAATGCGTTGATATTAAGTTATATAGAAGCATGATAGGAAGTTTGTTGTATTTGACGGCAAGTAGGCCGGACATCATGTTTAGTGTGTGTCTTTGTGCTAGATTCCAATCGTGTCCTAAAGAGTCCCATCTTATTGCGGTAAAACGCATCATTTGTTATATTAAGGGAACAATTGAAATGGGTCTATGGTATCCGAAAACCGAAGATTTCTCAATGACGAGTTATTCGGATGGCGACTATGCGGGCTGTAGAGTAGATAGAAAGAGTACTAGTGGGACATGTCAATTTCTTGGTAATTATCTTGTTCATGGTCCTCTAGGAAACAAAATTTCGTAGCTCTCTCAACCGCTGAGGCGGAGTATGTTGCGGCGGGGGCTTGTTGTGCACAAGTCCTTTGGATGAAACATACTCTCCTTGATTATGATTTGCATTATAACCATATAAAAATATTTTGTGATAATACTAGTACTATTCATATGACCAAGAATGCAAATCAACATAGTAAGACCAAGCACATTGAGATTAGGTATCACTTTCTTAGAGATCATTTTGAGAAAGGTGATATAGAGATTGATTATATTTCTTCGGATTTGCAACTTGTCGATATTTTCACTAAACCACTCGATTTCAACAGATTTTCTTTTATAAGTGGTGAACTTAATGTTTGTGTTATTGAATAAAAATGTTTTTCTTACCCTTTTTGATGTATGACAAAAAGTGGGAGAATAAGTTTGAGTTTATTATAGTCTTGATTTCCAATATAAATTTATATTGTTTTTGTTTTTACAAAGTGTTTATGATTTCTTATATTTGAGTATAAGTGTTTTGCAAGTGTTTAATACAGTGTTTTGCAAGTGTTTAATACCTCATGGTTTTTAGTCTTATGGTTTTTGCTTGCATATTACATTGTTTTTATTTGTTTAATGTAGCATAATTTGAGGGGGAGCTTACACCTCTCTTTTATTTTTTAACATAGCCTATTTGTTTTGTCATCATCAAAAAGGGGGAGATCGTTGGCCCAAAAGGTTACACTCTCCATTTGTTTAGAGTTTTGATGATAACAAAACAAATAAGAGCTACTTGGTACTAATAAGTTTGTTCAAGATAAGTTTCAGTTTTGTACCATGTTTGGAGGCTATTGCTTAGTTTTTGCAAGAAATTCTAGGTTCATGGAGCAAAGAAGGCTTTTTGCACGTCAAGGAAAGGAACATAGAAGAGAAGGCTCTAGCAAGGCATTGCATGGCTCAAGACTTCAAGATTGCTCTAGATATTTCAATAGATTTGTTTTCAGTTTTATAGTTTTTATTAAAGAATAGTGAATAGGGTTGAAGCTCCATATTCCAATACACACACACGTTTTTGCGCACATGTCTTTCCTAGAAATATTCCCTATAAATATATACAAAATATTTTAATACAAAGCCTTTTGATTACAAACTTAATTTTTTTTTTTTATATATCTCTAATCAAAACTATTTTGTTAGATTTCAAATCCCTTTCAAAATTATGTTTCAGTTTTGACTTTGGCCTGAGCCGGTCGACCGTCACTAAGTCAGGTCAGATCGGTCGATGGACCCAGTCGACTGGACTTCTGGTAGTTTTTGGTGCGTATCCGTGTGAACGTTTTCGGCCAACCCGGCGGCCGACCGAAGTCCTTCAGTCGACCGGGCGGCTGGCCGACTGACATGGCGTTGCTCTCTATTTCTGCCCAGTCGACCGACCGGTCGACCGGAAGCCCGCAACGGTCATATTATTTGAACTCCGGTCGACCGACCGGTCGACCGAAAGAGTCGTTTGAACAGTAACGGCTAGTTTTTAAACACGTTTTAAATTTGTCTTTTTCTTCTCTAAACGTGTTTAAATGGTATTTTCTGGGTCTAATACTTCCTAATTAGTATTATGAGGGTTTACTCTTTAATCCCTAACCCTCTCCTATAAATAGGGATGATTATGGAGAGGTTTTATACAGCAAGCATTTACAAAAAGTTTCAAAAGTTTTCAAAGAATTTCAAAAGAGTTTGTTCCTTGGTTTTTGTGCTGAAGAATCTCTCATCGCTGAAGTTTTATTTTCTAAACTCTCTCAAGTTCATTTCCTTTTTCCACTTACAATATTTGAGCTTCAATTCTAACCATTATTCTACAGGGTTCTTGTAAGGGAAAGAGGCTTTTGCAAAAGATAGTTTGTGGTCTTTTGATCACCAAGAGAGAACTTGTACTTGAGATTGTGGAGTTGGGTACTCCGGTGTGATTGTAATTCTTTGTGAAGTTATAGTGGTTAGAAATCCTTCTGGGTGAAGGCGGGGACGTAGAGCTGGGTGCTCGAACCTCGGAAAAATTCTCGGTGTTTGCATTTGGTTTACTTGCTCTTATTCCTTACTTTACTTTCATTTCTTTTATTTCTTGTTTTCTACATTCATTGCTATATTCAATTGTTTCATATTCATATTGTCAATCTTATACTCATACAACAAGATTGCATTGCGCACCTCCAACTCATATCTAGAGGAATCAGGAGGAAGGAGTTCAGAGCCCTTCACGGGGTATTCGGCTTCGAGTCTTGTTTTGGGTTAATTTTTGCATCATATTTTTTATTGTGCATTGATTAGCATTATCACCTATTCACCCCCCTCTAGGTGATTTTCACAAGAACTCCTGAGAAAGTAGCCAGGCAATTCAAAGAGTAGGCCCGAGTCTAAAAGGAACAACTTGAGATAATTCATGCTCAGTGAGAATCTATTGATACCCTTAAGCAGATGCTTTTGCAACTGCTTAAGGATAAAAAGAAACCGAAGGGCAGAACTCCTTCCAAGAAGTCCAAGGGCAAAAGGAAAGAAGGGGAGAGCTCATCTTTCACAAACACTGAGAATAAAGAGCATTCTAACTCCGACCTACCCAAATCTTCATCTGAAGAGGAGGGTAACTCAGAAAACAGAAGCAATCATTCCAAGAGGATGAGTAAGTTGGAGCAACATCTCGAAGCCCTAGCAAATTGAGGTGGTCTTCAAGACATGGGGATAATCCAGCCTACACAGTAGAATGGGATACGACTCCTTACCCTCCCAAATTTAAGGCATCGACCCTCCATACTTAGACGATAAAGGATCACCAAACCAACACATATACTGCTTCAAAAACCAAAATGGGAATGTAGTATCAAATGATATCATTATGGCTCATTTATTCATTAGTAGTCTTAAGTGGGTCGCCTTTGAATGGTTCATGAAATTTCTTGCTCGCTCGATCAAGTCATGGGCCAACCTCGAGAAGTTGTTTCTGGATTATTTCTTTGAAGACAATACAAAAATTTTGGTGCCAACTCTCCTTGCAACAAATCAAAAGAAAGGATAGTCTATTAAGACTTTCGTCGAAAGAATTCGAAGCATGGCACTCCGTTGTCCCAGTGGCATGACCTAGTCCACGCTGGTTGAGACATGTCGCTATAATCCGCAAACTGCCCTCCTCGGTCAAATGGGAGTGGCGGAATATCACACTTTGAAGCAGTTGGTACTATAAGGCGAACATGCAGAAGAAATTATCGCCAGGGTCGGAGGTAAAGAAAAAAGACAGCAAACCAAGACCCTATATACCAACACAGCACACCTCAAAGTCATTCTCTCAACCAAGGAGAAGAGATACTCTGGCCATGGAGGTTAAATCACCTTCGAAGACCTAGTCACTCAGAGGTGGTTGGCTCCCTGCCAAGAACGTGCTAATAAACTATACTTCTTCAGGGATGAGCACGTGATCTCTTTATTTAAGTTACTCCAAAAGAGTAACAAACTCAAATTGTCGAAGTTCAGATGTTCCGATGAGGTAGGGAAGACTGATGATCCTAACAACTATTTATATCACAGGATGCTGGGACACCCTACGAAAAATCGCTACATCTTCAAGGATGTTCTTTAGGCCCTGATTGATGTAGAGGTACTTAAGCTCCGTCCAAAACAGAAGAAGGTGACTGCCAACATGACAACTACATCACCTATTCAATTCGGCTGGGATCTTCTGCCAGAGCCAACCGAAGTGATTCCCATCTCGATAGGGGAACTAAGAGTGATCAATACTGATCCTTATAACTAGAAGGAGAAAGGTCTTATCCCTATTTCTACTCCTCAAGGAGAGACAATGTGAGTCCATCCTGACATTGTTGAAAGCGAGCAATGGATGAATATCACAAAACAAAAAGTCCAAAGGCAACGCCAAAGCATCCTCCAGCAATATGGTGGGTATCTCTACAAAAGAAATCGAAGAAGATGTCACCTTTCTCACTAGTTCAGGAGAAGAGGAGTCAACCTTTACTGCTGATACAAGAGCACCTCCTATGTCAAAGACTTGATCTGGCAAGCAGTACTTGAATATACAGCGAGCCGATGGTAGACCCCAGCCAGCTGAGACAATGAGCAGTCTACGAAACCATCTGTGAAAAAATAGAAAGAGCTTCGTTATATTAAAGCTCTCCAAAAAGGCGATATTGGACTGTCAACTCCCTTCTATTTCGATGTCGTGGCTCAACTAGCAAACACCCTGCTTGAATCACTTTTTATAAGCTCCTGAGACTTTCAAGTCTACAAGGGTTTCCTTAAGAAAAGCATTAGAAGATGCTGAGGTTTTCATGACCCTAATCCTGCTATATGCGGAGAGAAAGATGACAATCATTGCCACCACACCTCAAAATATTTTTCCTACATCACCTTCACCCCAGAAGACATCCAAGTTAAAGGGAAACATGATAGTCCCCTATATTATATAGGGTATATTAGATCAACTGAAGTGATCCGTATCTAGGATCCGAGTTGAACATTATGCCCTGCAGGGTCATACAACATTTGGTGAGCCCCACCCACCGATTAAGCGCCACTCAGACAACCATCTATAGTTTCAACACCATTGGTATGCACCCGACGGGAAAAATCAAGCTCATACGTCAAATTTGGGACCTGAGATTTGAGGTGACATGCTATGTTATTAACGCTGACACCTCGTACAACTTGCTGCTGGGACGACCTTGGATCACCGCAACTCCATCATCCCATCCACTTTTCATCAAGTGATGAAAAACATTGATGAAAATGGAAGAATGTTGATTGCTAAAAGGTATCCGTTAAAGGGAGTTAAGAATTACTTCATTGATTCCCTCCTCTATCAAGATTCTCTTGAGACTGATGAGAATTCGCACCTAGAAGAACACGACTCTGGCAACAAAGCTGATATAGAGCCAGAAGAAGAAGAGTGTCTTTGGAAACAAATTCCCTTCTAATGAGAATTGATAAGCTTGATTTCAATACCACCGCTAATGTTGAAGGTGAGTGGTTTATCAATGAAAATTTAGATTTGGCTTTTTTTTGCATTTGCTTCTGATTCTGTACCGTCAGATACTAGTATTGACAAAAACAGTGATGCTTGTTCAGAAATGAATGCCCTGATATCATTGCGTGCACCAATAAAGTCACCCTTATGGTACATGAAAAGATCAATGACGCGCGCGAAGCTCTCTTTGAAGTACCTGCCAAGCGGGAAGGTTGATTAGTCTCTAATTTTGCATAATTTATATCACATCTTCACATTGATTTCATATTAAATTTTGCTAATAAAGCTTTGCTTCCTTGATTCTAGGTCAATGGTGTGCAATAAAGAAGAAGACCCTAAATTACCATTTAATTGGTGATTAAAAGCCTATTAAAGATAGCCATTGACCTAGAGAGCTGATTCTGTAAAAACCAGGGGCTGCAAAGATGAAACCGGGCAGAGGGTCTAAAAGGGGACAGACGGGACTACGCGCGGCTCGAAGCGCTACGCGCACGGCCACCGTAGGGCCGCGTTTCCGCGGCCGCGCTTCGGGGCAGGGTTTGTCCCCTGGCCCTCTCTCCCCGATGCCTATATATACCCCCCTGGGTTCCAAAACAAGGAGATATGCAAGGTTTAGGGTAGTTCTCATTTTTCATTTTGTAGTTTAGGGCAGTTTAGTGTAGTTTTTCTTCTTCTTCCTCCCTTGTATTTTCCATTTATTTTAGATCTTGTAATAGGGAGAGAGAGAGTGGCATATGCTTGGAATGCAAGAGTGCTTGTAATAGAAGGTGACAATCTATGAAAGGTGCTCTCTTTACCTCTCTATGTTTTCTTCTCTCTAATTTCTTTTACATGTTTAGCTAAACTTTTCTCTCATGGCAACTAACTACTAACCACCAACTAATCTAACTTCTTATTTGATAATCACATGAATCTAATAGCCTCGTTTTGGCCTTGGTCTTGGAAGAGCCATTGATGGCTCATGATGATGGATCTAACTTTAACTTCCTAACCACTAACAACCTAACATTACTTTACTCCATGCTTACTTTTAGTTTTGATGGTTTAAGTGTAGCTTGAACTTGTTTTGTTGTGTTGGGTTGTGATGAGTTACATATGGGTCATGCTTTGAATCGCTCTTGAACCAAGGACTAGTGATGGCCAATGATACATATGAGGCAACTATCACTAAGAGGTTAGCATGTTGGTGGAGCCATTAGTAGTTAGTAGCCATGAGTTTCTTTCTTTTTCACTTTGTTTAGAAACATTTCAAAAACCACAAACATATTCTTTTCTATATTTCCCACTTCTTTGTGTTTCACCGTACTTCTCTTTTCATTCTTTTCTTTTCATTCTTTAAAACATTGAAGAATCTTTAACAAAAAAGTGAATCAACCAGTAAAGCTTCTATCGCCTCTCATCCTTATTGATTCGACTCGTTTTAGCCTCTATGCTATAACGGAAGTATCGAGGAAGCCAAAGCACACACACTTTAAATCTTCATTTCAAAACATACACTTTTTGTGCGCGGTTTTCCCTCTATTAAATTTTGGCGCCGTTGCCGGGGATGGGAACGGTTTGATATCACAAGTTTGCTAACTTTCTTCTTTGTTTTTTGGTACACAGGTTAAAGTTTTAGCATTGCAGAAGTCCACACTTGCTCAAGTGTGGTTGGGTAATTCTTGTATATTTTTATATTCTGCTGCTAATTTTTTTTTTATATTACCTGTGCATTGTAAATAATTGTAAGAACTAAAATACATAAATTGGATGTTTTACAATGGTTTAGACATTTACATCTAGGCACATGTCAATTTTTATTCCAATATACTGTATTTTATTCTTATGTTGTTGTGCTACTGATAGGAGGTGTACATATGGCATTGCAAATAGTATAGGACAAATACTTCAGTGATTACTCGCTTTTTTGTGTTCATGCTTATCTATATTGCACACTTGCACAAATTTAACTTAAGGGCAAAACCCAATACAAGATAAGGTGGGGAAGTCATTACCCTCCCTTAGCCCAAAAATCACCTCCCCACTCTCAAAACCCAAGCCTAAATAAAACTTGTTGGCCCCTAGAGACATCTCGGACTCATTTAGGAGATTGACCTAAGGGGAAAGTTGTTATAAGTTGACTCTTGTCAAATCGTTGTCTAAGGTTGGGGATTGAGAGGCGAAACCTCGAAGAACAGTGGTTTGGCATAATTAGGCCCGTTGCTTCGGCACGGATACCTCCCATTGATCTTGCCCTTACCTAGCCGATTAACTCGTGGTCAGCGTCCTACAATATACCCCCCGTGGACAGTCTAACCAGTTAGGAGTCGTCTAGGTCTAAGTCAAACCTAGCATAGGCTTATTTTCTTTTTCTTTATTTGTTTTCTTTTTTGTATACTGTGATATGGATTTTAACAACAATAATTCTTCCAATCATAATATGAATCCATATTTCACTCCGACCTCATTTGACTCGGATAATTCCAACCCTGCTATGTACAATATGAACCAACCATATATGCCAAGTTGGGATTATTCGACTCAATATGACTCATATCCTCAATCTTATGACTATAATTTTCAACATAATTTCGACTCTTCACAGAGTCAATGGGGATTCACCTCCCCTAAGTCAAACTTTCAACCAACTTGTCTATAATTTTCACAAAGTTCATTCCCCAATTTTGGTTCATATACTCCTTTTCCTGTTCTATCATCCGAAGAAAAATCTGATTTGGAAAGGAGTATAGAAGAGTCCCTACAACAAATACAAATTTTGCTCAATTCACAATCCTTCCCACATCAAACACCACATACTCCTTTTCTAGAGCATCCAATTGAAGAAGAATCTGAGCTAGAAAAGCGTTTGGAAGTCCTTTGTGATAAAATGTAAAATATGTTGGACTCATCATCTCAACCAAATTTTCAAGAGTACCACTCATCTTTTCCAGTCTCACCAATTCAAAATGAACAAACTTCAATACTGGACTTGAATATGGAACCCTTGCGTGAGTCCGAGCAGCAACCGCAAAATCTGATGGACTCACAATTTCACCACAATTTCCAAAATCAACTTTCATACTCATATTTTCAAGAACCAACCACAAAGAGTATGAAAGACATGATTCCGAATCCAAATTCTGTTACACAGCCTATCAGTAGGTTAGATTCACTTTTGAGCGAATTGATCAATGAGAGCGAGGAAAGCCTTTCTTGTCAACCTTTGACCGATTTTTATATCCCTAACTCTACTGATTGAACCCATGAATCATGTCAATTTGGAAATCCAGCTTCAATTTCAGAACATACATTTGAACTTGACCAATCTCCAAGTTATGAAAGTCACCTGGACCTTCGGCAAGTTATTCCTTCACTGAAATTGAAATCGAACCTGAATGTGATCCTGAACTTCCTGTTGGGAACTCCATTTCACTTTTTGATTCAATAATGACCCCGGTATCCTTACCAGATTTTTACTCTTTTCCCGAGTCAACATTGAATCCTGTACCCGTACACCGTGAAATAGAATCACCAATATCTTTTCATCACACTTCATTAATGGGGACAGTGTGTGAACGTCAATTCTTTGATTTGAACTCTATTTTTGAACCAATTTCGCCTCTCGTTGTTGACTCTCGACTTAATCTGAGTCAACTTTCTGAGTCGGTATCAGTTTTTGTTCCTGTTCCATTTGAGTCCAAATCACTCATCTCTCAAAATCACACTTCATTGTTGGATAAAACTGTTGAAGAAAATGACTCAGTCATTATTTTTGAAAATTGGCCATTAGATAGGGATAAATTTTTCAATAAGACCATTCAATCCATAATTCTTTTCTGGGGTCATATTAGAGAGGTCCTTGGTGGGTTTTGGATGATCCACGATATCTTGATTGGGTCGCAATGCTTGGCCCAATCCGACCACCATCAGAGCCACCCCTTGAGGTAATTTTCCTTCTCTCTCATTTATTTTATGTATATACACATTCACGATGCATTGAGGACAATGCGTGAGTTAAGTGTGGGGGAGGGTTTACTAACATAGTTAGTTTTATATTTTCTTTCTTTCACACTTCTTTTTTAAAAAAAAAATTTATAAAAACTCTTTTCTTTTCTTTTTACAAAACTTTTTGAAACAAGAAAAATAGTTTTGCTTTTTTTTTTAAGAAAAGTAAGATTATCTTAGGAATTAGGAAGACCTAAAATTATAAAATTTTAAACCAAGTCAAACTAATAGATCTTGTCTAAATTATAGGATAAGAAAGTAAGATTGAAAAGATAATTTGATCTTGAATTTTTTGCCTTAGATTTATGCACTCCACACTTACACAATTTTTGGGATTGAAACAAAGACTAAAAAAACCATAAAAAATATATATTAAAAAAAATTATGATACCAAAAAATCACTTATTGAAGTTGGGTAATTATGCCTCAGGAAGCATGATTATTCATACCTAAAATGGTGAACAAAAAAATAAAATAACCCCCTTTAGTTTTGTGGCCTTGTTTACTCGAGTCCTTAAGTCTGAGGGATGTTTTCTCATTTGGTGGCCTAAGACCATCTGGTTTGGGAGTCATCGGCTAAAGGCTCACTATCCGGGTAAAAAAGAAAGCCTAAGAAAACTAAGGGAAGAAAAAAGAAAAAAATAAATAAAAAAATATAATATATATTAAATAAATGGCATGAAAGTGAGTCGATATCCCAAAAATCTTCACAGTTCACAAAGTGCATATTTTTCTAAGAGTTTTATGAAAGATCAAAGAGTCAATTCAATTTTAAATTCTTACATTTAATTTATAACAAGATTTTTTGTAATTTGACTTAGTTTAAGAAAGAACAATTTCTGGTTAACCTATGACCTTAGATCACTTATATTTTCGCAAAAATATTTTAACACTTTTCTCTATTTTCAAAATGTGTCTTCAAAATACTAACATTTGATTTCTTTCTTTATGGATTTTGTGGGTGTAATCCGCTGAAAACCCTAAGGAGACAAAACTCCTCCTCTAGGAGAAACTTAGAGGTTTAACGGCTTGTTGCACATGCTCAGTGCAATCGCGTCACCTGCGAAAGTGGTGTAATAATTCCTTAGTTTTTTGTTTTGCTCGGGACGAGCAAAAGATAAGTAGGGGGTGTTATTAGTCTCTAATTTTGCATAATTTATATCACATCTTCACATTGATTTCATATTAAATTTTGCTAATAAAGCTTTGCTTCCTTGATTCTAGGTTCATGGTGTGCAATGAAGAAGAAGACCCTAAATCACCATTTAATTGGTGATTAAAAGCCTATTAAAGATAGCCATTGACCTAGAGAGCTGATTCTGTAAAAACTAGGGGCTGCAAAGATGAAACCGGGCGCAGGGTCTGACAGGGGACAGACGGGACCACGCGCGGTTCGAAGCGCTGCACGCGCGGCCACCGTATGGCCGCGGAAACGCGGCCGTACGGCCGCGGCTGCGGCCGCGCTTCGAACCAGCGTTTGTCCCCTGGCCCCCCTCTTCCCTGATGTCTATATATACCCCCTGGGTTCCAAAACAAGGAGATATGCAAAGTTTAGGGTAGTTCTCATTTTTCATTTTGTAGTTTAGGGTAGTTTAGTGTAGTTTTTCTTCTTCTTCCTCCCTTGTATTTTCCATTTATTTTAGATCTTGTAATAGGGAGAGAGAGTGGTACATGCTTGGAATGCAAGAGTACTTGTAATAGAAGGTGACAATTTATGAAAGGTGCTCTCTTTACCTCTCTATGTTTTCTTCTCTCTAATCTCTTTTACATGTTTAGCTAAACTTTTCTCTCATGTCAACTAACTACTAACCACAAACTAATCTGACTTCTTATTTGATAATCCACATGAATCTAATAGCCTCGTTTTGGCCTTGCTCTTGGAAGAGCCATTGATGGCTCATGATGATGGATCTAACTCTAACTTCCTAACCACTAACAAGCTAACATTACTTTACTCCATGCTTACTTTTAGTTTTGATGGTTTAAGTGTAGCTTGAACTTGTTTTGTTGTGTTGGGTTGTGATGAGTTACATATGGGTCATGCTTTGAATCGCTCTTGAACCAAGGACTAGTGATGGCCAATGATACATATGAGGTAACTATCACTAAGAGGTTAGCATGTTGGTGGAACCATTAGTAGTTAGTAGCCATGAGTTTCTTTCTTTTTCACTTTGTTTAGAAACATTTCAAAAACTACAAACATATTCTTTTCTATGTTTCCCACTTCTTTGTGTTTCACCGTACTTCTCTTTTCATTCTTTTCTTTTCATTCTTTGAAACTTTGAAGAATCTTTAACAAACACGTGAATCAACCGGTAAAGCTTCTATCGCCTCCCATCCTTGTGGATTCAACTCGTTTTAGCCTCTATGCTATAACAGAAGTATCGAGGAAGCCAAAGCACACACACTTTAAATCTTCATTTCAAAACATACACTTTTTGTGCGCGATTTTCCCTCGATCAAAGGTCAAAAACCAATTATATTTGGAAGAGTTGAGACTGAGCCCATAGCTTGAGAAAGCTCAAGGGGTAATTCCAAATCCCTACAATTCTTTCATTCTGGACAAAAGTAATGTCACATGATGGAATGAATGGGGTATAATTTTACCAAAGGATCGGGCCTTAATTTTAGCAAAGGAAAGCACGCATTACTTCATCTGTTTGTACCAAAATGCAAAGACCCTGACTACTATCACAAGACTCAAAGAGGACTCGTTACGTATTTACCCCGGTCTTGTCAGATTCTAAATCTGAAGAAGAGGTCTATCATGACAGTTCATCAGTAACATCATCGTGGGACTCAGATGTCAGTGCCGACAATATCTTTGAAAGATTCTCAATGAACATGGTATCAACCAGTCATTTAGAAGATAATGGAGAAGATACCCTTAAATCTGAAGACTTAATCCAATCGGACTCTGATTCATGGATTAAACACTTAAATACTCTATGGGATATATGTTTTGAACAACGCGAACCACCCATTAAGGATAAAGTGATTCAGATTAATCTTAGAGATGAGGCTAACAATATGCCTATTTTTATAAGCAAGAGCTTATCACCTTCCAAGAAAAAAGACTTAATACATCTTATATGAGAGTATAAAGACGTCTTCACTTGGAATTATATGGACATGCCCGGGCTCAATTCCTCAATTTTATGCATCATTTCAACATTAACCGGAATGCTAAGCCAAAATAACAACAATGACGGTTCCGTTTTGAGATCATGGAAGCAGTCGAATACGAAGTCAAGAAGCTTATAGATTCTAGTTTTGTCAAGAAAGAGCAACATCATGATTAGGTGGCCAATATAGTTCTTGTTTCCAAGAAGAATGGAAAGATTTGGATTTGCATCGACTACCGCAATCTAAATTCCGCTTGTCCAAAAAATGAATTCCTTCTCCCAATCACGAATATTATGATTTATAATACGTGCAGTTTGAGAGGATGACTTTCATGGATGGCTTCTCAGGGTATAATCAAATAAAAATATACCCTGAAGATGAAAGGCACAGATCTTTCAGGACACCGTTGGGAGTATACTACTACACAATAATGCCCTTTGACTTGGAGAATGCTGGTGCAACTTATCAACGCGCCATGAATGCGATCTTCTGGGAGCATATACTTAAGACCGTAGAATGTTATGTCGATGATATCATTGTGAAAAATCATAACAAAGGCGATCATCTCGCAGACCTGAAAAGAGTGTTCAACATCATGCGGGTTCACCAATTGAAGATGAACCTAACCAAGTCCTTCTTGGGTGTAGTCAGTGGCAAATTTCTGGGATTTGTCATTACATCCAAAGGATTCACTTGGATCTAGAGAAAATCTGTGCCATCGAAGAGATGCAACCTCCGAGAAATCTTAAGAAACTCAGAGGCTTACAAGGACCATTGGCATATATCCGAACGTTTATATCAAATCTTTCAGGGCACTGCCAACCCTTCATCAAATTAATGAAGAAGGGAGTCTCATTTGTTTGGGACAGTGCTTGCCAACAAACATTCGAATAGATCAAGGAGTATCTCACACACCCACCCATTCTGATAGCTTTAGTATCAGGAAAATATTTCCTGTTATGTGTTCGAGCGATGGATCATTCATTGGGAGCTTTACAAGCTCAAAACAATGATCAAAACCATTAACATGCAGTCTACTATTAAAGTAGAATAATGATTGGGGCAGAACACCGTTACAACCCAATCGAGAAGGAATGCTTAGCGTTAGTCATTGCCATCCAGTAGATGCAACATTAGCTTATGGGACAACTAATTCATGTCATTTTCAGAGTTAATCCCATGCGATTGCTCATGATATGGCCATCTTCACTAAATTGCAGACTAGAGAAATGGGCCATATTACTCTCACAATACGAGATGCAATTCACGTCACAAAAGGCGATCAAGGGTCAAGCTGTGGCAGATTTCCTGGTTGATCATCTAGTTTCAGGAAATTCAAAACTTTATAACTATTTCCCAGATGAGATTGCAGAAGTTAATCTGACTCATGTCTCCTTAGAAGAACAAGTGTGGCAATTGTTCTTCGACGATGTAACAAGAACAAGTCTTAAGGGAAATATTATCGCAGGTGTGGGGGTAGTACTCATTTTCTCACATAAACATGTGATCTCTCGTGCATTCTCATTAACTGAGCCATGATCCAATAACTTTTCAGAATACAACGCTCTCTTAAATAGGGTGCAACTTGCTGAAGAGATTGGAGTCAAAAATCTCAAAGCGTTTGGTGATTCAAAGCTCATTGTTAACCAGGTTTGCGGGGAGTACGAAGTCCGACATGAAAACTTGGTGTCCTATCACAACGCAACCATCAACATGGCAGAGAAGTTTAAGAACTTCTACATTGACCATATACCACATCAGCAGAATGTTCATGCAGATGCATTAGCATCTCTCACTGCTTCATTGGCCCTTTCAGCCAAAGTAGAAGAGAGAGTCCATGTCTACATTTGCAACTTGTACTTTTGTAAATTTGCCATTGAAGACAGTAAAACTCCAAGAGGAGGCCTTCAAGTTAAAGAGATTCTTGAGACTTTGACAAGTCTTGAACCTAAGAATTGGTAATTTCCTTACATTGACTTTACCTTGTACGACATATTGCCTGACGACCCCAAAGAGGCGGCTGCCATCAAAAGGAAAGCTCCTCGGTTCTATTAAAATGCGATCACGCTAACATTGTATTGCCGGTTATATGATGGAATCTTACTCTGATGCTTTGCACACAAAGAGGCACAGGAGGCACTCAAAGAAGCTCATAACAATATATGCGAAGCACACCAACCTGGACCTAAGCTCGGAGATCAGCTTAGAAGACTTGGCTACTACTTGCAGAAGATGATCCCTAACGTCGTCGCTTATACTAAGCGACCATGCCTGTCAGATCCACAATGACTTCATCTATCAAGCACTGAGATATCTTCATCTATCGTCCTCTTCATGGCCATTTGAGATGTTATCGGACCCATCAGCCCTTCAACATCCAAAGGATATCACTTCATTTTGGCTATAACTGAGTACTTCTCTAAGCGGGAGGAAGTTATTCCCCTGAAGAAAGCAAAGACATCAAACGTGATCAAGTTCATGAAGCATCATGTGCTCTACCGCTTTAGTGTATCTTGACTAATTGTCCACGACAATAGACCCCAATTCATCAACCAAGCATTCCAGAGGTTCTGTAATAAATTCAGAATCCAAAGTGTGTCATTAATAGCATACTATCCAGGTGCCAACAGTCTTGTAAAAGCCTTCAACAAGACTATTGAAAAGCTACTCAAGAAGTTTGTCTCAAAAAACCAACTCAACTCGGATGACAAATTAGGCGAATGCTTATGGGTTTACCACACAACAATGAGAACTCTGACAAAACCCACGCCATTTTTCTTGGTGTATGGATGTGAAGCTGTACTTCCATTGAAAACCAGATCCCATCACTCCGAGTTGCCTTAACAGCCAGGATGACGAATGAAGAGAAGCATCGATTGTGCCTCCAAGAGTTGGAAGCTTTAGATGACAAACATCTGCAAGCCCAACAGCAAATCGAGCTCTATGAAGCCCAAATTTCTAGAGCTTTTAATAAGAAAGTCAAAGAATGGGTTTTAAAGAAAGATGACCTTGTCTTAGCTGTCAGAAGACCCATGGTTATGACATATAAGACTTAAGGAAAGTTTCAACCCAAATGGGAATGGCCATTTATAGTAGATTCAGTCTACTCAAATGGAGCATACCGCCTCATCACTTCAGATGGTGATACGCTCATGATGCTGATCAACGATAAAATTTGAAGAAATACTATCCTTAAAAGGACTCTTCTTATGATCAAGTTAATACTACACTCTTATCGAAGATTCACCCCATACAATTAAATGGATTGGGATTTGAGATCCAAGATGTTTGGAAGATCGCCAAAGAAGAACTTCCTCATTCAATAGATCATATCACGGTCGATTGATGCCAAACTAACTGAATATTATTGACATCGTGATGCATGATATTAATATCGAAGAAACAAAGTTAGAAACTTTAGTTTTAGCCTTGTCACTCTACTTATGATCAAGTTAATACTACATCTCTGATCGAAGATTCACCCTAATCAATCAGATGGACTAGGGTTTGAGATCCAAGATGTTTGGAAGAGGGCCAAAGAAGAACTTTCTCATTCAACGGATCACATCATGATCGATTGATGTCATGCCGATCGAACATTGTTGACATCGTGATGATGCTAATATCGAAGAAACAAAGTTAGAAACTTAAATTTTAGCCCTGTTACTCTTCTTATGATCAAGTTAATACTACCCCTCTGATCGAAGATTTACCCTGATCAATCAGATGATTAAGGTTTGAGATCCAAGATGTTTGAAAGAGTGCCAAAAAAGAACTTTCTCATTCAACAGTTCACATCACAGTCGATCGACACCGAGCCAACCGAACATTGTTGACAACGTGATGCATGATGTTAATGTTCGGATCAGAAAATTGAAAATATGTATTGTAAATTTTTTTAATCAATGAAAGATTACAATAATTCCAAAATTTTAATAACAAAAGAGAGAAGATATTAAAGCTCAAATCCCCTCTTTGTTTAATGTCGAATTCTTTATGTAGAGGTGGAAAGTGAATCTTGTTTTTCGTTGATCGGGTGAACGTCAAGCTTCTTTAGAACTTTTCTTTTTAGATCACTGATGGAGTAATACAGCTCCTAACAAATAAAATCTCATAGAGGTTTGGAAAAAATTGAACTCAACAAGTTTGTGTAGAAGAGTTGAACTCTTTTTAATGCCAATATTTCTCAGCTAAAAATTCAACCCTTTTTCAATTGCAGCTTTAGCTATTTATAGGGGGTTCTAGGGATAAAACAGTCCCTTAAAAAACCTCCAAAATGGGGGTTAACTCCCCTCATTTTGTGGGCAGTACTTGACCCAGTAACGAGGGCAATTATAACTTAAACTCAGGGCTTTAGCTCTGCGATTAGCCATTAAGGTGATGCTAGACGCGACCTCGAGCTCTGCGCTTGGATACTGCTGTGGTGTTGAAACGCAAGATTCGAGCCCTGTGTTTTGCTTCTGCAGTGATGTTAAGATGTGAGCCTCGAGCCCTGCGTTTTGGTACTACGCTGATATTGAGAAGCGAGCCTCAAGCCCTGCGTGTTGGCACTGCATTGATGTTGAGACGCGGCCCTGAAGCCCTGCGTCTTGGCACTACAGTGATGTTCAGACGCGGGCTTGAACTCCGCGTCTTGATACTGTATTAATGCTTTGATCATCCTTGCGTCTGAAGTATGGACTCTGTTATTTGACAACTTGTCTTCAGTGATTTTTAGACAGTCTAAAGAATTCCCTCCAAAGTTTTTGAAACTCCGGGATTGACTGGGATGAGTTTCGAAACAGTTTAGACTTTTCTTTTGGCAACAAGCTCTCAAGACTGGACTGGCAATTTTCTTAAACACCTGGAGATTGATCTTGTTTGGATCTCGATCTTCGTGAGTGTATTGTTAAACTCTTTGAAATTACTAGAGATGATCATCATGAGTGTCTAGATACGTAGTCCTCAATGCTCTGAGCTGGTTGTCAATGTACTGTTGAACTGGGAGAAATTGTCAACTGCTTTCTTCAGTGTACTCTTCAATTGATTACAGGAGCAGAGACTGAACACAGGTCCTGCAGACGTAAATGTCGTGTTGCCTTGACGACGCAGACCTCGTCTGAAATAGAAATGTGACTCTCATTCATTGGAATTATACGAACATCAAAGTGGAGACACGGCTCTCACTTTGTTGAAGATACATAGCTCTGTTAAAGTGGAGACGAGCTTTCTTGTTTTGCTAAGATGTGACCTTGAAAAAGAGAGGCGGTCCTTGAAATAAAGACGCAGCTCTCACTTTGTTGAAGTGATACAGACTTTGAAGTAGAGACGCGAACTTCTGTTTGTTGAAGAGACCCGATTCTGTTAAATGCGAGATTCGTGTTCTGGGTGTACTGCCACGTTTCTAGCAGAGCTGAAGAGACAATGTTCTCTTTAAATGCAAGATTCGCGTTTTGGGCACGCTGCCATATGTCTGGCACTGATCGATCTCGAGACAAGGTTCACGTATCTCGACCAATCACTGCATTTTAAAAAAAAAAGCAATAGTCTTTCAAGAGTCATTATCAGACTCTTTTTCTCTGTTGAACTCTGTGTCTAGAGTTTAAGAACGTAAGAAAAGCTTCGAGTTTTTTCTTCCTTGTCTCCATCCTCTCTAAAGAATTAACCATCAAAATGGCCCCAAAGACCAAGCCTGTGGCTTCTTCCTCGAGCGCTATTACTCCAGTGGTTCAAATGGGAGGTTCCTCCATGCAGGAGGCCCCCATTTTAGGTAATAAAAACTGGCTTCTCCATTAAAGAACTCGAAGAGTTATCTTAATTCTTAAGCTTCGTTTGAAGTTGAACTGCCAATGCGAGGCTCATGCCCGCGTTTGATTTACAGACGCAACTCTTGCGCTGACAGGCAAGATGCGGGCGATGACCTCCGCGTCTTCGCTTCATGAGCCTGAGTCTGCGTCTGTTTATTCAACGCAAGTTTCACTGAGCCTTGTGTTTGATTCGAATACTTAAAAAAAAATTTCAAGTGGTGGAATTCAGATGTGAACTTCATGTGATCCTCGTGTCTCTGAGGTTTGACGCGGTTCTCACTGAGTCTCGCATCTGATTCCAACACTTAGAGAAATTTCTAAGTTTGTGGAGTTTAGACGCAAACTTAATATGAACATTGTGTCTCTGAGGTTTGATGCGGCTTTCACTGAGCTCTGCATCTCAGTCATTAGATGCGGTTCTGATGTGAACTTCGCGTCTAAGTTTCAACAATTGACCATTTATAGGGTTTTTATAATCACTGGCTGTTGTTTTGTTCTTTTTGCAGTGCGATACTCTTCAAACCTTCTGCCCGAGAAGTGTCATTTTGGACATGTAGGTGGGGTCGATCTCAATCTTGTTGGCCCAAAGACCCATCACTTTAGTTTTGATGATGATTAACTCATGTTGTTATAGCACTGATGATCTTGTGTTTATTTAGTTTCAGATATTTAATCAAGATCTAAGTTGATGTTTAGCTTCAACGAAAGGTTCGAAGTCAAGTTTTGATGCCAACACGCACTGATTCAAGAGCTCATGCTTCAAGATCACTCAAGTACTCGAGAAGAGTCTAATTCATTGAATCAAGGTTTAGACGAAGTCAAGATGGAGAAGATGTTTTTCTAGAGAAGATTTTCAAGACTTGTGTCATGTTTGTAAGTGTTAAGATTTTATTTTTAGATAAAGTGTAAAGGATAGATTAGTTATGGATTGCTCAAGCATATATACACATACACAAAAAATTTATATATGTTGTCATAAAATAGTTTTAGTTTTAGAAAATACCATTTTTGTTTTGAGCTTCAAAGAAGATATCTTTATGTTTCATGAATAGAGTTCATCAAAACAAGTTTACATGTTTTATATGTATATTTAATTTCATCTATATACATTGTTGGTTCAAATGTTTAGAACAAACTTAGTTTGATGTTTCGAGTTCGTAGTTTTTAAGTTTTATATTTATCAAAACTTTGTTTCGAGCTTAATTGTCAAAAACATAGATATTTCATTTTATATGTGTATTGGATCATATCCATACACACTATGCTTTAAATGAGTTTTAATATCTTCTTTTTGTATTTGAACAAGTTTGGAGAAATCATTTTTCAAATTGAAGATTGATATTGAAAAATACAGTTTTCGGTTTAAAGCTAAGATTCATTATCGCAGAAATAGTTCAATATGTTTGTAATATGTGTTGATTTTTGATCACACATATTTATAGTTCAAGGTATTCTAATGAACTTATATTTTTGAAATTTATGTGATTTTATGGGATTTATAAGGATATTGAAAGACCAAGTTTTAATCCCTAATTATCCCTGACCTGGCCTTCTGGCGGTCGACCGACTGGTCGGCTGAACTTGAAGTCGGTCGACCGCTCGGTCGACCGATGTGCACAGAAACATGCACAAGCCCTGGCTTGAGGGCCGGTCGACCGGGCGGTCGATCGATCTAGAGAGTTTACTCTCTGGATTTGACCCCGGTCGACCGAGCGGTTGATTGGCCAGAGAGCTTTTCTCTCTGATTCTTTCCTCGGTCGATTGATAGGTCAAGACCTAGGTACGGTCGACCAGCCGATCGACCGACTGGTCATCTAGCTTGGGGATTTACCCCAACGACTAGTTTTTGTAGCCCTATAAAAGGGGGTTGTTTTAGCTAGTTTTAAACAAGATTTTGGAAAAGTTTTAGAGCCAGTTTTTCTTATCTCTCTTTAGGGTTTTTCTTCACAAATTTTTAGGCTAAAATATTCATATCAAAGGAGAGTTTTTAAAGAGTGTTTTCAAAAGAGATTTCTTGTGTTTTTCACCACTCTATCTACCTTATTTTCTCACACAAGCTTGAGCTTTTTTATTGCCATTATTTATCTTATAGGAGCTTTGTTATAAGAGTATTTTTGGTGATCAAAGTGTAGAGATCACCAAGATTTCATCATTATATTTGAGGAGGCGAACTTGCAGGTTCGCATTGTGTAGAGTTCTTTAGGGAGCTCATTGTAGGGGTGCAGCCTCGGCAAGCTAGTATGCTTGCGTGTATTTTTCTTGCGGGAACAAGTGAGGGACTTGTGGGTCCAAGAATTCTTGATGGAGCTCATTGTAAGTGTTGCAACACCGGGTGATCTTGCGGGTCGATTATAGTGAAAATCCTTCATAGTGTTGAAGGAGGGGACGTAGAGCAAGTGTGCTCGAGCCTCGAAATAATTCTCTCGTATTTGCAATTGCTTATCTCTCTCCTCTCACTTGTGTTTATATATCTTGCATGATTATATTGTTTATCCCTTTATATGCTTGATATATTTTTGCTTAATTGATATATATTTGGGATTGTTTTCTTATAACTTTATTCAACCAAGAGAGCCATAGTGGCATCACAACTTTTAATCTAGAGGAATCTTGAGAAGATAGTTCAGAGCCCTTCACCAGGAATTCGGTTACACTCTTATGTTAAACTTTATGTGTTTGCTTAATAGTTTTTTGTTTGCATAATTAGTTTTAATTCCGTATTAGTTTTTGTTAGGTTAGCTTGTCACCTATTCACCCCCCTCCAGATGACCTACAATTTGTATCAGAGCTTGGTGCTCTTGATTTGGGTCTAACAACTTTCAGTTAGAGATCCTCATTTAGCTAATCACAATATTTGTTTACATACGCATATGGATTTCATGATACCTCCTATGTTTGACATTCTTAACATTCCAACTTAGAAAGTAAGATGTCCATGTACCTAAAAGCCCTAGGGATTCATGTTTATTTCGCCACTATTAAAGATTTATATTTTATTAATGGAAAAAACCTTTGGGCTAATGCAAAAGCCATCCATGCTTTAAAGTCTACCCTAAATGATGATTATTTATCTAGGGTTGCTAACATTGAATCGGCTTTTCTAGTTTGGAACACTCTTGTCTTCCTTGGTGAACAAAAGCAATACTACATGGGGAGTGACTCGGGTGATGAAAGGGCTACTTTCAACATGTGCTATATGGTCCAAGGGGATGACCCCCTCGAGGTAAATTCCGATTCCGAGCTAGATGAAGAAGTTTAGATGCCATATAGTGATCTTGCATCTTTTTGCCAAAAACTTCTTAAAAATATGACTTGTTAAAAATGAAAAACAAAAGTTTGAAAAATGAAAATGATTTGGTTTTAAAAGAAAAAGATTCTTTTAAAAATAAATTTGAAATTGTTTTAAAAGAAAATGAAGTTTTGAAAAATCGAGTTATTTTGATTGAAAAGAAAAAAGCGATTGCTTTAAAGGAAAATAACTCCTTAAAAAAGAAAATAATTTTGAAATAAATAGAAAATTCTTCTAAAAAATTTTTATTTCTCGTGTTGCTTCTTCTAAGATTAAAAAATATATTTGTTCATTGAAGAAGAATATTGATTATTTGGGCTCCACTTTGAACCAATGTCCATTTAAACATAATAAATTTGAATCTTTGTTTCACAAGAAATAAATTTCATACTTGCATGCATATATCTCACGACATACATCACATGCACACATGATCACACCCACACACGTATGTATGCTAGAGTATACAAATGTACACATTGCGACCGTAAAGGCCATCTTGCAAAATTTTGCTTTGATAGTCAGTTAAATTTTGCTAATTAAAATGTTTGGGCTCCCATTACTTCTAACTCCCATGGACCCAACAAAAAGATATGGGTACCAAAATCCCTACTACTTGTATTTGATATAGGTGTGGGCTCTCACAAACGTGAGAGAGTTGGTGCCTTAATGGTGGATGCATATGGAGTTAGATGGACATACCTAATTAATGCATCGCTATCAAGGATGTTTAGTGGGAGGACCACCATTGTTTGAAGACTTAGAGAATAGTTCATATGGTTTGGTAACTATCTTTAAACTCCTATTTTATTTTACATGATTTTACATTGATAATTTTTAGCATGTTGTGGTTTTAATGCTTATTAAGTTAAATGTAATGTTATTAGACACGTGATATACATAAATAGTCTTTGAGATACACCCTTTTTCATATGCATTTATATTTTGTGTTCTCACTATTATTTAACTACTATATAAATACTAGTTCTAAAACACATGCATTTAGCCTAAGATCATGTTTGTAGTGTACTTCATGTGGTGATTATTTGGTTTGATGCAGTTTTCATTAAAACTTATGTTTATATTTATGCAAGTAGTAAGTTACACTTGATTATTATATGTTTGTACTTTATTGCTCAATTGTACTCATTACATGTGCATGTATAACTAGTTTTGATGATTCTTTCAATATACTTGTTTTCCCTATTTGTGTACATGTTTAGCTTCATATATATGTTATTTTTGGCAAAACTAATAGATATACATGGATATCATTGAGTCACTTGCCTTCTTGCAAATTCCATTTTTGACTCGTTTTTTTGTGATATGTATGTATACTTTTAGATTCGACAAAACATACATATACCTTAATGCTTGTTTAATTTTTATAAAAAATTTTAATTCTGATGTTTGTTTTTAATCATATTAATTTATTTCATGAATATGCTATTCACATGTTCTAGTGCACTCACATTATTTTTGTTTACTCATGACTTTATTTTTTGAGCACATTTTTGAGCTTTATAGGTCTTGAATGACAATTTTTGTGTACTTAGCAATGCTTCATGGGATATATGATTTGGTTTCATTTTTGAAAAATCTTTAACTAATTTTTTTAAAAATTATTTTAAATTAGTTTCTTGATTCTTAAATTTGTAGAGTATTCTTAAATTGGTAGAGTTTTCAAGCATGTAAAATTATTTTCAAACTCTTATTTTTGAAAACCCTACCTTCTAAAGGCGGTTAGTTGGACGACCATGTCTTATGCGCTTTATTAAAAATCTCTTTTAATGTGGATTGATATGAGTTATATACATGATTCATTTGCTATATCATTTTTATATACTCATAGTTATTTTCTATACATGTATGCTTCAAATTTCAAATAATATTTCAATACATACATATATATGATTTCGATTGTGCTTAATTTATAATGTCTTTACACATTTTTAAAGCATAAATTATGTTTATGCTAAGCTTGATTTAATCCTAAATGTTATTTGGTATCTTTACAAGCTTATTCATTGATTTCAATTGGTATTTTTAGGTATCAAAATGTGCTTCATGTTTCATCTTCAATTGGTACCAAAATTAACTATTGATATTTTAAATTTTTGATTATCAACATATGGTACCAACATTTATTTTGTCAACTACAATTTGATTTCATTGGTATCATAATTCATTTTGTTGACTTCAAGAAATTTAAAATTTGTTTTAAAAGTGATTTCAAAATTTTTAAAATTTGTTTTATATATATTACCTATATGCAAGGGGAGCTTAACATCTTCTCTATATATAGATTCATGTTGAGTGTATTTTACTTATTGAGAACCTTGACCTCTCTCCTTTAAGTGGTACACATGTGTAGGGAGTGCTTAACATCTCCGTCTATACATTGTATGCTATGCTTATGTGAGTTAGGATCTAGTGATCCCTTCTCCATATAATGCATGTATGCAGGGAGGCTAACTTAACGTCTCTCCTCTTCATAAATGTATGTCGCATATACATCTTTCTTGTTTGTTTGTCTTCACCCCTTTGTTGAAGAGTTGACAAAAAAGGGGAGAAGAATTTAGAGAGTTTATATATGCATGCTTATATATTTTTTTCATATATATATTTCGTGTATATGTGCTTTAATCGAATACCTTTATTTTTTTTTGCTACGCATGAGTTAAGGGGGAGCTTTTATGAAGTTTATCTTTAATCCATGCATATATAACTCCATGAGTTTTGTCATCATCAAAAAGGGGGAGATTGTTGGCCCAAAGACCCATCACTCTAGTTTTAATAATGATTAAATCATGTAGTTATAGTACTAATGATCTTGTGTTTATTTAGTTTCAGATATTTATCAAGATCTTTGTCGGTGTTTAGCTTCAATGAAAGATTCGAAGTAAAGTTTTAAAGCTAACACGTGTTGATTCAAGAGCTCACGTTTTAAGACCGCATTAAGTACACAAGAGGAGTCTAGCTCATTAAATCAAGGTTTAGACCAAGTCAAGATGGAGAAAAAGTTTTTCAAGAGAAGATTTTCAAGACTTATGTCATGTTTATAAGTGTCAAGATTTTGTTTTTAGATAAAATGTAAAGGATAGATTAGTAGTGGATTGCTCAAGCTCATATACATGAAATACACCTAGAGGGGAGGTGAATAGGTGTAATAGCTAATCTAATGTTGAATGACACGGAATTTAAAACTCAATTACAACATACTACGTGTAATCAAGAGTGAGCCCAAATTTCCCATGAAGGGCCCTGGAATTACTCTTCAAGATTCCTCTAAATTAAGAGTTAAGGTGATATAAGAAGCTCTTGAAAGTACACCTAGAGGGAGGGTGAATAGGTGTAAGGCTGACAAATGATGTGGAATTAAAAACTAATTGCAACATACTTAGTGTAATCAAAGAGTGTTGCCAAATTCCCGATGAAGGGCTCTGGACTATCTCCTCTAAATTCCTCTAAATAAGAGTTGAGGTGCTATATGAAGCTCTCTTGGTTTAACACAAGTATGGCACACAATCAAAACCAAGCATATAAATGACATGAGCAATATGATGTAATGAACAATAAGAGAGAGAGAGAGAGTTTGGAGAGATAGTGGATCAATCGCAAAACAAAAGATATGTTTCGAGGTTCGAGCTATTGCTCTACGTCCTCGCCTTCACATAGAAGAATTTTTACTATATCGTCTACACAGGACTTCCCACACAGGGAACCTCCACTTAGGATTTGTGCAATACAACTTTGGAGTACACAACTCCTCTCTCAAATAATACAACCTCTACACAAGAGGCAAGGCACAACAACTATCACCTCTACACTTAGAGGGATGAGCACTTAGGCAAAACAAGATCACCTTTCACTAGAGGGATAAGGTTCAAAGCTAACACTCCAACAATCAATCACCTCTACACTCAGAGGGATGCCAACACAACCTCCACAATCATCTCTCACTAGAGGGATACTCAACTAAAAGAAGGTTTACAATTCTTGGAGGTCTCACTAAACCACAAACCAATTTTTCTCACAAAACAAGATCCTAATAAATAGGATAGATAGATAGCTCAAGTGTGAGAAAATAAAGAGTTTGGAAATCAAAACCATAAAGAAAATACTTAGGAAAACTTCTAGGATTAAATAGAAATGAAGAACAAAATAAATCCCAAAGACTTCTCTTTTTCTTTAAATTTTCCAACCCTTTTTAAAACAAATAAAGATGAAATCTTTAAGCCTAAAACTCTTTTAAAAACTTGCTGTTAAACACTTATAAAGGTGGGGAAAATTGCTCTCTAAAACCTTAGCTAAAACACCTCAAGAGGATTGTTATTTATAACCCACCAAAATTCTTCCCATTGGCAGCCAGGAAAGGGCAGAAATGCCCTTCCGGTTGACCGGTCAACAGTCATTTTTATGACCGTTGCGCCTCCGGTCGACCGCCTGGTCGACCGGACCTGGATACATAGAGCAACAGCTCTCTGCCGGTCAACCGACCAGTCGACTGGGGCCATTTATAGAGAGCAGAACTCTCTGTCGGTCGACCAACCTTCCAACCTAAGCTGTCGTGCATGTTTGCGCATGTTGGTCGATCGGACCGGTCGACCGTCTTCTGTCACGGTCGACCGGCCGGTCGACCGAAGGCCAGATCAAAATGGTTTAAGGGATTGAAAACTTGGTTATTTTAACTTCAATTAAATCCCATAAAATCACATAAATTCCACAAAAATAAGTTCTTATAAGATTTTTGAAATACAAATATGTGTAATAAAAATTCAACACATATTATAAACAATTTGAATCATTTTTGTGATATTGAAATTCGGTTTAAAACAAAAATCGGTATTTTCCAAACTTGAATTTTTGAAATGGAAAACCATTTTCTCCAAAACTCATGTAAATACAAAAACATGATATTGAAACAACTTTGAAGCATATTGTATATGGATAGAATCTAATCTACATATAAAGATATCTATCTATGTTTTTGACATGAAATCTAAAATCGGTTAAACTGAAAAACCAAAACAAATAAGCTTAAACTTGTGTGTGTATGTGAACTTGAGCATATCGACACAATCTAATCTTTACAATGATCTAAACATAAACTAAATGCAAACCGAAGTCTTCTTCTCTCCATGCCGACTCGATCCAAACGCGATCCACCGAGCTTGACTCTAACCCAGTACTAGATACGATCTTGACGCGCGAGCTCTTGAATCTACATGTGAAAACTCTAAAACATCTATGTTGAAGCTAATCACCTACTAATATCTTGATCAAATATCTGAAACTATATATCATAAGATTATTAGTAAACTATAACTACATGAGTTAATCATCATCAAAACTAGAGCGAAGGGCCTCTGGGCCAATAGCTCTCTTGGTTCAACACAGGTATGGGCACACATAAACAATATCTAGCATATGAATATGTGCAACATAAAATAATCTAAGAAATAAGAAAGATGGAGTTTAGAGATAGTGGATCAAAGCAAACAACAAGATATATTTCGAGGTTCGAGCTACTGCTCTTCGTCTCCGCCTTCACACAGAAGGATTTCCACTATGTCCACATAGGACCTTCCATAAAGGTACCTTCACCAAGGAATTACAACTCTATACTTGGAGTACACTACTCCTCTCTCAATCACAATCACCTCTACACAAGAGGGATAGGCACAAGCCAAAGCAAAGAAAATATTACAATCTTGGTGATCCAGTGATCACAAACAACACTTGGTGACACAATAGACCACAAATAATTTTTCTCATAAAAACGAGATCTTATAAATAGGATTAGATATGATAGCATAAGTGTGAGAAAATAAAGTGTTTGAAAAGAAAAATAACAAAACGCTAGATAGATATGAAAATAAGATCAAAACCAATTTCCCAACGACTCTCTTTTCTTTAATTTTTCTAACACTTTAAAATAAATAAAAATAAAACTTTTAGGCTCAAAACTCCTTTCAAACTTCTTGTAAAACACTAAAGAGATGGGAAGAAAAGCTCTCTAAAAATCTTGTTGAAAACAGCTTGAGAGAAGGCCTATTTATAGGCTCTCAAAATTATAACCGTTGGCAGCTAGAAAAGGTCAGTTTTGACCATCCGGTCGACAGGCCGGTCGACCAGCCAACGGTCATATTTCTGACCGTTGAGCCAATGGTCAACCGTTCGGTCGATCGCCCCAGGCTAACTCGCCTAGCGGTCGACCGCCCGGTCGACCGAGCCTAAACGCACTAAGCCTGTCGGTTGACCACCCGATCGACCGGCGCTACCCGAGAGTTGGGTAGTTACAGTTGGTAGACTACCCGGTGGACCAGCCTTATAGGCTAGCCTTGTACACGTCCTTGTGCACATCGGTCGACCGACCTCTGGTCCGGCCCACCATCCGGTCGACCGCCAGCAGGCTTAGACTTGGAAATTGGGTTTGAAACTTACTCTTTTTAACACCTATAAAATCCCATAAATTCTCATAAATTCCACAAAAGTAGGTTCTTATAAATATTTTGAAAATAAATATGTGTGACAAAAAATCAACATACATTACAAACTATTTGAACTATTTTTTGTGATATAGAATTAAGCTTTAACACAAAATCAGTATTTTCCAAAATACAAACTTTGAAATGGAAAACCGATTTTTCTCAAACTTGTATAAATACAAAAATAACATATTTAAACTCTTTTGAAGTATAGAGTGTATGGATAGAATCCAATACAGATGTAAAACATATATTAATATTTTTGACAATAAATCCAGAATACGTTTTATTAATTACAAAACTCTAAACACATGAAATAGAATCATCAAAATAAGTTTTTCTAAATATATAAAACATAGATGTATATAGATGAAATCCAATATACATTAAACCATGTAAATTTGTTTTGATTCTATTAATTCATGAAAAGCATAAATATGTGTACTTGAAATCCCAAAACCGGTTAAACCGAAAACCGAATGTATTGAACTTGCATGTGTGTGTGAACTTGAGCATATCAACATTAGTCTATCTTACACAAGATCTAAATACAAACTAAACAAATCGAAGTTTTCTTATAGAACTCCTTCTTCAAGCCGACTCATCCAAACACGATCCAAGGAGCTTGACTCCATCCGAGTGCTAGATGTGATCTTGACATGCGAGCTCTTGAATCTACATGTGATAGTTTCAAAACTCCTTTGTTGAAGCTAAAAACTTACTAAGATCTTGATCAATAACTGAAACTATATAAATACAAGATCATTAGTACTATAACTACATGAGTTGATCATCATCAAAACTAGAGTGATGGGCCTTTTGGCCAACAATCCCCCTTTTTTGATGATGATAAAACTTATGGAGTTATATATGCATGAATTAAAGATAAGCTTCATAGAAGCTTCCCCTTAACTTATGCATAGCAATAAACAAATACATATTAATGAAATGCATAAACTAAACAAAAACATATATGCATAAACAAGGATATAAACGCATATATAAACTCTCTAAATTCTTCTCCCCCTTTTTTTGTCAATTCATCAATAAAGGGGTGAAGACAACCAAACAATAAAGATGTATATGCAATATACATTCATGAAGAGAAGAGACGATAAGTTAGCTCCCCTCTGCATACATGCATTACATGGAGAAGGGATGAATAGACCCTAACCCACATAAAATATAATATACAATGTATAAACGGAGATATTAAGCTCCCCCTACATACGTGTACCACATAAGGAAGAGAGGTCAGGCTCTACTATATGTGTAATACACTTCAACATGAACATAATTTATGAGAATATAAAGTACATTTTGATACCAAATAAATACCAATTAAAATTAATGTATAAGCTTGTAAAGGTACCAATTAACATTTAGAATAAAATCAAGCTTAACATAAACATAAGTTGTGCTTTAAGAATATAAAAATATTGTAAAACATGCACAATCAAATCATAAACATATGTATGAAAATTGAAATACAAATTAAAATTTGACGCATGCGTATATAAGAAACAAATATGAGTATACAAAAATAAAATTCCATGATGATCATGTGTATAACTCATGCCAATCACCCTGTTCTTGCACAAGTTTAGACGATATTCAATAAAGGTATACAAGGTATGGTCGCCTATCCAACCGCCCTTAGATGGTAGGGATTTTCAAAAATCATGATTTGAAAGTATTTTAGCATAGTTTGAAAACTCTATCAATTGATGAATAAAGACTAGTTTTAAAGATATTTATAAAAACTAGTTCGAAATCCTTCAAGCAAGGCATAAAACATGATTATATCCATGAGAACATGAATATCACACAATAATTTGACATTCAAAGTTTATAAATCACAAGAGATTATCATGAATCCAATATCATGAGTAAACAATATGATGTAGAGTGCAAAAATTATGTAATAAGCATAATCATTGAGATAGGCAATGAAGCTCATATGAAATTCTTTTATAAACGTGAACATTATAAATATTAAATTTACATCAAAATAAAACAAACTTCAAGGCATATGCATGTTTTGTCTAAACTAGAGTATACATACATATCCCAAATATAAATGAGTCCATAATAGAATATTGCATGAAAAGCAAGTGACTCTTGGATAGAAATATATATCTAAAGTTTTGGACAAAATTGACTTATACATGAAAATAAACACATTTTTATAAAAACATGTGCAAAAATAGAGAATAAATGTTAAGATGCAAGAATTATCAAAATAAGGTTATACAAGTACATCTAATAGGTACAATCGAGCAATAAAGCACAAACATATAATAATCAAATGTGGCTTACTAGTTGTAAAAGTACAAGCACAAGTTTTAATGAAAACTACATCCAAACAAGTAATCAAAAACTTGAAGCATAAAATCATAAACAAACATGATCATTAGGGTAAATGCACATGCTTTAGAAGTAGGATATACATAATAAACTATAGTGAGAACAAAAAATAATAGTCCATATAAACATGGGTATATCTCAAATACTATTTATGTATATCTCTAGTCTAATTGACATTGCATTTAACATAATGAACATGAAAAATCAAAATATGCTAAAAGTCAATCAATGAGAGCACGTAAACAAACTAAGGAGTTAGAGATAGTTACTAAAATCAATAGGGCTAATCTCTAAGTCTCCAAAGCATGATGGTCCTCCCACCAAACATCCTTGAAGCTGATGCATCTAATGTAGTGTCTATCAAGCTTAAACGTATTCACCATCAAGGCACCAAAACCTTCACGTCAAGTGAGAACCCACACCTACATCAAATACAATAGGGGTGAATTTTAGTACCCATACCTTTTTGGGTCCGTGGGGCTTAGCAACTTTCCTAACCCAAGTAAACTTGTTTGCAAACTTTGAATTATGTATTCTATCATAACAAAACTTTACAAGGTGGCCCTTACGTCCACAATGTGTACAAGTGTACATACTAGCATACAAGGTGTCATGTGAGTGAATATGAGGAGCATGTGTATGTCATGATTGGGTATATGAATATGTGTAACTTGTTTCTTTCGAAACATGGATTCTAATTTCTTATGATCCATAGGACATTGGCTCAAAGTGGAGCCCAAACAACCTGCAATATTCTTCAACATGTAAATATCATTTTCAATTATTGAAGAAGAAGTGGAGCATGCATTCTTATCAATAGAGGGTATAATAATGGAATCATGACAAGAATGAGAAGCCAAATTATTTTTTAAAGAAATATGTTCATTTGAAGCAAATTCTAATTCTTTTGAAACCAAAGCAATATTATTTTTCAAAGAATTATTCTTCTTTAAAACAAAATTGAGTTTTGAAGATAAAACCTCATTATTCTTCAAAACATCATCACAATCATTTTTATTCTTTAAAATTTCGTTCTCTTTTAAAGCAATTTCAAGTTGAGTTTTCAAGGAGTCTCTTTCACTTGAAATCTCAACCCTCTCTTGTAAAATCATGTTTAGTTTTGAAAACAAATTTTCATTTTCTTTTTTAATTTAAAACTCTTGTTTTTCAAAACTTTATACTTTGGTTTTCACAAAATATAGATAGTTCTTCATTTAATATATGTGCATCCATGTTATCATCATAAGAAGAATTAGCACTATCATCTAGTTGAGTGTCTGAAATTACCTCAAGGGAGTCATTCTCTTGGACCATGAAGCAAGCTTAGTCGGACTCTTCTCCACTAGATTCTTTCTCCACATTGTCTGTTGTTTGTAGTTCGGGAGAGGTCAATGTATTTTACACTGTAAAAGCGGAATCACAATGAGAAACCATAGAAAATTGATCTTTGCTGAGTGTGTGTCTATGTGACACAAAGATTTGTGCATAGGCCTCTATATGCTTGTCATTACCAAGATAAGATTTCTTGGTAGCGGCAAGATAAACATGCAATCTTAAGCATTTACGGTATGTACTCATCTTATTCTTATACATATCGATGTTGATAACATCATACAGGGGAGAGGCAAGCAAATCTATGAGTGTATAAACAATATAAATGCAAATCTATATTAGCAATCTAAGATCTCACTCCTACGTGGTTAAACCGAATATCAGGAGCGTAAGTGATCGGGGGATAATCGCACATGAAAAGTGTATGTTTTGAAATCAAGATTTAAAGTGTGTGTGTTTTGCTTACTCGATACTTCTGTTATAGCATAGAGGCTTAAACGAGTCGAATTCACAAGGACGGAAGGTGATAGAAGCTTACACGGTATGTTCACATGTATGTTAAAAGTTCTTCAATCGTTTAAAGAATGAAAAGAAAAGAAAACAAAGAATAAAAAGAGAAGAATATGGTGAAACAGAAAGAAGTGGGAAACATAGAAGAAATGTATATGTGGGTTTTTGAGATATTTCTAAAACAAAGTAAAAATGTAAGAAAAACCATGGCTACTAACTAATAGTGGCTCCACTAACCATGCTAACCTCTTAGTGATGGTTGGCTCACATGTATCCTTGACCATTACTAGTCCTTGGTTCAAGAGCGTTTCAAAGCATGACCCATACGATAACTTTCACATCCAAACCCAACAAAATAAGTTCAAGCTGCACTTAAACCATCAAAAGTAAACAAGAGTAAGCATGGAGTAAAGTAATATTAGCTTGTTAGAGAGTTAGGATGTTAGAGTGTTAGATCCATTATCATAAGCCATCAATGGCTCTTGCAAGATCAAGGCCAAGTAGAGGCTATTAGATTCATGTCGATTGCCAAGTAAGAAGTTATCAAGTTAGTGGTTAGCAGTTAGTTGCCATGAGAGAAAATTTGCTAAACATGAAAAGGGAGTTAGAGAAAAAATAAAGAGAGGTAAAGAGAGAACCTTTCATAACTTGTCACCATTTATTACAAGCACTCTTACTTTTCAATCATGTATCACTCTCTCTCCTATTACAAGTTCTAAAAGAATTGGAAAATACAAAAAGGAAGAAGAAGAAGAACAAAACTAAACTACCTTAAACTACAACATGGAAAGAAACTACCCTACTCTCTGGATATCTCCCTGAAGAACCCCCAAGGGGGGTATTTATAGGCACCAGGGGAACAAACACTGGCCCAACACACTGGCGCGGCGCGTGCAGCGCCGCCTACTACGCGCTGTCGCGTCAGTTCCCTATTTGGTTATATATCTTGGTTTTCGATTTTAGGTCTTTGACAGAATCACCCTCTTAGGTCAATGGCTATCTTTACAGGCCTTTAATCACCTATTAAATAGTGATTTTGGGTGTTCTTCTTCATTTTCACACCGTGGACCTAGAATCACAAAAGAAGACAATTATTAGCAACATTTATTATAAAATGAATGTGAAGATGTGTTTGAAATATGCAATTTTAGAGACTAATCAGTAGGCTCTGATACCAATTGAAATACACCTAGAGGGGGTGAATAGGTGCAATAGCTAATCTAATGTTGAATAATACGGAATTTAAAACTTAATTGCAGCACACTACGTGTAACCAAGAGTGAGCCCAAATTCCTCGTGAAGGGCTCTGGAACTACTCAAAATTTCTTTAAATTAAGAGTTGAGGTACTATAAGAAGCTCTCTTGGTTCAACACAAGTATGGGCACACACAAACAATATCTAGCATATGAATATGTGTAATATAAAGTAATGTAAGATATAAGAGAGATAGAGTTTATAGATTGTGGATCAAACGCAAACAACAAGATATGTTTCGAGGTTCGAGTCACTACTCTACGTCCCCACCTTCACACAGAAGGATTTTCACTATGTCCACACAGGACCTTCCATAAAGGAATCTTCACCAAGGAATTATAACTCTACACTTTGAGCACACTACTCCTCTCTCAATCACAATCACCTCTACACAAGAGGGATAAGCACAAAACCAAAGTAAAGAAAAGATTACAATCTTGGTGATCTAATAATCACAAACAATACTTGATGATCACAATAGACCACAAATAATTTTCTTCACAAAAATAAGATGCTATAGATAGGATTAGATATGATAGCTTAAGTGTGAGAAAATAAAGTGTTTGGAATGAAAATTAACAAAGAAAAACAATTGGGGGAAACAATAGATTGATATTAAAATAAAGATCAATACTAATTTCCCAAAGACTCTCTTTTTTTGATTTTTCTAACACTTTAAAACAAATAAAAATAAAACTTTTAGGCTCAAAAACTCCTTTCAAACTTGCTATAAAACACTAAAGATATATTAAGAGAAGCTCTCTAAAAATCTTGCTAAAAATAGCTTGAGAGAAGCCTTATTTATAGGCTCTCAAAATTATAGCAATTGGCAGCCAGAAAAGGTCAGTTTTGACCTTCTGGTCGACTGCCAACAGTCATATTTCTGACCGTTGAGCCACCGATCGACCTCCTGGTCGACCGCCCCAGGCTAACTCACCTGCTGGTCAACCGCCCGGTTAACCGAGCTTAAAGGCACTCAGCCTGTTGGTCGACCGCCCAGTCGACCGGCGCTCCGGAGAGTTGGGTAGTTACAGTTGGTCGACCGCCCGGTCGACCGGCCTTATAGACTGGCCTTGTGCACATCTATCGACTGACCGATCGACCGACCTCTGGTCCGGTCGACCGCAAGGAGGCTCAGGCTGGGAAATAGGGTTTGAAACTTAGTCTTTTTAACACCTATAAAAAAACTATAAATTTTCATAAATTTCACAAAAATAGGTTCTTATAAATATTTTGAAGAATAAATATGTCTGACCAAAAATCAACATACATTACAAGCTATTTGAAGTATTTATGTGATATAGAAATTAAGCCTTAACACCAAATCAGTATTTTCCAAAATACAAACTTTGAAATGGAAAACCGATTTTTCTTAAACTTATATAAATACGAAAATAAGATATTTAAACTCTTTTGAAGCATAGAGTGCATGGATAGAATCCAATGCACATATAAAAGATATATATATTTCGACAATAAATTCAAAATACGTTTTGTTAATTACAAAATTCGGAACACATGAAATAAAATCATTAAAATAAGTTTTTACAAATATATGAAGCATAAATGTATATAGAAGAAGTCCGATATACATTAAACCATGTAAACTTGTTTTGATTCTATCTATTCATGAAATACATATATATGTGTACTTGAAATCCAAAATTGGTTAAACTGAAAACCAAATGTATTGAACTTGTGTGTGTGTAAACTTGAGTATAACAACACTAGTCTATCTTACAAAAGATCTAAACACAAGCTAAACAAATTGAAGTCTTTTTGTAGAATTCCTTTTTCAAGCCGACTCGATCCAAACATGATCCAAAGTGCTTGACTCCATCCGAGAGCTAGATGCGATCTTTACGCGTGAGCTCTTGAATTTATATGTGTTAGTTCCAAAACTCCTTTATTAAAGCTAAAAACCTACTAGGATCTTGATCAATAACTGAAACTATTTAAAAATAAGATCATTAGTACTATAACTATATAAGTTAATCATAATCAAAACTAGAGTGATGGGCCTTTGGGCCAACAATACACACACACACAGAATTTATATATGTTGTCATAAAATAGGTTTAGTTTTAGAAAATACCGTTTTGGTTTTGAGCTTCAAAGAAGATACCTTTATGTTTCATGAATAGAGTTCATCAAAACAAGTTTACATGTTTTATATGTATATTGAATTTCATCTATATACATTGTTGGTTCAAATGTTTAAAAAAAATTTAGTTTGATATTTCGAGTTCATGGTTTTTTAGTTTTGTATTTATCAAAACTTTGTTTAGAGCTTAAATGTCAAAAAAATAGATATTTTATTTTATATGTGTATTGGATCATATCCATACACACTATGCTTTAAATGAGTTTTAATATCCTGTTTTTGTATTTGAACAAGTTTTGGAAAAATCGTTTTTCAAATTGAAGATTGATTTTGAAAAATACGGTTTCTAGTTTAAAGCAAAAATTCTTTATCGCAAAAAATAGTTCAATATGTTTGTAATAAGTGTTAATTTTTGATCACACATATTTGTAAGTCAAAGTATTTCAATGAACTTAATTTTGTAAATTTTATGTGATTTTATGAGGTTTTATTGGATATTGAAAGACCAAGTTTTAATCCCTAATTATCCCTGACCTGGCCTTCTGGCGGTCGACCGACCGTCGACAGAACCAGAAGTCGGTCGATCGCTTGGTCGACCGATGTGAACAGAAATGTGCATAAGCCCTGGCTTGAGGGCCGGTCGACCGATCCAGAGAATTTACTCTCTGGACTAGCCCTGGTCGATCGAGCGGTCGACCGGCCAGAGAGCTTTGTTATCTCTGATTCTTGCCTCGGTTGACCGACCGGTCAACCAACGGGTCAAGACCTGGGTGCGGTCAACTGGGGGGTCGACCAAAAATATGACCGTTGGGGTTTTTGGTCGACCAGCCGGTTGACCGACAGGTCATCTGGCCTAGGAATTTGCCTAACGGCTAGTTTTTTTTGCTCTATAAAAGTGGTCTATTTTGGCTAGTTTTAAACAAGATTTTGGAGAACTTTTAGAGCCAGTTTTTCCTATCTCCCTTAAGGTTTTTCTTCACATATTTTTGGGCTAAAACTTCCATATCAAAAAAGAGTTTTTAAAAAGTGTTTTCAAAAGAGATTTCTTGAGTTTTTCACCACTCTATCTACCTTGTTTTCTCACACATGCTTGAGCTTTTGCATTGCCATATCTATCCTATAAAAGCTTTGTTGCGAGAGTATTTTGGTGATCAAAGTGTATAAATCACCAATGTTTTATCATTATATTTGAGGAGGCAAACTTGTGGGTTCGCATTATGTAGAGTTCTTTATGGAGCTCATTGTAGAGGTGGGGCCTCGGAAAGCTAGTGTGCTTGTGTGCGTTATTCTTGTGGGAACAAGTGAGGGACTTGCAGGTCCAAGAGTTCTGTAGGGAGCTCGTTATAGGTGTTTTGGCACTGGTTAATCTTACAGGATCAATTATAGTGAAAATACTTCATAGTGTTGAAGACGGGGACGTAGAGCAAGTGTACTCGAACCTCAAAATTATTCTCTCATGTTTGTTATTGCTCATCTCTCTCTCTCTCACTTGTGTTTATATATCTTGCATGCTTAAATTTTTATCTCTTATATGCTTGATATATTTGTGGTTAATTGATATATGCTTGGGATTGTTTGCTCATACTTGTATTCAACCAAGAGAGCCATAGTAGCACCTGAACTCTTAATCTAGAGGAATCTTAAGAAGATAGTCCAGTGCCCTTTAGAAGGAATTCAGCTTCACTCTTGTGTTATACTTTGTGTGTTTGCATAAATTTTTTTGGTTTGCATAATTAGTTTTAATTCTTCATTAGTTTGCATTAGATTAGCTTCTCACCTATTCACCCCCCTCTAGGTGACCTGCAAACCTCATGTTCGTGCTCCAGAGGACTGCTCCAGTATTTGCCCTAAAGTCAATGGAGCGTCAGGACAGACTCAACAGTCCAACATGGTGACGTTCCAGGATATCATGACGGATGGCCGATACGAGTCTGACTCCCGCATCACACTGAAAAAACCTGAGTTCTTTTTTGGCGATGCCATTGCTGAGGATGACAGGACTTCATATGACAAGGATCACAAATGGCTCCACCAAATCAGGGATAAGAAGTTGTTTCTTCCCAACATGGAGAGGATGCACCCCTTGGCATATCTGCAACACATGTTTGTATGCTGTACAATAGTGTGGGATCTATCCAAGCTTTTTCTAGTGTCTCTCGGTAAATTGGGTGCGAATGAGGCTTACGCCGTTAGTCACGAAAGTAACGTATTTGGATTACAACCCGGACTGGTCAGAATTGAGTACCCAACAGGGGAGACTCCTCAATTAGTTGCCACATTCATCAACTAATTCCTAAAGGTGAGGGGTGATTTTCCCGTCGTTTTTCATCCGCTCAGGTGGGTTCATTCCTTGGATAAGTTATGATGGGCCAAAATTGTGGGCTTTGTTCAGAGCTTGAGGTTTTGTTGAAGCAGGTGGGACTGTACCAGGTTCTCAGGGTCGTTCAATATGGCATCCCACAGAGCTCTCACTACTTCTATGGTGTCTTGGAGCATTATAATCCCCAGACATGCACGTTCTTCACTCCAGTTGAAGAGATAGAGCTCGCTCTCCATGAGTTGTATGAAGTTTCGAGGTTAGTAATTGGAGACGCCCCTGTGAAGAGTACATACCGACCACTGAGGAGTTACACTTACTGAAGAAGGATGGCCCTCAGGTGTATGAGACCTACTGGGAAGTGTTAAGCCACTTCCACATCTGCGGGCAGACAACTGGCTAGAGCAACAGGGCTATTAAGCAGATGTCCTGGGTGAGCTATCTTTTCAATTATGTAAATGATAAGTATATCCCAGTGACTCATCTGGCTCCTAGCATTGAGAAAGAAATTGCAGAAAGAATCAGTGCTTCTACCAGTTCATACACCACGGAGTCCAATGAGGATACCCTCAAATCGGACACGGTCTTGGAAAGTTTCCAACATCAAGACAATATCCTGATATCTAACTGGTTATGTTGGCGGGCTTCCTCATGCTGTGGCTGAAATGATGCGTGGTGCTGATGCTACTACAGTAGGTGATTGTCACAGATGTGGTATACCCGGTGGTTCTATTGGTGCACACTAAGTCAATTTCTCTTCTTCCAGCGATGGTGGCCGATATCTAGAGTGGCTTACAGGTGTTAGCTAAAAACTTGTGTCGAATGGAGGTCATTGTAAACTCCCAAGGCAGGCCGATCGTGGACTCAGAAGGGAGGCCAAAAGTGAAGACTCCCAATCCTAGAGTCAAGCTCCTTACACATACCTGATGGCCAGGTATGTTATGCACTGCGCGTCAATGATGACAAGAGTGTCTCCCTCAAAGGGCTTTGTCCCTTTCATGCAACGGTTGTAAAGCTCTAACTGGTCGCAATACTATATGTTCTATGTTCAAAAGGCTATTCTAAGCAGCTCGAGCTATCAACTCGATCGATGCTTCCCCGAGATCCCTGATGTATCATACTGGGACAAGTTTATTGACCTTCCAGGCCCGAATGAGTTCCCACGGCTACCTTTTGGAGTCTTCTAGTTGCTCATCAATATTCGATCCAGATACTTGATCAAGGTGATTCTTGCACGATCGAGCCATACATGCCCAGCTGTATTGTCAGACAGTTTGGTTATGATCAGCTATATGTTGGAAACCCTAACACTGGTCTTCACGTCAGTGGCAATCTGTTTGAAGGTGCTCAGCATGATACTATAGTGTAGCTGGGGGGACAGGGGACGCCTTCTGTCTCCCTCATAAGACGTCAAATTATTATATAATTCTCGGCTTCTGTACATGGTACTCTATTGCCAGCAGGGTACTCAGCTTCAAAATGAATACTCTTGTATTAAGAGTATCAAGTCTTCGTACAAAGCCAAGTCGGGTTCCTAGGGCAGTCGTATGTGGGGGAGAATGAATACATGAAAGTCGAGAGGGAGGCCGAGAAGGAGGCTAGCAGAACAAAGGGAGCTCCAAGGTCATAGTCTAGAGTAGCAGCTACTGAGGAACAGTCCACTAGATGGACTCAGCAAGCTGTGCCCAAGTGCCTCCGGACCTCTGCTTCCAAAGGTGAGCCTAGCCAGGAGAAGGCAAGAAAAGGGTTTGAGGCTGCACCTTCAGCACAAATGCCTAAGATAAACCCCTCTAGTATAGTGGAGTAGGAAGAAGAAGAAGAGGCAGTCTCAACTCTTCATCCCTGGGGTTTGCACGGTGGAGGCCCCGTAGTCCTGGCAGAAGTAGAATCTGCAGGCCAGTTTGTGGTGGCTGATGGGACTGTAGTTGTAGAACCGTCAGCCGCCGAAGTGACGAAGAGAGCAGAAGTCAAAATCCTAACTCAACCGGGAGTTTCAACTCAGTTGGAAATTTCCTCAGCTCAAGAAGAAAAAGTGGAGGTGCAACAGCTGGGCTCTCCTAGCATCTTGATGCTGACTTCTCGAATTATGGAGCCCAGGTCCCACCACTGGGGTTCTCAGTGGTAAAACCCCAGCCACCGAGGCCTCCTTCGTTCAAGGTCCATCTTCGTCATCTGAGGAACAGGTTGACTTCTCGAGAGACGAATATGATTGAAGCTTAAACCTGAACACAAAATATAGTATTTTAGAACTTTAAATAGAGATGTGTAAGGTGCTCAATTCTATCGCGATAGCAAGTGGCTATGCGGGTCGTGATCCACAAGGAGGGTTAGCGATAGAAGCGTTCAAGGTGTGTATTGAAATCTATGTGAAGAAAACGAAGGTTCTTCTTTGTTTTAAGAAATGAAAATGAAAAAGAGAGTTAGGTTAAAGTTAAAAAGAAAGCGATAGATGAGAAGGTGGAGAAAATCAGAAAATGACTATGTACAAAGAAAATAAAAGAGTGAAAGAGATTTGGAAGATGTCGTGTTGATGATCTAAACTAAAAGTTACAAGAAAAGAAAGAAGAAATAAAAATAATTACTTACTTTCTTTTGACCAAAAGCTTACCTTGAATCTTTGGCGACGATGTTACCTTGAAGTGGAGGCAATCAGCGCATAGCCCATAAGAGTTGATTATTGTCTTTTCCACATTACATCATCAAGACAAAACAAGCATGAAATGATACAGAGAAACTCAAATCCATCGTCATGAGCTATCGGTGGCACTCAAAAAGGCAAGGCTCTTTCGATGCTTGTAGACTCACTTGGAAGACAATTGTACCAAAAGAAGAATGAAGTAGAAAAGAAGAAGAAGAACACTAAAATGAAGTACATACAAAAAGACAATACAGATTCGATTTCATAACAATAAAAGAAAAGAAAGAAACCTTACACCGGTGTCACTCTCAGCACAAGCTTCGTTCTCGTTCTTCTATGAAAGTCTGATCTCCTCTGAATTACATAAATTAAAACTAAAAATTACATGAAAAGAAAAACAAAAGCCTACACTAAAAAAATGGAAAACTAGACTAAATCCTATCTCTCTGCATGGTCGTTCCATTTTTCTCTGCTGAAACTAGAATTTATAAGGAAAAACCAAAAGGAGGGAATCCCAGAAAGATTGGGGGAGCAAACGCTCCCCCAACTGACACAAGATGGTCGCGAAAACGCAGCTAGGGCCGCGTTTCCGCGGCCCTGGTGTGGCCAAGTGGCCACACCCAGTTGGTGGAGATCCCTTATTTGATGATTTTCTTGTATATTCTTCTGGTTTTCTCGTTTCTACTCCAGGATTTGACGAAACAGCCTTTGATTGTTGGCTTCAACTACTTGATTCAGGGAGGATTCTTCTCAACCTGTTTTCAACCTCTCTGATATGCCTGATTTTGCCCTGATTCTTTGACTTCGAATTTCTTCTGAATTAAATCAGAATTTGGTGGGCTTTTGGGCTTGTTTCTGTTTCCTTTCTTTTAGCACTTGGGCCTACATTAAACAGAGAAAAAGAAAAGTTATTATGAGGATTTATTAGCTAAAAAGTATGGTGAGGTGACAATGTATATGCAATATATGTGACTAATCACACCCCCCATACTTATCTTTTGGTCGTCCTCGAGCAAAACAACTGAACTATACTAAGGATTATTAGACCACTTTCGCAGGTCACTCGATTGCACTGAGCATGTGCAACAAGGCTTTAAACCTCTAAGTTACCCCTAGAGGACGAGTTTTGTCTCGTGAGGATTTTCAGTGGATTACACCCACAAAATTCATAAAGAAAAGAGAAACAAAGAGTTAGTATTTTCGAAAAGCATTTTGAAAGAGAAAAATATTTGAAATATAATTGTAAGATTTAAGCAATCTATAAGTTATAGGAAAACTGAATTTTTCATTCCTAAACTTAGTCTCTATTCAAAAATTTGTTATTAATCAATGTATGGAGTCAAACTGTACTTCTCACCTAGTCTATTACTTTACCCTGAGTCATATGCACCTTGTGATCGTGAAAATTTTAACTAAGGGTTCTAACTCTTATGCCTCATTTATTTTAAATATGTATAAATTTTTTTTTGGTATTATTCTTTAGTTCTATTAGGCTTTCTAATCTGCCCATGTAACGAGCCTTTAATCGATGACTCCCAAACCAAATGGTCTTAGGGCACCAGGTGAGGAAACACCCCAAGGACTTAAGGACTCAAGCAAACAAGGCCACAAAACTAAGGATTTATTATATGAACCCTTTTAGGCGTGAATACTTATGCTTCATGAGGCATAAATACCCAGCTTAATTAGAGGATTTATATATACACTTTTTTTTTTCAAACTTATCTAATTATTTTTTGCATAAATACTAAGGCTTGCTTAGGCCAAAACACCTAGCTAATCAATAATTAGATTTGTTTATATATATATTTTTTCTTTTTCATAATATTTTTTTTGTATAAGGCATAAGAATCTTTGTTTTTGAACCCTAAGTGTGTAAGTGTATGAAGTATGCATATTTCATTAAGGTAAAGATCAAGACTAAATTACTTTGACAAATTATCTTCCTAACCTTAAAAATCAAACAAATAATCTTATTTTGACCAAATCTAAGAAATCCTAATTTTGATTTTCCTATTCCTTAAAATTGATTTAATTTCTTACAAAAAATATGTCAAAATATTGTTTCTATTCTCAAAAAGTTTTTAAAAGTAAAGAAATTTTTTTTGTTTTAATAAAAAGAAAAAACCTAAGTTATGTTAGACCCTCCCCCACACCTATCTCATGCATTGTCCTCAATGTATGAATTAATGCATAGATGCATGAAAAAGAAGAAAGGGAAGGAAAATGTTACCTTAAGGTGGTGGTTCCGGTGGTGGTCTGATTGGTGATTGTTCCAGACAAGGTACAATGAAGTTCTTGCACAAAAATGAGGTGTGAAAGAAATGGTTAATGGTTTAGAGTTCACCTTTGATCTTGTTTACTTCGAATATGTGATTATTATACCTTGTTCCAATCTTTCGTTATAGCATATAGCTATACCGAGTCGAACCACAAGGAGAGCAAGCGTAGAAGCTTCACGATACTAGTGAGACAAAGAAACGATACCTCTTCTTTGTTAATTACACAAGAGCAATATACAAGAAGTTGTGGATTGGTGGTGCATTGTGAAAAAGAAGTGAAGTGAATGAAGTGTGATGAAGTAAAGAAAAGATAAGAATGCTAGAATAAGATGTATAAACTCTTTTGATTAAAAAGATGCATGGCTAGCATTACTACACCTTCTTGCTAACATACTAACTCTATTGTTGATTGCAAGATTGCCTCATCAAGAATCATAGGCAATTTAATATAGCTTGCATGTGTAGTATTCCTTCTTGAAGACTAGAGTTCCTTTTAGTTAGTTAGCTAGAATCCTCTTCTTGAATCTTAGGTCCTTTTACTAGATGAACATTGAGGAACTATAGGCATGATACTCATTTAGTGCAAAGGTAGAAGAATCAAACTCTTTTGTACATTCAAAGCTTAACTACAAAGTTAGCTTGAAGTATTTGAGTTGATCTTGCTACACAAGTGACACAACCATGGTAATCCATCCTTTTGATCCAATCAAAGACTCTTTATAAGAGACACACAATTCATCTAGAGATCTAGCAAGCAATCACCAAAGGATACATCCAAACTTCATTGGAATTTACAAGAAACATGAAATTATGCAAGCATTGAAGTTTACAATCAATCAAGAGCTAGTAGTAGCTAGGTGATTCTTAGCTAGCCATGCATTCAAGAAATTAGCCCTCCATTACACTAACAAACAAGCTATAATTCTCCATGAAAGTAAAGATCTAATCAATTAAACTAAAGCTAGAATTAAATGCAAGAAATTAAAGCATAAGAAAAGAAAGCATACTCAATTCTAGTAAAGAGAAGATGAGAGCTCCATTGAATCTTTGCTTCAAGATTGTCACAAGTTTTGATTACAAACTCTCAAAGTGAAGAACTCTCTCTCAATTTAGGCTAGAAATCAAGGAGGAAGGAGAAGAGAACTAGAAACCTAAAACAAAAATTACACAAATCCAAAATTTTCTCTCTCTCTTCACTAGAGCTCACGCAGGTCTCTGCCCAGGTATTTATAGGCAAAGTTGAGAATCTTCTCGAATCCTAACCGTTGGCACGAAATCCGAGGCTCAACGGCCCTCAGATTGCCGCGGATTGCCGCGGATCTGCCGCCAGATTTGGGCCGTTGGCTCGGATCTTTCTGGTGAGATCTGGTGGTTAGGTTGTTGGCCACGTGGGATGGTTGGATTCTCCACTTGGCGCGCAGATCTTGGTGAGATCTGATTTGATCTTTTGGCTAATTATGAATTAACCCCCTTAATTATTACTAATTAAGGTAGTTAATTACTTCTCTTCTTTAAAGTGGAGATCTGCAAAATTAGAGAAAACATGGGTTAAAAATCATATTTAATATACAATATGCAAAGTATAAAGGTGGTATAAAATGCAAATATGTGTAACAATCACACCCCCATACCTAGCTTTTGCTCGTCCTCGAGCAAAAATAAAAGAAAAAGAAAGAAAAATAAAATCCTAACTAATTATTACACCACTTTCGTAGGTGACACGATTGCACTGAGCACGTGCAACAAGCCGTTAAACCTCTAGGTTACCCTAGAGGAGGAGTGTTGTCTCCTGAGGGTTTTCAGCGGATTACACCCACAAAATCTATAAAGAAAGAAGACAAATGTTAGTGTTTTGAAAACGCATTTTGAACAAGAGACTAGTTTATGAACTATTTCCGCAAAAATATAAGTGATCCTAGGTCATAAGTCCACCTATAATCATTCTTTCTTAAACTAAGTCTCCATGCAAGATCTTGTCTTTAATTAAGGTAAGAATTCAAAATTGGATTGAATATTTTATCTTACATAAAACCTAGATAGTATGCACACCGTGACAGTGAAGATTTCTGGGATTTCAACTCCAACCATAAAGCCATTTATTTATTTATATATATATATTTTTTTTCTTTTTTTTTTATTTTTCTTCCCTTAGTTTAGGCTTTCTAGTCTACCCTTTTAGCGAGCCTTTAACCGATGACTCCCAAACCAGACGGTCTTAGGGCACCAGATGAGAAAACATCCCTCGGGTTTAAGGTCTCGAGTAGAAAAGGCCACCTAGCTAAAGGGGATTATTTTTTATCACCGTTAGGCGTGAATAACCATGCTTCTTGAGGCACGATTGTCCAGCTTAATTAGTGAGATCACCGTTAGGCGTGAGTCATCATGCTTCTTGAGGCACAATTTCCCAGCTTAATAAGTGATTTTTATTTATATATATATATATATATATTTTTTTTTCTTTTTTTTTTTTTTTTTTTTTAGAGCTCCATTGGTCTTTGTTTCCATCCCAAGAAATGTGTAAGTGTAAAGGGCATACTTATCTAAGGCAAAAAATGTAAGATAAAAATATCTCCTCAATTTTACTTACTTAGCCTATAATCTCAAACAAGATCTATTACTTCAACAAGGTTTAAGATGTCATAATTAAGGCTTTCTTAATTCCTAAGATACATCTTAATTTTCTTAAAAATAGATCAAAACTTTGTCTCTTATTTCAAAAAGTTTTTATTATTTTTTTTTATATTATATTTTTCTAAAAGAAAAGTAAAATCTAAAAAGAAAGTGAAAAATCTAAAAATAAAAGAAAATCTAAAAATAAAAGACCTAAAAAGAAAGTAAAAAATCCTAAAACAAAATAAAAAGCCTAAAAAGGAAAAATCCTATGTTAGTATCTACCCCCCATACCTATCTCATGCAATGTCCTCAATGTATGCAAGATAAAATGATGCATGAAATAGGTAAAGGTAAAAAGTCACTCCCTCCTCCTCTTTGGAACCGATGTGGTGCTTGGCCCGGCTGATTGTCTCCTCCTCAATGTCGCCTCAATGGTATCTAGTCTAGAGGATTGCTCCTCCAACCTGGAAGATTGCTCCTCCACCTTCTTTCTTAGCCTCACTTGACCCCTAAAAATTTTCTTCATGCCTTTCCATATGGTAGATATGAAGGCTTGTGGTTCCGTAGGGGGTTCCTGTCTCCAGAATTGGGGCTCATCTTCCACCTCTAGACTTTCCTCTGAAGAGGACTCCACAGGTACAGTCTCAGGCATGCCACTGGGTGTCCAGAGCGCCTGCAAGCAACTATTGTATGAGCTTGTGGGTCTCTCTAACGTAATCGTCACTCGGGCAAATGTAGAAAAAATAGTGTCTGATATGAAATGCTGACACATACGTGTGATTAATACAGAATGAGAAATTTTGGCCCCCGAGTGCGAGAGGAATTTTCGATAATAGCACGGAAGATAGTCCGGTTCAAACAGACCGTGTGAGTCTGTGTCATCAAATCATGAATAATTTGTAGTACCGGTCTGTTGAAGGTAGAAGTGTGATCTAGCCCAAGAATATTTCGTTGGATCCAACGTCCAACACAATGAATGTTTCTGAATGTAGATTGGGCTTTGAGCCCCCGATCCTGGGTAGTGCAGCGTACACCCATAATGGCTAAGTAATCAATTAAGGGTAAGGGGTCGCTAGGATGGGGAAAAATGGGAACATGCGTGATGTGTGCAAGTAGTGGAAGCGTGACCAAAATATCACCGAATGGCATATGAGAGACAAATTGGTATGTATCATGATTCACAGAAGCATAGTCTATAGAATGGTAAAATGTGTTCACAAGATCCGGACAATAAAAAGCTTCGTGCTCATTATGATCAAACACCAAAGTGTACCAATTCCAGGCGCGGATTCGATCCACAAAAATATGCCCATATTCCCCTCTGTCACTAAAAAGTGCAGAAAAATCCCTCTCCACAAATAGATTTGGTGCCATAATTGCTAAAGACAATGAAGTAAAGGATTTGAGATAAGAAATTGCAAACCACCCCCGGAGATCTTGGGGGGAAACCCAAATCAGTAGCACAGAAGGCACAGAGATGGCCTCGGGAAAACGCTCTCCGGATCTACCACCAGCAGAGGAAGATAGTCAGAATGGAGATTTCCGGCGCGCCTGAAATGGCAGAACTGCCGCGGATCGGCGGCAGGGCGCGGCAAAGGAGGGGATTTTTGGGTTCAGATTTTTGGTGGAGGTCGGCTGTGAAGGAAGAGGTTCAGATCTGAAATGAAATTCTCGGGTGAGGGATGATGAGTTGGAAGGAGAGCTTTAAATAGGGGTAGGTAAAAAGGTGATGTACCAAGTTACCCCTAGGTCAAAGTTGAAATTACAACCCTAGGTCAAAATTTTTGAATATGAAAGGAATCCTAGGGAGGAAAGAGAATCCTAGGGATGTGAAATTCTATTCATGCACAAAAATCCCAAAAAATTTTTATATTTTTTTTATTATATTTTTTTATTTTTATTAACAAAAAGAAAAAATATTTACAAGAGAAGTCCCAAAATGATAGTCAGGAGAATGCATGGGAAAAATATACAGATGGAAAAAAATGTCACAAATAAACTGGGTCGGAAAGACCCAATTCGTGAACATCGTGTGACAAAGAATCTGTGGTAAGAAATGGCTTTAAGCGTTGTCCATTCACAGTGAATATATTGCCATTAGTTGGGTCAAGAATCTCGATAGCTCCGTAGGAAAAGACAGTCTGCACAATAAAAGGTCCTGACCACCTGGTACGCAGTTTACCAGGGAAAAGATGAAGTCGAGAATTATATAACAGAACCTGTTGACCGATAGCAAAAATCTTCCTGTGAATGGCTTTGTCGTGAAACAGCTTGGTCCTGTGCTTTGTGATCCGAGCGTTATCGTATACCTCGTTTCGTAACTCTTCCAGCTCGGATAGCTGCAGCTTTCTGAGAACACCGACTTTATCCAAATCAAGATTCAGTTGCTTTAAAGCCCATAGTGCACGGTGTTCTAACTCAACAGGCAAGTGACATGCTTTCCCAAATATAACTCGGTACGGAGACATACCAAGGACAGTCTTGTAAGCGGTCCTGTATGCCCATAAGGCATCAGTCAGTTTGACGGACCAATCCTTACGATTCTGTCCTACGGTTTTTTCCAAGATGAGTTTTATCTGTCTGTTTGTTACCTCAACTTGCCCATTAGTTTGAGGATGATAAGCCGTGGACAATTTATGAGTAATGGAGTACTTCCGCATCAAGGCTTCAAAAGCCCTATTGCAGAAGTGACTCCCATTGTCGCTCAATATCGCACGGGGGGCTCCGAAGCGTGAAATGATGTACTCTCTTAAAAATTTAATGACAACTTGGTTGTCATTTGTTCGTGTAGGAATCGCTTCAGCCCACTTGGAAACATAATCTACGGCTACCAAGATGTATTGGTTACCGTAGGACAGAGGAAAGGGTCCCATAAAATCAATGCCCCATAGGTCGAAAATTTCGACTTCCAAGATGGGTGTGAGGGGCATCATGTTCCTTTGTGTAATCCGACCCGTCATTTGACATCTATCACAAAGCTTGCAAAAAGTAAAGGCATCCTTAAAGAGAGTGGGCCAGTAGAATCCACTCTGGAGCACTTTTTCCGCAGTTTTTCGTGGACCAAAGTGTCCACCGCAAGCTAACTTGTGACAGAATGTCAAAACGCTCTGGTGTTCATCCTCCGGAAGGCATCTGCGTATAATTTGGTCAGGACAGTACTTGAATAAATACGGTTCATCCCAAAAGAAGAACCGCATTTGTCTCAGAAAACGGTGTTTGTCTTGTCCTGACCAATGGGAAGGAATTTGCCCGGTAGCAAGGTAGTTTACTATATCAGCATACCAGGGCTCTCCACTTATCACAAAGATATGCTCATCAGGAAAGTCTTCATTAATCGGTATTTTCTCATGAGGTGCGTTCGGGATTCTTGACAAATGATCCGCAACCACGTTCTCAACGCCCTTTTTATCTTTTATCTCCAAGTCAAACTCTTGCAAAAGAAGGATCCATCGAATCAATCTTGCCTTTGCGTCCTTCTTTTGCATTAAGTACCTCAGGGCGGAATGATCAGTAAAAATTATGGTCCTGGACCCTAGCAGATATTGGCGGAACTTCTCTAACGCAAAAACGACTGCCAAAAATTCTTTTTCAGTGGTCGTGTAATTCAGTTGGGCATCGTTTAGCGTTCTGCTAGCATAGTATATTACGTGCTGCCTATTTTCAATACGCTGTCCTAAAACAGCGCCTATCGCAAAGTCAGAGGCATCGCACATAATTTCAAATGGCTTGGTCCAGTCCGGTGCAGATATGATCGGCGCAGAGACAAGTCTATTCTTTAGCTCTTTCCACGACTTTCGACATTCTTCATCGAAGATATAGGGTACGTCTTTTCCTAAGAGATTTGTCAAAGGTCTCGCAATATTGCTAAACCCTTGAATGAATCTCCTATAGAAGCCCGCGTGCCCTAAGAAAGATCTAATGTCTTTTAAACATTGCGGTTCAGTGAGCTTGGTGATAACTTCCACCTTAGACTTGTCTACCTCGATTCCAATGCTTGATATCTTGTGTCCTAGTACAATTCCGTGCTTGACCATGAAATGACACTTTTCCCAATTAAGTGTCAAATTCTTTTCCGTGCATCGTTGTAAAACCAGCTTTAGGTGGTACAAGCACTGCTCAAATGTATCCCCATATATTGAAAAGTCATCCATAAAGATTTCCAAAAATTTCTCCACCATGTCCGAGAACAGGCTCAACATGCAACGTTGAAACGTTGCTGGAGCATTGCAAAGACCGAAGGGCATCCTACGGTATGCAAACGTTCCAAACGGACAGGTGAAGGTAGTCTTTTCCTGGTCCTCGGGAGCAATTGGGATCTGATTATATCCTGAATATCCATCCAGGAAACAATAATACTCATGCCCCGCCAATCTCTCCAGCATCTGATCAATAAATGGAAGAGGAAAGTGGTCTTTACGTGTGGCACTATTCAGTTTCCTGTAATCAATACAAACTCGAATCTTCGTTGGAAGACGTGTTTGTATTAATTCCTTATTCTCATTCTCCACAACAGTAAAGCCAGCTTTCTTAGGCACAGCGTGGACCGGACTCACCCATTGACTATCGGATATGGGATATATGATCCCATTGTCTAAAAGTTTCAGAATCTCCGATCTAACAGCTTCTTGCATTATTGGGTTAAGTCGACGCTGTGGGTCTCTTTTAGGCTTGGCCTCTTCCGTCAAGTGAATTCTATGTTGGACAATGGAAGGACTAATCCCCTTAATATCAGCCATGGTCCAACCAATGGCTTCTCTGTTTTCCCTAAGCACAGTCAAAAGGTCCTCTTCTTGTTGTTCCGTAAGATTAGATGCAATGATTACCGGAAAGGATTCCTTCTCACCCAAGTACTTGTACTTGAGATGGGTGGGAAGAGCCTTAAGCTCAGAAGAAGGGACTGGATCTATAACCGGTTGCTCATGGTGCAAGGGAAGAATAGAAGTGGAATTAGTAGTCCTTTCAATATCTGATCCAACAATCTGATCAAGAGTTAGGTCGTCAGATTCTAACTCAAATTCTTCTTCAGATTCATATTCCATCTCCTCCACATGTTCGCTCATTAGTCCTTCTATTAAGTTCACATCAAAAGAGTCATTCTCCACATCCCTTGGCTGCTTCCCCAGATGGAAGACATTCACCTCCTTCGTCATATCTCCGAACGTCAACCGCATTGATCCATTTCGACAATTTATGATAGCGTTTGCGGTTGCTAAGAAAGGACGTCCGAGAATGACAGGTGTTTGCGCTCTGTGATTATGTATGGGTTGTGTTTCAAGAACAACAAAGTCAACGGGGTAAATGAATTCCCCCACCCGTATTAAAACATCCGTAATTTCCCCCTTGGGAATCTTAACAGAGCGATCAGCCAGCTGAATTGTCATTTGGGTTGGACGAAGGTTGCCCAACCCTAACTGCTGGTACACGGAAAAAGGGAGAAGATTGATGCTAGCGCCCAAGTCTAGCAAAGCCCTATTTACTGTGGTCTGCCCTATGATACAAGAGATGGTAGGGCTCCCTGGATCCTTGTACTTCACAGGGATTGGACCATTAAGCAATTCACTCAGGTTGGAAGCCAAAAAGACTTTCTTAAGGACATTTGCCTTTCTTTTCTTAGTACACATTTCTTTCAGAAACTTGGCGTATGATGGGACCTGTTGAATAGCATCTAAGAGAGGGACATTGATCTGTACTTGATTAAATATCTCTCTTATCTTCTCCATGTGAGCATTATTCTTATGATTTATAAGCCTATTTGGGAATGGGACAACAGGCTTATAAGTTTGCTCATCAACTTTCTCTTTTCCTTTTGACTGGGACGTGGATGATTGTGAGCTTGTTGAAGGATTATCTTGCACAGGTTGAACTGGAACAGAGGTTGATGGTTTTGACACAGATTTTGGAACAAATTTTGGAGACTGATTTGAGACCTTGTTGTCTACATGTTTTTCAGACCTAAGGATGTGAATGGCTTGACATTGGCTTTGGCTAGGTCCTAGGTCTTCGACTTCATGCAGAGGAAAATGGGCTCTGGGATTAGGCACAGGTTGGCTAGGCAGCATTCCTTTTGTCTTTCAGTCAAGGAATTAGCCAACTGTCCTATTTGGATTTGCAGTTTATTCATATCCTGCTGCTGATTGTTCATCATTGCAGCTTGGGTTTTAGACAAAGTCTCAATCATTTTCTCCAACTCAGAGATTTTCTTATCTGAAGGATTGGGTGGTGGATGATTCTGGTATTGGGGCTGATAATTTGCTTGATATGGCACAGGATTTTGGTATGTTTGGAATCTGGGTGGACTCTGATATGAATTAACATTTGGTGGGTAAGTCGGAGGATATGCCTGAGCAGGATATTGTTGATGTGGAAATGGTTGTCTTGGCTGCTCATGACCAGACTGACTCCAAGAGAAGTTAGGATGGTTACGCCACCCTGGATTGTAGGTCCTGGAGTAAGGATTGTATGAAGGTCTGGTATACGCGGCATTTGTACTCTCCTGATAGCTTTGAGAATGATACACTGGACACTCTTCCAACACATGAGTTAAATCATGACAGTAAGTACAACCCGGGTGGACCATAGGTGCCACAGGTGGTGGGCTGGTCACTCGTGATGGGTTGACCTGATTAACAGAATTTTCCCGGGATTCTAGCAATTCAATCCTCTTCATCAGCTGTGTAATCTTAGCTTCTGCAGCTATAGAGGATCCTATCGAGTGTAAACCAGTTCTGGAAGTGGTTGGTGTAGGTTTCTCAGGGCAAGATTCCCACTGGAGAGTTTTCTCTGCTAGAGCCTCAAAAAGATCCCAACCCTGGTCTTCATCCTTTTTAAGAAATTCTCCTTGACACATTGTCTCAAGGAGCGTCTTAGTCTGATAGTCAAGCCCATCATAGATAATCTGGCATTGGCGCCATTTCTCTATACCATGATGGGGACACAGGGCTACTAGGTCCTTAAAGCGCTCAAAGTACTTCCAGAATGGCTCATTGGGTTCTTGTTTGAATTGCATTATATTTTTGCGCATGAGGGCTGTCTTATGGATTGGGTAGAATTTTTTAAGGAAGACCTTAACGAAATCATCCCATGAAGAGATAGAGCTGACAGGAAGACTGTACAGCCACTTCTTTGCAATATCCTTTAATGCAAATGGGACGAATCTAAGTCTTACAGCATCCTCTGTCAACTGGGAAATCCTCATCATGAGGCAGACTTCTTCAAACTCTCGTATGAAGATATAAGCATCTTCAGACTCTAATCCATGAAATCGTGGAAGAGTGTTTATAAACTGGGGTTTCAACTCAAAATTGTTTCCATTAGTGTCTGAGAGGAGAATACAAGAAGGAAGTGATGTGCGGATAGGATAGAACTTGTCCTGCAACGATACGTTGTTCGTCATGATTGTGTCGAGTGGTGGTGTATGTGGCAGTGTAGATGTTCTCACAAGCCTAGCAGAAATTGGTTCTCGATACCACTCACGCATACAAATACACAATCAACGTACACCTTTCACACAGTCGAAAAATGAAAAATAACAATCAAGAAAAAGAAAAAATCAATCCAGGCTTCTAGGTTCCCTGAATCTAGACGACTCCTAACTTTAGATCGTCCACAGGAGGTTTAGCGCAGACCGTGACTATAAGCGAATCAGCCAGGAAAGGTCAAAGTTGTTGGGAGGTTTTCCGTCCGAAGACGTTCCTTAATTAAGTAACCAACAACCTTCGGGCTTTCGGCCCTTAACCCCTTTCCTAGACACTGATTATACAGAAGTCACTTTCCAATACTTTTCCCCCTTAGGAAAATCTCCTAAGTGAGTCCGGATGTCCCTAGGGGCCAACGTCTAGCAATTTTTAATTAGAAGCTTAGGATAGTGAAAGCGTGGGGAAATGGTTTGTGGGCTAAGGAAGGGGTGATGAAATCCCCACCTTATCTTTGTTATGGGTTTTGCCCTTAGAGTTGATTCGTGCAAGTGTACGATGTAAACAAACAAGGATCACCCAAAGCTTAATTAAATCAAACAAGAGTGAGTCCTAGTCTATATGCAATGCTTTACGTACCTTGTCCCCCGCACTCTTCAACAGTAAATGTAAAGTAATTGAAAGACTCGTGCCTATAATGCAAGATGTCTAAACAATTTTTAACAATTAACACCAAATCTTTTACTGTTGATTAGCAAATATCAGGTGAAGAATACAAGATTTCAGATATATAGGCAGCAGTATTTTGCAGAGAGCAAAGCCCTGCAGAAAACAGGTTAGTAGTGAACTCCTCTATGCCGCGTTTCCACGGCAAAATCCAGGAAAACGCGGCACTTTGGAGGGATCCTGGTCTCTGCTTTCGAGAGCAGAGGCCCAGGTCCACTTATATGATTCTGCTGTGCAAAGTTTTCTGAATCTTCAACCTGTACCTGCAACAGAGAAGATATATCGTTTAGTTTCTCACTTGTAAAAATACCGTTGCTCTCCCCGGCAACGGCGCCAAAAATTGATTGTTCCAGACAAGGTACAATGAAGTTCTTGCACAAAAATGAGGTGTGAAAGAAATGGTTAATGGTTTAGAGTTCACCTTTGATCTTGTTTACTTCGAATATGTGATTATTATACCTTGTTCCAATCTTTCGTTATAGCATATAGCTATACCGAGTCGAACCACAAGGAGAGCAAGCGTAGAAGCTTCACGATACTAGTGAGACAAAGAAACGATACCTCTTCTTTGTTAATTACACAAGAGCAATATACAAGAAGTTGTGGATTGGTGGTGCATTGTGAAAAAGAAGTGAAGTGAATGAAGTGTGATGAAGTAAAGAAAAGATAAGAATGCTAGAATAAGATGTATAAACTCTTTTGATTAAAAAGATGCATGGCTAGCATTACTACACCTTCTTGCTAACATACTAACTCTATTGTTGATTGCAAGATTGCCTCATCAAGAATCATAGGCAATTTAATATAGCTTGCATGTGTAGTATTCCTTCTTGAAGACTAGAGTTCCTTTTAGTTAGTTAGCTAGAATCCTCTTCTTGAATCTTAGGTCCTTTTACTAGATGAACATTGAGGAACTATAGGCATGATACTCATTTAGTGCAAAGGTAGAAGAATCAAACTCTTTTGTACATTCAAAGCTTAACTACAAAGTTAGCTTGAAGTATTTGAGTTGATCTTGCTACACAAGTGACACAACCATGGTAATCCATCCTTTTGATCCAATCAAAGACTCTTTATAAGAGACACACAATTCATCTAGAGATCTAGCAAGCAATCACCAAAGGATACATCCAAACTTCATTGGAATTTACAAGAAACATGAAATTATGCAAGCATTGAAGTTTACAATCAATCAAGAGCTAGTAGTAGCTAGGTGATTCTTAGCTAGCCATGCATTCAAGAAATTAGCCCTCCATTACACTAACAAACAAGCTATAATTCTCCATGAAAGTAAAGATCTAATCAATTAAACTAAAGCTAGAATTAAATGCAAGAAATTAAAGCATAAGAAAAGAAAGCATACTCAATTCTAGTAAAGAGAAGATGAGAGCTCCATTGAATCTTTGCTTCAAGATTGTCACAAGTCTTGATTACAAACTCTCAAAGTGAAGAACTCTCTCTCAATTTAGGCTAGAAATCAAGGAGGAAGGAGAAGAGAACTAGAAACCTAAAACAAAAATTACACAAATCCAAAATTTTCTCTCTCTTCACTAGAGCTCACGCAGGTCTCTGCCCAGGTATTTATAGGCAAAGTTGAGAATCTTCTCGAATCCTAACCGTTGGCACGAAATCCGAGGCTCAACGGCCCTCAGATTGCCGCGGATTGCCGCGGATCTGCCGCCAGATTTGGGCCGTTGGCTCGGATCTTTCTGGTGAGATCTGGTGGTTAGGTTGTTGGCCACGTGGGATGGTTGGATTCTCCACTTGGCGCGCAGATCTTGGTGAGATCTGATTTGATCTTTTGGCTAATTATGAATTAACCCCCTTAATTATTACTAATTAAGGTAGTTAATTACTTCTCTTCTTTAAAGTGGAGATCTGCAAAATTAGAGAAAACATGGGTTAAAAATCATATTTAATATACAATATGCAAAGTATAAAGGTGGTATAAAATGCAAATATGTGTAACAATCAATTGGTTCACGAAATGCGGCCCAATCGACTTTTTGTGGAGTTCAGAGGAACCCACCAGAAATCTCTTTAATATAACCCATTAAAAGGATGTATCCATAAAGGATTTTTATTAAAAATTTAACCCCATCTAATTTCCAAATTCCATAATTAATTTCGGAGTCAAATTTGTTAACCGCCTTGTCTCAAAATGGAGTGTCAAAAGATAGAATGATTGACTTGGACTCAGGAAGTACAGGAACTAATACCGACTCAGGAAGGTGACTTAAGCCAAGTAAAGGTTCAGGAGTCGAGATTGGTTCAAGAAGTGTGTCCAAGTCAAGAAGATGAAACTCAAGTCCACATGTATTTTCTAACAATGGAATGTCACTTAATATTGGTGATTCAAGCTCAAGAATGATAAGTGTCGGAATCAAAACTGACTCTAAAATATTACTCAAGTCGCGTAACAAAACAGGAGTCAATATTGATTCAGAAATTTTAACTGGATCACAGATTTGAAAATCTAGGTCACATTTCTCATTGAGTTCAATGTCATAAAAATGAGAATTTGTCAATTTGTCAATAGGATGTTCAAAAGTGTAAAATTGGTCAAGTTCAATATGATCATCAAAGATGGGTGATTCAATTTCATGATGAATTGGCACAGGATCCAATGTTGAGTCGGGAAAAAGATTGAAATCAGGTGAAGATACCGGAGTCATTATTGAATCAGGAAGTAGAATTGAATCACTAAGTTTAGGTTCAAGATCATATTCATTCTCAAGTTCTATTTCAGGAAAGGAATAACTTACCAAACTGTCAATATCTTTTTTAAAATTTAGAGTTTGGGCAAGTTCGAAAGATTGTTCTGAAACGGAACCTTGATTTCCAAAACAACATGACTCTTCGGCTCTAACAGAATGGTTAGCGACATCAGAACTAGTCCAACGGTGAGAACGTAGAGATGGACCATCATATCTATGTCACGATTATGAGCGTTTTGAGCCTGAGTCATGGCTTCAAGTATCTTTTCATAGTTGATTGGTTCATTGTTTTGTTTAAAAGATGAAGTGTTGTCTTGGAATTGGTGGTGAAATTGTGAGTCCATCAGATTTTGTGATTTTTGTTTGGACTCACGCATACTCATTTCCAAAATTGATGGTTTTCTATTTTGGACTGGTGGAACTGAGTATGAATCTTGAAAATATTGTGGACTAAGTGGATAAGGAGGACAAGTTGGTTGAAAATTGGACTCGGGAGAGGTGAATCCCCACTGACTCTGTGAAGAGTTGAAATTATTATGGAAATTATGGTTATAAGATTGGGGGCATGATTATATTGATTCGGATAAGACCAATCCGGCACACTATGTTGGTCAAAGTTATGATATACCGGGTTGGTAATATCCGAAAAAGAAGTTAGCGTGTAATATGGATTACCATTAAAATTTGAAAAATTGTTATTATAATCCATATCACACAATAAAACACAAACAAAAAACAAACAAATAAGCAAATAAAAAAGAAAATAAATTTTTAACCTAAGTTAGGGTAGACCTATGACCTAGACGACTCCTAACTGGTTAGACTATTCACAGGAGGTATAATGCAGACTTTGACCACAAGCTAATCAGTTAGGTCAGGGCAAGATTGGTGGGAGGTTATCCGGCTGAGACGTTCCTTAATTAAATAACCACCAACCTTCGGGCTTTCGGCCCTAATCCCTTTCCTAGACAGTGATTTAGCAGGAGTCAAATTCCAACACCTTTCCCCCTTAGGATAATCTCCTAACTGAGTCCGAGATGTCCCTAGGGCCAACGTCTACTCATTTTTAGTTAGGCTCGGGCTAGTGAGTGTTTGGAATCTAATTTTTGGGCCAAGGAAGGGTGATTAAATCCCCATCTTATCTTATTATGGGGTGGTGCCCTTAAGATCAGTTTGTGCAAGTGTACAAGATATGCAAGCAATATTCACTCAAAGTGATGTAAATCAACCAAGAGATGAGTCCTATTCTAAATGCAATGCGAACGTACCTTGCTCCAGCACTCTTCAACAGTAAAGTAAATGAATTGAAAAGACACGTGCCTAAAATGCAAACGTCTAATCAATTTTTTAACTTTTTCAACAAGTATTTTACAGTTGGTTTATTAGCAGGTTCTTGATGATAGCACACAAGAAATAAAGTTTGCAGAAACTCTAATTTTTGCAAAGCAAGCAGCCCTACAAAAAAAACAGTCAGTAGTGAACTCTTCTTTGCCGTGGAAACGCGGCTAGAGCCGAGCAAACGCGGCAATTCAGAGGGTACTTGGTATCTGCTTTCTAGAGCAGAGGCCCAAGACCACTTATCTGTTACTGCAAGTCTTCTTTCCTGTTTTCTTTGACTTGTAACCTGCAACAGAAAAGAAAAATTCGTTTTAGTTCTAAAAATTCAAAAAAAACCGTTACCCTCCCCGGCAACGGCGCCAAAATTTGATTGAAGCTTGAACCTGCACACAAAATACAGTATTTCGGAACTTTAAATAGAGATGTGTAAGGTGCTCAATTCTACCGCGATAGCAAGTGGCTATGGGGGTCGTGATCCACAAGGAGGGTTAGCGATAGAAGCGTTCAAGGTTTGTATTGAAATATTTGTGAAGAAAAACGAAGGTTCTTCTTTGCTTTAAGGAATGAAAATGAAAAAGAGAGTTAGGTTAAAGTTAAAAGAAAGCGATAGATGAGAAGGTAGAGAAAATCAGAAAATGACTATGTAAAAAGAAAATGAAAGAGTGAAAGAGATTTGGAAGATGTCGTGTTGATGATCTAAACGAAAAGTTACAAGAAAAGAAAGAAGAAATAAAAATAATTACTTACTTTCTTTTGACCAAAAGCTTACCTTGAATCTTTGGCGACGATGTTACCTTGAAGTGGAGGCAATCAGCGCATAGCCCATAAGAATTGATTATTGTCTCTCCACATTACATCATCAACACAAAATAAGTATGAAATGATACAGAGAGATTCAAATCCATCATCATGAGCTATCGGTGGCACTCGCAAAGGCAAGGCTCTTTCGATGCTTGTAGACTCACTTGGAAGACAATTGTACCAAAAGAAGAGTGAAGTAGAAAAGAAGAAGAAGAAGAACACTAAAACGAAGTACATACAAAAAGACAATACAGATTCGATTTCAAAGCAATAAAAGAAAAGAAAGAAACCTTACGCCGGTGTCACTCTCAGCACAAGCTTCGTTCTCGTTCTTCTATGAAAGTCTGATCTCCTCTGAATTACATAAATTAAAACTAAAAATTACATGAAAAGAAAAACAAAAACCTACACTAAAAAATGGAAAACTAGACTAAATCCTATCTCTCTGCATGGTCGTCCCATTTTTCTCTGCTGAAACTAGAATTTATAGGGAAAAACCAAAAGGAGGGAATCCCGGGAAGATTGGGGGATCAAACGCTCCCCCAACTGACACAAGATGGCCGTGTAAACGCGGCTAGGGCCGCGTTTTCGCGGGCCTGGTGTGACCAGATGGCCACAACCATTTAGTGGAGATCCCTTATTTGATGATTTTCTTGTATATTCTTCTGGTTTTCTCGTTTCTGCTCCAGGATTTGACGAAACAGCCTTTGATTGTTGGCTTCAACCGCTTGATTCAGGGAGGATTCATCTCAACAGATTTTCAACCTCTCTGATATGCCAGATTTTGCCCTGATTCTTTGACTTCAAATTTCTTCTGAATTAAATTAGAATTTGGTGGGCTTTTGGGCTTGTTTCTATTTCCTTTCTTTTAGCACTTGGGCCTACATTAAACAGAGAAAAAGAAAACTTATTATTAGGATTTATTAGCTAAAAAGTATGGTAAGGTGACAATTTATATGCAATATATGTAACTAATCAAAATACGAATTCGGTGAACAACCTACCCTCCTAACACCTGTAAGTATTCACACATCTCTGAGGAAGAGATGCAGGTGGATGTCCCTGCAACGGCTTCGCTATCAGGAGAGATCACCCCCACCGAGGGTTCTTTCCCACTTAATCATTACTCCATTGATTTAGAAAACATTATTTTAATGCTTCATTTGAATGTCCCCTTTAAGAGTTGCTACTGGTGCTGAAGCTGTGACCTTCTCCCACATCGAGAAGATGATTGAGGAACTGGTCCGGCTAGGGTGCCTTGAAGTTCCTGCTACTGGCATGAACTCTTAGGGTACAACCACCGGGACCGGGGAACCCTCTTCCCAAAGCAGCTTACTAAAGGGTCTACCATATTCGGATCCTCAGCTAGGTAAGAGAATAAAGATTCCGTATATACTCTCATTCTCATTGTTATTGTTAACGTGGTCATTATAATTACAGATAATACTAGGGTGGCAAGCACTAACGAAGGAGACAACGTACTTCATACTTCAATGGATGAACCAAGTCTTGTGAAGCCTGCTCCTGTAGTTGTTACACCAAAAGCTACCACAGAGTACTGTCTCGGAGATGTCGGTTACAACTTTGGCATTGATGGAACCTACCGCTGGCCTTGTCCCTGCACTAAGTGAAATTGCTTTTGCCTCTATGGACACCGTTCACACAATTACAGAAAGGAGGTCTAAAATCATGTCGGCAGAGTTAGCTCCAGCCATGGACATGATGGAAGAATTGGCTCATTAGATGGTGCAATAATTGTTTACTTCCAAGTCTTGCATCGAGTTGGTTCTTTCCAAGAGAAGTTCCTTCCAGTTTACCAGAATGCTCCTTGAAAACCAGATCGAGAACATTCATCATACTGAAAGTTCAGATCAGGCTAAGGCATATCAAACTTAGTCTAAAACCTGGAGATATGCTTGAAAGAACTGAGGACCCTAAAAATATGCTAATCCGACGGATGAAACTTGACTGATGCTAAATAAACTTCTCATCACTCAAGAACGCGAACAAAAAGAGATCGAGAAGCTAATGGCTGAGGAGGCTTGACACTTCAATGAATTCTAGGCCAGCTACTAGAGATTGGTTGATGACTCTAAGGAATCTGAGGTCGTCACCAAGAATACAGAGCAAGTCATAGCCAATGCGCAAGTTGCAATTGCCAAGGCACAAGCCTTGATTCAAGTTAATGAGCAAAAACTTGCCGCTGCCAAGAAGAGGTTGCAGAAGCTAGAGTAGCCAAGAAGCAGGTTCAAGAAGATCTCACTGCTTGTTCTTCCAAGCTGGAATCTCCTCAAGCACAACATCCTACAAAGAAATTCCTGTCAAAGGAAGGATTAAGATTTCAAGCTTGGGTAGAAGTTGAAAGAACATGCCAACATGAGATTCGGTGCCTCCGGGATCAGATTCACCTCTCGCTGAGCGAGATTAGTCCCCTTTTGTATCTCCTTTTTTTTTTTTGTAACACTCCATTTATCAAATAAGAGAGTGTTTATATTACTTTTATCATTTTGATATAAATAATAAAAGTTATCAAATTTTATCTCAACTTTATTCCTTCTTTTGTGTTTGGGAATTAGACAAACTCCTTATTGCGTGGGAGAATGCAGCTTTCACAGACACTTGCGTTGAACAAGTGAGGACGTGAAGGACGCGACTCATGCTTGTTGTAAAATTGTAAGTCTCACTTGGTGAGGAGACCGTAATTGAGACGCAGTTTCTGGCCATTGTGGGGACGCAGTCCTTAGCCGTTTGTTGAGACCCAGCTCTCAGTTTAAGGGAGATGTGGCACTCAGCCGATGAAGGAACGCAGCCCTTGGCCATCAAAGGGATGCGTTCTTTAATTTGCTAGAGGGGACGCGACCCTCAGTGATCGAAGAGATGCGATCGTCAATTTGTTGAGGGGACGCGGCCCTCCTTTGTCAAAAAGACACGGTCTTTAATTTGTTGAGGAAAGGAGCCCGATGCGATCTTTAATTTGTTGAGGGAATGCAGCCCTCGATTGTCGAAGAGACGCGGCCTTCAGTTTGTTAAGAGACGCGACCTTCAACTTGCTGGAGGGGACGCGATCCTCGGTTGGTTAAGGGACGCGACCTTCAAAATGCGGCCCTTGAAACGTCACTTGTAGTTCTAGAGACACGGTTCTTAGGAGGCGACTCTCCATGCGCGAAGATCTCACTGGATCTTTTGAGGTAGAACTAACAGCGACAGTTGGGGAAGCGTGTCCGGATTGAAAATCCAAACATCATTTGGATTTCCCGGGATAAATATCCTCTTGTCTTTCTTAGACTTGATTTGAGATTCGCGCCGCGAATTAAGGCTATTAATTGGCCTTTATGAACGGCTTTGATTTTTATGCCATTAATTTGGCCATTAGCGAGTCCCTAAATAGGCCATGAGTCTCTTAACAATCATTCATCTTGACTATATTCCTTCACGGCCATGTATTCTGAAGAACTTTTAGAGTTCTTAGAATGTCTTCTTTTTCGACATGCACCCTAAAGAACTTTCAGAGTTCTTAGAACAACTCAAAGCTATAATGCTTTCTTACAATCGAAAAGCATTTCCTTTGGTGCTTTTATGACCGTATCTTGATGGATGATGTCCACCCTCAAGAGAACATTTCTTTAGGCAGGAAATGGCCTTTGCCATTACCATTCATGATGAAGCTCTGTCATCGCCAATTATGAAGAGACTTTGTCTCTTGATCTCTTCCTGAAACATCTGAAAACTTCTTTTTTGAAGTTTAGATAGTCAATTTGAGATCCACGCGTCCATGATCTGCATAACGCGATTCTCGCGTTAATTGAGCTTGTTGACTTCTGAGTAATGAGTTCTGTGTCTTTTGAGATCTTTAGATGCGAGCATGGTGAACTCTGTTTCTTGAAGCCTTAAACACGGATCTCACGTATAAAACTCGCGTCTGAATTTCATGACTTTTAGAAAAAAAAATTTAAGTCTGCGCCCTTAATATATGCTTCGCGATTCAATCATCAGACGCGAGTCTTATGTTGGTTGTGCATTCGGATCCATACTTTCTTTCTTTACAGAAATTTAACCCTTAAGTTTTTCCTTCTTACTGGTCTTGGCCATATCGATGGTGCTGGCTCCAGTGTCTTTGCTGCGTCCATTGAGATAGACATGAAATGACCAATTCGTTCAATTGGTGACCACATAAGAAGTCAAAACTGAAAAGTCACCTAGAGGGGGGGGTGAATAGGTGACGATGCTAATCTAGTGAACTTAATGCGGAATTTAAAAACTAATTGCAATTACTATAATGATGCACACACAAGCAAGTAAAAGATATAACAATTTGCACAAGGTAAAGAGAGAGAGCAAGAGTCAATGGATCAAGCGCAAACAAAGAGATATGTTCCGAGGTTCGAGCACCCAGCTCTACATCCCCGCCTTCGATACACGAAGGATTTCCAATCCACTAGCTTGTCCACAAAGGACTCCCACAAAGGGAACCTCCACTGAGGATTTGGGGCAATCACAATTACAAGGAGTTCCCAACTCCCCTCCTTACAAACACAACCTCCTCCTTGAGGCACTTCTCCAATCCAACAAACAATCACCTCACAACTTGAGGGATTAGCACCAAGCTTACACAAATCACCTCACAACCCAAGTTGCACAACCTCCTCAACACAATGAGGGAAATGGCACAAAGCAAGAATTTGGTTTACAACTTAGTGAGAATTTAGTTTACAACTTAGTGGTTTCAAACAACAATCACAAAACAATCTCTTTTTTCCACACAAAATCCTATAGAGAAGATAGTAGATTTTAGCTCAAGTGTGGAGAAAACCAATGGAATGAAAATCAGAATCACGAAGAAAAATCCTTGGGAAAACAATAGAAATCAAGATGGTGAAGTTCAATCAAAGCTTTTCCCAAAAACCCTCTTCTTTGATTATCCAAACCCTAGCAAAAACACCAAAAAGATTGTTCAATATGAGTTCAAAAACTTCTTTTAAATGCAGCAAAAACACCAGAGAGTATTGAAAAATTCGCACCAAAAATCTTAGAGAAAAACTCTTGCAAATGGGGTATTTATAGGCAAATCTGGAAACTAGCCTTTGGCTGTAATTTTTGCCAGAATTACCTTGCCGTCGACCGCCCGGTCGACCGCCCAACGGTCAATTTTTGACCCGTTGGCGCTAGCGGTCGACCGCCCGGTCGACCCAACCAAACAGAGAGCAAACCTGCTCTCAGTCGGTCGACCGGCCCGGTCGACCGGCTAAAGGTGTAGCGACCCATACGGTCGACCGTCTACATGGTGCGGTCGACCGTATGGGTCGACCGACCATCCTGGCAGACACCAAAACAGGTCAGAAATCTGGGGAAATAAATATCCAATAAATTCTTATAAACTACTAAAAATCCCCAAAAATAGTTTTGTCAATTGCATTGATATATAAACATGTGATAAAAGTTTTGACTCAAATATCAAGCAATTAAAACTATTTTTATGTCTTTTCATTTTTACCAAAAACAAAACCTTGAATTTTCTAAAACTTGGATTCTTGAATAGAAAATACATTTTGTCTAAACTCATCCAAATACAAAAACATGATATTTAAACATTTTGAAACATGATGCATATGGATAGAAATCCAATATACATGAAACATATACATATCATAGTTTTTGTCCTTAATTCCAAAATTAAGTATTGTTAAAACACAAAACCTAAAACTCATGAAATAGGTATATCAAAGTAAGTTTGTCTAAGAGTTGAAGCATGCATGTATATAGAATAAATCTAATATACATTAAACCATGTAAACTTGTTTTTGATATAAAATCTATTCATGCAAACCAAGATCGGTTAAACCTAAAACCGAAAACCAAAACATGATACGTGTGTGTTGTGAACTTGAGCTTATCATACTATTCTAATCTTTACAATAAGGATCTAAACCCAAAACTAAACTAGGATACCTAAGTCTTCTTGTAGAGCGCAATCTCCAAGCTAGAGCGTAATCTCCAAGTCGGCTCGATCCAAAAACTCTTGATTCACCGGGCAAGTGCTATATGTATCTTTGATGCGCGGGCTCTTGAATCAACATGTGCAAGCTTCCAAATCATCTTGTTGAAGCTAAACACCAACTAATATCTTGGTTAATGATCTGAAACTAAAATCACAAGATTATTAGTACACATAACTACATGAGTTAATCATCATCAAAACTAGAGTGGAAGGCCTTTGGGCCAACAATCTCCCCCTTTTTGATGATGACAAAACTCATGGAGTTATATATGCATGGATTAAAGTAAAGCTTCAAAGAAGCTCCCCCTTAACTCATGCATAGGAATAAACAAACAATAAGATGCGTATAAACAAGGTTCTTGACATAAAATGAATATGCATATGAAACATGCTCTTGATTCCAATTAAAACAAAACAAAGAACTTGCCAAACAAAACTCTTGATACTAATAAAAACAACAAAACTCATAATGCTCTTGATACCAATGGATATTAATAAAAACAAAACTCATAATGCTCTTGATACCAATGGAGATGAAATGAACATAAAACTGAAAACTCATGCATATCAACTCCAAATTCTTCTCCCCCTTTTTGTCAATCATCAACAAAAGGGTAAAAACAAAATAGATATGAATTCTTCTCCCCCTAAATATATGAATCAAAGAATCAATAAACTACTTCAAGGGGTGACACTAAAAATGATACCAATTAAAAAAATGTGTCATTGAAGTGCATTATGATACCAAAAGAAAGTGAACATAAAAACATATTGAAAATAAAACACATGATACCAATTGAAAAACACAATGATACCAATTTTGAGTAAACAAATGCATCTAGATACCAATTGAAGATATTTATCTTTATAAGCAAATGAAACCAATTAAAAATCAATAATCATTCTTTAATCATTTTTCATTATAAAGTTAGGGAGTGGGAAACAAAACCAATGGTAAACTAAATACCAATTGAAAATTTTAAATGTGAGTTTTCTCCCCCTTTATTGAATACCAACTAAACATATGCATAAGCTAGAAATAAGATACCAATTGAAAACTAAGTCAATTGAAATAATGTTAAAGCTCAAGCTTAGCATAAGCAAGATAATGATAATGCTTGTATAAAGATACCAATTGAAAATTGAATCAATTGAAAATGATGGTCATTAAAAAAAATCAAGCTTATCATAAACAAAATTTGTGATATCTTGAAGCACAAATAAATCATCTATATATGTATGTAAGAAATAGATACCAATTGAAATTGATACTAAATGAAGTGTAAGCATACATATATAAAACAAAACATATATGAGTATACAAAAGGATGTCAAGATTGATACCAATTGAAAGAATTCAATGATACCAATTGAAACAACAATAAGATCAAGTATATATCTCATATCAACTACCACCCAATCATGTGCAAGTTTAAAAATGATTTTCATTATAAAGCATACATGAACATGATCTCCCATCCAACCACCCTTAGAAGGTAGGGGTTTTCAAAATTAGGTTTGAAGATAAGCTTTGTTTGAAAATCTCGACCATAGTGAAGAATACGGACTAGTTATAGGAAAAACTTTTAAAACTAGTACGAAATCCTTCAAGTAAGGAATAAAACAAAGTTGTTTTTCATGAAACACATGTAAATCACATGATCACTAAACACTCAAAATCTATATGGCACCAATAGTACTCATGAAAATGAATCATGATAAAACATCAAATAAGATGAGTGTACAAGTGTTGTGAGAAACATATCATCATGAAAATAGATAATCAAGCTCGATTGAAATTCCTTTAAAATATGAACACATGAAAAAACTAAATCTTCATTAAAGGAAATTTCCTCAATGACACGAAACAAATCAAACTCCAAGGCATATGTATGTTTTGACAAAACAAATGTATACATACATATCCCTAAACACAATTGAGTCCAAAATATAGATTTGCATGAAAAGCAAATGACTCAAGGGGCATACATGTATATCTTAAGATTTGTCAAAATAGACAAATACATGAAGTGAAAAACACTTAATCATAGGAAAACACATCAAAAATAGGAATACATGTTTGAATGCATGAATCATCAAAACTAGACTATACTAGAACATCTAATGGGTACAAATAGGTATCCAAGCACAAACATATATAAAGGTTTATTTGTGACCCATTCTATGTACAAGTATAAATCCTAGTTTTAATGAAAATTATCATTCAAGCAAGTAGTCAAAACATGAAGCATAAAACGGGAATCATAATCCAACAATGTTCTAAAAATGATCATTATGTAAATCCACATGCTATAAGAATCATAATATCAAAACAATTGTGAAAACACAAATTATGTATTCATCTAAACAATGGAGATATCAAATTGCAATACATGTATAGCAATAAACATACTAGTCAAAACATGAGTTATTAAAACGAAAGTTATAGAACATCATATGATCATTATGCAAATGCATGTGCATTAGATCTAGAGCATACATGTTAGTCTAAACAAGGTGAGGCACTAAATATAGATCCAAATGAAGCATGGGTGCTCAAGTGGCTAAACATGTACAACCTTAATCTAATGAACATGGCACAAAGCATAATGAACAACAAAACACAACATGCTATAAAAGATGATCATAGAAAGCATGTAAACACTAATGGAGTAAGGGATTGTTACCAAAACCGAAGAGGCAACTTTCCAAGTCTCCAAAACCCGGTGGTCCTCCCACCAATTCTCCTTGAGAGTGAAGCATCCAAATGGTTCTCTTTAGGCACGGAACGCATCCACTCCAAGGCACCAACACTCTCACGTTTTGCGAGAGCTCCCACCTACATCAAAAAGTATAGAGGTGGTCTTTGGTACCCATTTCTTTGTGGGTCCACGGGGGTTAGTGTCTTTTCTAACCCAAACAAAATTAGTTGCTAAATTTTCATGATAAATGCGATCATAATAAAATCTAGCAAGGTGGCCTTTTCGACCACAGTGTGTACATGTGTACACGTGAGCATACATATGATGGTGATGATCATGAAAAGCATGTGTATGCCGTGAAAGGTGTGCATGCATAGTTGGAGCTTGTTTCTTACGAACCAAGGATTCCAAACGAGTGTGATTTAAAGCACATTGGTTCAAAGTGGAGCCCAAACAATCAACACTTTTCTTCAAATTATTTATATCATTTTCAATGCTAGAAGATAAAGTGGAGCATGCTATAGGTGTGCAAGAAGTAGAAGCTATACTAGCATGATAAACATGAATATCAATATCATTTTGCAAAGATTTATTTTTATTCAAAACCAAATCCAATTCTTTTGTAATTGCATCAATATTATTTTTCAAAGTGAGATTTTCTTTAAAAGTAAAATCTAATTTTGAAGATAAAATCTCATTGTGCTTTACAACATTATCACAATCATTTTTGTTTTTCAAAAATTCATTTTCCTTTAAAGCAAGTTCGAGTTGAGATTTAAGTGAGTCACATTCACTTGCAATCTCTTCCTTCTCTTGCAACATCAATTCAAAATTAGAGCATAAATCCTTTAATTCATTTTTCAAAACAAGATTATCATCTTTCAACAAATCATGTTCTTCTAACAAATTCTCAAGCTTTTGAACAAGTTCCATATTTAAAGTTTGAACTTCAAAACATCCATGACAATAGGAACTAGATCTATCATCTATTTGAGAATCCGATTGTACCTCAAGGGAGTTCTTCCCTTGGACCATGAGGCATTGCTCTTCGGACTTTTCTCTCTTAGATCTCCTCATCTTGTTGATAATCCTTGGAAGCTCGGGAGAAGTCAAGATGCTCCAAACTGCAAAAGCCGAATCATAACGATCAAAAACATGTAATAAATGTTCATTTAGAGATGCTCTAAGTGCCCTAAGTGCTAATGCATTGGCCTTCTTATGCTTGCTACTATTTGGGAGGGATTCTATGGTAATGGCTTGATAAACTAGATGTCCTAGGTCTTTTAAATGTTTAGTCATATTAGCCTTCCAAGCATCAAGTCTAAAATGATCAAACATAGGAGGGCTAGCCATAAGTGCAAACTAAATGTGTGCAAATGAAGATTAGCAAACCAAGATCTCACTTCTAGGTGGTTAAACCTAAATATCAGGAGCGCTAGCTCTGATACCAATTGAAAAGTTACCTAGAGGGAGGGTGAATAGGTGACGATGCTAATCTAGTGAACTTAATGCGGAATTTAAAAACTAATTGCAATTACTATAATGATGCACACACAAGCAAGTACAAGATATAACAATTTGCACAAGGTAAAGAGAGAGAGCAAGAGTCAATGGATCAAGCGCAAACAAAGAGATATGTTCCGAGGTTCGAGCACCCAGCTCTACATCCCCGCCTTCGACACACGAAGGATTTCCAATCCACTAGCTTGTCCACAAAGGACTCCCACAAAGGGAACCTCCACCGAGGATTTGGGGCAATCACAATTACAAGGAGTTCCCAACTCCCCTCCTTACAAACACAACCTCCTCCTTGAGGCACTTCTCCAATCCAACAAACAATCACCTCACAACTTGAGGGATTAGCACCAAGCTTACACAAATCACCTCACAACCCAAGTTGCACAACCTCCTCAACACAATGAGGGAAATGGCACAAAGCAAGAATTTGGTTTACAACTTAGTGAGAATTTGGTTTACAACTTAGTGGTTTCAAACAACAACCACAAAACAATCTCTTTTTCCACACAAAATCCTATAGAGAAGATAGTAGATTTTAGCTCAAGTGTGGAGAAAACCAATGGAATAAAAATCAGAATCACAAAGAAAAATCCTTGGGAAAACAATAGAAATCAAGATGGTGAAGTTCAATCAAAGCTTTTCCCAAAAACCCTCTTCTTTGATTTTCCAAACCCTAGCAAAAACACCAAAAAGATTGTTCAATATGAGTTCAAAAACTTCTTTTAAATGCAGCAAAAACACCAGAGAGTATTGAAAAATTCGCACCAAAAATCTTAGAGAAAAACTCTTGCAAATGGGGTATTTATAGGCAAATATGGAAACTAGCCGTTGGCTGTAATTTTTGCCAGAATTACCTTGCCGGTCGACCGCCCGGTCGACCGCCCAACGGTCAATTTTTGACCCGTTGGCGCTAGCGGTCGACCGCCCGGTCGACCCAACCAAACAGAGAGCAAACCTGCTCTCAGTCGGTCGACCGGCTAAAGGTGTAGCCGCGTGCACGTTTCTGTGCACGTCAGTCGACCCATACGGTCGACCGTCTACATGGTGCGGTCGACCGTATGGGTCGACCGACCATCCTGGCAGACACCAAAACAGGTCAGAAATCTGGGGAAATAAATATCCAATAAATTCTTATAAACTACTAAAAATTCCCAAAAATAGTTTTGTCAAATTGCATTGATATATAAACATGTGATAAAAGTTTTGACTCAAATATCAAGCAATTAAAACTATTTTTATGTCTTTTCATTTTTACCAAAAACAAAACCTTGTATTTTCTAAAACTTGGATTCTTCAATAGAAAATACATTTTGTCTAAAACTCATCCAAATAAAAAAACATGATATTTAAACATTTTGAAACATGCTGCATATGGATAGAAATCCAATATACATGAAACATATACATATCATAGTTTTTGTCCTTAATTCCAAAATTAAGTATTGTTAAAACACAAAACCTAAAACTCATGAAATAGGTATATCAAAGTAAGTTTGTCTAAGAGTTGAAGCATGCATGTATATAGAACAAATCTAATATACATTAAACCATGTAAACTTGTTTTTGATATAAAATCTATTCATGCAAACCAAGATCGGTTAAACCTAAAACCGAAAACCAAAACATGATACGTGTGTGTTGTGAACTTGAGCTTATCATACTATTCTAATCTTTACAATAAGGATCTAAACCCAAAACTAAACTAGGATACCTAAGTCTTCTTGTAGAGCGCAATCTCCAAGCTAGAGCGCAATCTCCAAGTCGGCTCGATCTAAAAACTCTTGATTCACCGGGCAAGTGCTATATATATCTTTGATGCGCGGGCTCTTGAATCAACATGTGCAAGCTTCCAAATCATCTTGTTGAAGCTAAACACCAACTAATATCTTGGTTAATGATCTGAAACTAAAATCACAAGATTATTAGTACACATAACTACATGAGTTAATCATCATCAAAACTAGAGTGGAAGGCCTTTGGGCCAACAAAAACTTCTGTCCAAGGGTAAGGAATATCCATGCGATTCTCGATATGCATCAAGACATTATTGGGCATGATGTAACAGTAAGGTCTCAGATCCTTCTTGATTACAATTTGCATGGCACATTTTAAGGTCACGGGAAAGAAGATATCACCAGTAAGGTCCCGAATCCTCCCTTCATGACCCATGCTCATTGGATGACTTTCTGGTGGCTAAACCTCTTATTAAACGAAGGATTATGGCCTTGTGAAGACCTTCACACCAGTTGATCGGGTAGAATCAGAATGCTTCCTTGTATTTCAACCTCAAGAAATATTATTGTTCTCAAGAGGAGAGGAAGTTGATCGATTGTTCCTTGCGACAGTAAAGAAGACAAACTTCGTGTATGTCCAATATTTCAAGGAGTGAGTGTAACCTTTCGCTGAATAAGAGGGACTTCTTTATATTATTTTGTTATAACACTCAATCTTATTGGATAAGAGAGCATTTTGAATCATTTTCACATTTTTGAATATCAATAAAAGTGATATTTTTTTGTCTTCTTATTTATCTTGACTTTCTTTTTGTATTGAAAATCAGATAAGTGAAAGCGATTAGCTTTGATTTGCTAGAGGTGTGATATTTAACTTAGCAACTCAAAGTTAAAAATTTACATTTAAAAAATTTAAAAAGATTACTGTCAGAGGTGTGATGTTAACTTGATAGGGGAAATATGCGATTTGAGTAGTTTGTGGACATGCTACTTTATGGATGAGAATGACAAGTATGGACAAATCCATTAAGGATTTCGAAGGAATTACCGCCAGAGGTTTAATGTTAACTTAACGGTGCGAACTAGACCTATAATTGAACAAGTTTGGTGGACTTGTTATTCTATGGAAGAGAAAAACAATGGAAGTTTTTACTTCGCAGGGGATCGCGGTTGAGCCTATCATCAGAGATTTCGTATTAACATAATTAAGACTTAGTGGGGGATTAAAGAGAACACTGTTAAAGGTGTGATATTAACCTAATAGTGATTTTAAGTGGACTTGCCATTCTATTGAAGAGAATAACAAGTGAGACTAAATCCTTCAGGGATCTAAGTATTTCTTTTACTGTAAGAGGTGTGATATTAACTTAATAGATTGGATTGATTCTTATTAGAAGTATGATATTAGCTTGACAAGGATGTGAGCTAGAGGTGTAATGTTAACTTAGTCTCACAAAAATTTCAGTTTCTTTGGGAAAAATGAAGGTACAACTGCTATAATGTAGTGTTGAACTTAACAGTTTAGACAATGCTAGAGGTGTAATTTTGATCATAGCATTGGTCACCACTGCTTCGATACGGAAGCTCGAGGGAAGATCGTTGTCATAGGTGTAGTGTTAAACTTAACAATGAACCAGATGATAGAGGTGTGATGTTAAACATAGTATCGCTCGTCTCAGCTTTGATATTGAAGCCTGAGGGAAGCGACTGTCAGAGGTTTAATGTTGAACTTGATAGCAACTTGGTCGCTATTGGAGGTGTGATATCAAACTTAACAGTAATTTATCAAAGGTGTAATATTAACATGACAAGAGTTGGTTTGTGATATGAGCAATTGTGAGGACTTTCCATTCTAATAAGGAGAATTGACAAGTGAAGTTTGGATTGTTAGAGGTGTAGTGTTAACTTGACAATTTTGAAGGCCTGTGACTCCATGTAAGGGAGTTGACAAGTGAAAGTTCATACTCGCTGGGAAGTATTGAAACTTTTCACTATTAGAGATGTGGTGTTAACATAACAGTGATTGAGTTTGCGGACCTACCACTCCATAGGAGGGAATTTGTAGAAGTTTTTGGTGGAAAATAGAATGAATTTTCAGAGGTGTAATATTAACTTGACGAACAATGATTTTCCAAGGTATTGATAGGTTTGTCATTAGAGGTGTGATGTTAACAAAACAACAAAGAGGTTCTGAGTGGGTGTTTAGTGAAATTTTTTCATCAGAGGTTCAATGTTAACTTGACGGACTCCACTGGGGATCAAGAAAAATGGCTTGTCAGAGGTTTATTGTTAACATGACAAGTCTGTACTCATTTCACTGGGTAAATAGATACAGGTATGTTTTTGGTCCTACCATTCCATGGAAGGAAATTAGGAAGGGATTTTAGAGGAGAAGGCGGGATCAAGTCCCTTAGGACTTTTAGCAGACCCTCAGCTATCAATAAATTTGGTATGCCTTTACCAACTACCGTTTGAGTTAAGCCAACTATGCTATTCCCCTCAGCGTGATAAATTACTGAGAATTTTCATTGGACTTAAAAGGGAATATTTTTCTCTATCCTTAGCTGTTGAGGGAGTTAGATTTTGATAATCTCTAAAGAAGAGTGACAAAACTAATGCTCAATTAGCTTGCCTTCATTAGCTCAATTCTGTCGAGGATTGGATTGTGTTCTCATACGCTGTTCACCTGACCATTCCTCTTAACTAGCTTCTTATGTGCCGATTATAACTCATAACCAGCTTCTTGTGCATCGATTAGAACTCCAACAATGTTTGGTCGTCGACGCTGGTCCCATCTATCACCGAATAGTTGTTAATCAATGAGGACTATTATGCTCGTGTTGATCAGAACATAGCCGGATAATTGTTGATCAATGAGGACTATTATGCTCGTGTTAAGTAGAGCATCACCGAACAACTATTGATCAATGTGGACTACTATGCTCGTGTTGAGCAGAATATAGTCAACTAGCTATTGATCAATGAGAACTATTATGCTCGTGTTGAACAGAACATAGTCGGCTAGGATTGGTCATTGAGGACTATTATGCTCATGTTAAGCAGAACATAGTCGTCAATCGAGAATTCCGTCATAGGGGAATGCATTCTATGCAAGTGTCATATATACTTGACCTAATAATCAGAGGTTTAAAGTTGATCAAGGGTAGTTTTTCTTCATGAATTTGCCATTAATCATCATCATAAGTATATTGCCTTTTTGATTTATCAGGCGATATGTTCCATTTGAGTAAACTAACTGTACCACAAATGGTCCTTCTAATTTTAGTTGAAATTTTCCTTTCATCTTATGTCTCATCACCATGGGTCTTCTGACAGCCAAGATGAGGCTACCTTTCTTGAAAGTATGCTCCTTAACCTTTTTGTTGAAGGCTCTAGAAATTTGAGATTGATAAAGCTCGATTTACTGTTGAGCTTGCAGGCATTGGTCATCTAAAGCTTCTAGTTCTTAGAGTCAGAGTCGATACTTCTCCTCATCTGTCATCTCCTTGTCAAAGCAACGCACAGGGATGGGATCTAGATTTCAAGTGGGAGTACGGCTTCACACCCGTACACCAAAGAGAACGGTGTAGCTTTTGTCGGGGTTCCCACTATTATGCGATAAATCCACAAGCATTCATCTAATTTGTCGTCCCAATCACGTTGACTTTCTGAGACAAACTTCTTGAGAAGCTTCCTAATAGTTTTGTTAAATGCTTTTGTAAGGCCGTTAGCGATGGGTAGTATACCATTTAAAACACACTTTAGATTTTTAACCTACTGTAGAATCTCTAAAATGCATGGCTGATGAACTGAGACCCATTATCGTAGATAATCCATCTTTGTATGCCAAAGCAGTAGATTACGTGATGTTTGATAAGCTTGATCACGTCAAATGTCTTCACCTCCTTCAGTGGGATAGCCTCTGCCCATTTGGAGAAGTAATCGGTTATACCTAAGATAAACCGCTGTCCTTTGGACGAAGGTGGGCTGTAGGACCAACCACGTTCATTCCTTATATCTCAAATGGCTAGAAAGAAGTCGTAGGACGAAGATGTCCTGGTGCCTAATGAATGAAGCCACCATGGATCTAATAGGCGTGGCATCGCTTAGCATAAACGATGGCGTCAGGGATCATCTTCTGCCAATAATACCCAAGTCTTCGGAGTCGATCTCTTAGCTTTGAACCAGGTTGGTAAACTCCGCACATACCATCATGAGCCTTTTTGAGTGCCTCATGTGCCTTTTTATATGATAGGCAGCGAAGGAGGATTCCATCATGCAATTGGTGATACAGTGTTTATATGATCGCATTATAATGGAATCGAGGGGCTTTCCTTCTGATGGCGGACACCTCTTTAGGGTCATCAGGTAGTATACCATACAAGGCGTAGTCGATGTATGAGAATCGCCAATCTTAAGCTCTGGACCTGCTAAAGTCTCTAGAGCTTCTTTGACTTGAAGGTCTACTTTTGGAATTTGATCATCTTTAAGGGCGAGCTTTGAATAGTACTAGTCATGACTATAGATGAGTACTTTCTCTATTATTCTGGCTCGAAGAGCTAAGGAAGCGGCGAGGGATGCCTATGTATCTGTGATTAGTCTACAATTATGCATTATTATATCGCATTCCCTACCGATTTATGAATAAATTGTCTGTCTAAACCGTGTTTTAGTCTCTCTTGCAGATAAATCAAAAGATTAAGGGCAAAGAAGTAATAAGAGCTTAATTAAACCCAATTTTGGGTAATTAAATCCGGATTTCTTGGAGGCCAAGCAAGGAAACTTCTAGAAGATACATTGAACCTAGACCTTTGCACACGTTTGATGAAGATTCGGACAAATATGCCTGAAACCGAATATACTAAGAAGGTCCTCGAAGCCCGGAGATGTTTCTCGCCAAAACCAGGGATTTAACTCCCTGGTTTTGCCGCAACCGCAAAAATGCGGCAAATGTCGCGTTTTCGTGGCAATCTGGTGGGGCCACGCGTCGATCTTTGACCCGTGGCCTCGTCTCGTCTTCTGAAACCTACGTTTGCCTATAAAAAGGCCAGGGGTTGGCCAAAATGAACGAAGATGGGGATTTTAGGCTAGGTTTTCTCCCTTTTGTTGTAGGTTAGGATTTTTTTTCTCTTTTATGTTGTATTTTCTTTTCTTTTATAGATCATGTATTAGGGCTGAGTTTATTCAGAGAGAGATAGAGATATATTGATGTAATATATGGTGACAATCTATATAAAGGTGTCTCCTTTCTTCTCCATTATAATCTTCTCCATCTTCTACATGATGCTTAGCTAACTTTTCTCTCATGGAGATTAACTACTAACTGCTAACTAGCTAACCACTTACTTGATAATCCACATGAATCTAATAGCCTCTACACGGCCTTGCTCTTGCAAGAGCCATTGATGGCTCATGATGATGGGTTCTAACATCTAACTTGTTAACTTGCTAACTAAGCTAACTCTCTTATTTCATACTTACTTCTAATGGTTTTGATGATCTAATATTTGTATTAGCTTGCTCTTGATGGAAGTTTGAATGTGAAAAACCATATTATTTGCTATGCTCTGTATCGTCTCTTGAAGTCAAGGATTAGTGATGGCCAAGGATCTATGTGAGGCAATTATCACTAAGAGGTTAGCATGTTAGTAGAGTAATTAGTAGTTAGAAACTATGAGATTTCTTTCATAGTATTCTTCATTCTTTTTACTTTGTTTTAAGAATTATTTTCAAAACTTTTTTATATTTTCTTATCGATGTTTTCACCAACTTCTTAGTTCACCTTTGTTTCATCTTCTTTTCTGTTTTGTTTTCCAAACCATTTCTCTTTTATTTTCACATCACGCTTTCATCGCTTTCTTCACCTATCACCTCTGAATTTCTTTTCTTTTCTTTTCTTTTTCTAGTTCTTTAAACAAAGAAGACTTGTTAACAACCGACGTGAATAAGAACTGTTAATGCTTCTATCGCCTCCCGTCCTTGTGGATTCGACCAGTTGAGCCAATGCTATAAAGGAAGTATCAAGGGAATATTAGCACATATACATTTTTATTGATTTCATAAAATACACATTTTTGAGTGCTGGTTCTGCCCCGATAAAATTTTTGGCGCCGTTGCCGGTGACGGGAATGGTTTTGATTTCACGTTTTTGTTAACATTGTCTTCTCTGTTTTGGTATGCATTGTAATAATTGTGGAACTAAACATTGAAGAAAGTTAAGCTTGCTTGCATCTCTCTGCTCAAGAAAGCAGGGAGCTGTTGCTAAATATTTTGCCGCGGAAACGCATTAAAGATCGCGGAAACGCGACCCTGTTTTGTGAACTTGGCATTATATTTTGCAGGCTACTTCTAAATTGCATATATATGTGATTTCTGCTATCTGTTTTCTGTTTTAATTACCTATACACTGTAATAAACTAAAGAACTAATATATGGTATTTGGACGCTTTTAAAACGGTTTAGACATTTGCATTTAGGCACGTGTCAATTTAATTCTAATATACTGTATTTTGTTCTGTTGTTGTGATTTGGATTGAGGTGTACATATGGCGTTGCATATAGCATAGGACAACGCGTAGGTGATTTACTCGCTTTGTGTTATATCTTATCTATATTGTACACTGCACAAATTGGATTTAAGGGCATAACCCAATACAAGATAAGGTGGGATTTCATCACCCTTCCTTAGCCCAAAAATCACCTCCCCACTCACACAACCCAAACCCTAATAAAAATTGATAGACGTTGACCCCTAGGGACATCTCAGACTCATTAAGAGATTGACTGAGGGTGGAACTTGTATTGAATTTTACTCTTATGAAATCGGTACCTAAGGTTGGGGATTAAAAGGTTACGCCTCGAAGATACCATGGTTTGGCGTAATTAAAACCCGTTGCTTACGCACGGATACCTCCTACCATTTTTTGCCCCTACCTGGCCGATTAGCTTGTGGTCGGATTCAAGCAACAACCTCCCCCAGGTAATCGACCAGTTAGGTGTCGTCTAGGTCTAGGTCAACCTTAATATAGGGTTGGTTTTGATTTTTTCTTTTCTTTGTTGTTCATTCTTTCTTTTTTGCTTGCCATTGTTTGTGAAATGAAATTCAAAAACAATAATTCTTTCAATCATAATATGAATCTATACTTCACACCGACCCCATTTGTTTTGGATAATTCCAACCCGGCCTTTTACAATATTAACCAACCAAATACACCGGGTTGGACTTATCCGAATCAATACAACCCTACTCACAATCTTATGACTATAATTTTTATAATAATTTCAACTCTTCTCAGAGTCAATGGGGATACACCTCCCCCGAGTTAAATTTTCAACCTCCTTGTCCACCGTATCCACCTTGTCCTCAAATCTCACAATATTCATTCCCCGATCTCGATTCCTATACTCCTTTTCTAGACCAACCTATTGAAGAAAAATCTGAGTTAGAAAAGAGTATGGAAGACAACTTGCAAGAGGCCGAGCGACAATATCAGAAAATGTTGGCCTCTCCAATTCCATAATATTTTCAAGAGTCCTACTCCATTCCACCTCCTCATAATGAACAACCATCTACCGTGAAAACAAGTAAGGAACTCTTGCTTGAGTCCGAGCGACCATCTCAAAACTTGTTGGACCCATACTCTTCACAAAATTTTTCAAAACTAAGATTCCTATACTCCCTTTCTAGAACATCCACTTGAAGACACATCACATCTAGAAAAAAGTATAGAAATCTTGCATGAGACCTCACAACAATTTCAAAAATCTTTTACCCAGTCTATTGATAGGTTAGAAGCACAACTGAGTCAATTGATCAACATTCATAGGAATGAAGAAACTCACTCTTATCAACCTTTGACCAATCTAGATATCTATAACTTTATCAGTCTAGACCAGGAATCATGTTGTTTTTAAAACCAAGCTTCAATTTCAACACACCCATCTGAACTTGACCAAACATCAAATGTTGAAAATCCCATTGACATTTTGGCAAGTTATCATTTTCCTGAGATTGAACTTGAGCAAAAATATGATCCTGAATCTCAACTTGGTAATTCAATTTCACTTCCTGATTCAATATTAACTGAGGCGTTTTTACCTAATTTCAGGCCTTTTCCCGAGTCAATATTGAATCTGGTACCTATCCATCGTGAAACTGAATCACCGATCTTTTATGATCATCATATTGAACTTGACCAATTTCATACTTTTGAATGTTCCATTGACAAATTGGCAAGCTTTCCTTTTAAAAAAATTGAACTTAGATAAGAATGTGATTCAATTCTCAAATTTGTGATCCAATTCAAATTCCTGAATCAATATTGACTCTATTTTGTTACCCAACTTGAGTAACATTTTAGAGTCAGTTTTGGTTCCCATACCTGTCATTCTTGAACTGAAATCACCAACCTTAGGAAGTCATATTCCATCATGTGGAAATGAATGTGGACTTCAGTTTCAACTTCTTGATTTGGACCCACTTCCTGAACCAATCTCGACTCCTGAACCTTTACTTGACTTGAGTCTTTTTCTTGAGTCGGTATTAGTCCATGTACTTCCTGAGTCCAAATCAATCATTCCATTCTAGGACAAGGGTCTTGATAAATTTGACTCTGAAATTATTTTGAAAATTTGCAAATTAGATGGGGTAAAATTCATAATAAAAACCATCCATATATACATCATAATAATGGGTTGTCTTATAGAGGTCTCTGGTGGGTTCCTCTGGACTCCACGCAAATTGGATTGGGCCGCATTTCTTGGACTAATCAGACCACCACCGGAACCACCATCTTGAGATGAATTTTCCTTCCCTCTCTATTTCTTTCATGCATGTATATATTCACGATGCATCGAGGACAATGCATGAGATAAGTGTGGGAGAGGGTTTACTAACATAGAGTTTTTAGATTTTCTTTATTTTTCACTTCTTCTTAAAATTCTTCTTTTGTATAGGAATTTTTCCCCTTTCTTTATAAAAACTTTTTGAAACAAGAGACAATATTTTGATCTATTTTTAAGAAAATTGAGATGATCTTAGAAATTAAGAAAACCTTAATTATGACATCTTAAACCTAGTTGAAATAATAGATCTTGTTCAAAATTATAGATTAAGTATAAAAGATTGGGGAGATAATTTTATCTTGAATTTTTTGCCTTAGATAATTTGTACTTTACACAAACACAATTTTTGGGATGGAAACAAATATCTAAAATGACATAAAGCAAAAATAAATAAATAAATATATTATAAAGAATAAAAAAATCACTTACTAAGTTGGATAATTATGCCTCAAGAAGCAAGATTATTCACGCCTAACTGTGGTCAAAAGAAACAAATAATCCCCATTAGTTTTGTGACCTTGTTTACTCGAGTCCTTAAACCCAAGGGATGTTTTCTCATCTGGTGCCCTAGGACCGTCTGATTTGGGAGTCATCGGTTAAAGGCTCGTTACATGGGTGAACTAGAAAGCCTAATGAAGCTAAGGTAAGAAAAAAAAAGAAAATATATATATATATATATATATATATATATATATATATAAATAAATGGCTTGATGGTTGAAGTTGAAATCCCAGAAATCTTCACGATCACAAAGTGCGTATTATCTAAGTTTTATGAAAGATAAAATATTCAATCCAATTTTGAATTCTTATCTTAATTAAAGACAAGATCTTTCATATAGACAAAATTTAAGGAAGACTAATTTTTGATGGACTTATGACCTTAGATCCCTTATATTTTTGCAAAAATATTTCGTAACTTGTCTCTCTTTCAAAATGTGTCTTTAAAATACTAACACTTATCTTCTTTCTTTATGGATTTTGTGGGTGCAATCTGCTGAAAACCTTTAGGAGACAAAACTCCTCCTCTTGGGTAACCTAGAGGTTTAACGGCTTGTTGAACACGCTCAGTGCAATCGCGTCACCTACGAAAGTGGTGTAATAACATTTGTAGTATAGTTTTTCTTTGCTTGTTTTGCTCGAGACGAGCAAAAGATAAGTATGGGGTGTGATTAGTCCATAATTATGCATTATTATATCGAATTCCCTACCGATTTATGAATAAATTGTCAGTTTAAACCGTGTTTTAGTCTCTCTTGCAGATAAATCAAAAGATTAGGGGCAAGGAAGTAATAAGAGCTTAATTAAACCCATTTTTGGGTAATTAAATCCGGATTTCTTGGAGGCCTAGCAAGGGAACTTATAGAAGATGCATTGAACCTAGACTTTTGCGCACGTCAGACGAAGAGTTGAACAAATTAACCCAAAACTGAATATACCAAGAAGGTCCTCGAAGCCCGGAGATGTTTCTCGCCAAAACCAGGGATTTAACTCCCTGGTTTTGCCATGAAAACACGGCAAATACCGCATTTCGGTGGGAATCTGGTGGGGCCACACGTCGATCTTTGAAGCGTGGCCCCATCTCGTCTTCTGGAACCTACGTTTGCCTATAAAAAGGGCATGGGTTGGCCAAAACGAAAGAAGATAGGGATTTTAGGCTAGGTTTTCTCTCTTTTATTGTAGGTTAGGATTTTCTCTCTCTTTTATGTTGTATTTTCTTTTCTTTTATAGATCATGTATTAGGGCTGAGTTGATTCAGAGAGAGATAGAGAGATATTGATGTAATGATGGTGACAATCTATGTAAAGGTGTCTCCTTTCTTCTCCATGGTAATCTTCTCCATCTTCTACATGATGCTTAGCTAACTTTTCTCTCATGGTTACTAACTACTAACCACTAACTAGCTAACCACTTACTTGATAATCCACATGAATCTAATAGCCTCTTGCAAGAGCCATTGATGGCTTATAATGATGGGTTCTAACATCTAACTTGCTAACTTGCTAACCAAGCTAACTCTCTTATTTCATGCTTACTTATAATGGTTTTGATGATCTAGCGTTTGTATTAGCTTGCTCTTGATGCAAGTTTGAATGTGAAGAACTATATTATTTGCCATGCTCTGTGTCGTCTCTTGAAGCCAAGGATTAGTGATGGCCAAGGATCTATGTGAGGCAACTATCACTAAGAGGTTAGCATGTTAGTGGAGTAATTAGTAGTTAGAACCATAAGATTTCATTTATAGTATTCTTCATTATTTTTACTTTGTTTTAAGAATTATTTTCAAAACTTTTTTTATCATTTTCTTATCGATGTTTTCACCAACTTCTTATAGTTCACCTTTGTTTCATCTTCTCTTCTATTTTGTTTTTCAAACCATTTCTTTTTTATTTTCACATCACGCTTTCATTGCCTTCTTCACTATGACCTCTGGATTTCTTTTCTTTTCTTTTTCTTTTTCTAATTGCTTAAACAAAGAAGACTTGTTAATAACCGACGTGAATAAGAACTGTTAATGCTTCTATCACTCCCGTCCCTGTGGATTCACCCATTGAGCCAATGCTATAACAGAAGTATTGAGGGAATATTAGCACATATACATTTTCATTGATTTCATAAAATACACATTTTTGAGTGTTGGTTCCGTCCCGATCAATCTGCATCCGCATTTTGCTAGAGAGATGCATGGTCAATGAAAATGTTTCTTAATTTCTCTGCCATGTAAATGGTTGCGTTATGACAAGGTACTAAGTCTTCATATTTGACTTCGTACTCCCCACGAACCTGATTAATGTTGAGCTTTTAATTACCATACATTTCAAGATTTTTAACTCTAATCTCAACAGCGATTTGCATCCCGTTCAAGAGAGTATTGTATTATGCTACATTATTGAAACACAGCTCAGTTAATAAGACTAAACAAGAGATTACATAGTTTTGTGGGGACACAAGTGCTACCCCCACTCTTTCTACAATATTTCCTCGAGGACCCGTTCTTGATGTGTCATCAAAAAAGAGTTGCTATCCCTGTTCTTCGAAAGACGCTGGGTCATGCAGACTTCAGCGATCTCATCTGGGAGATCTTCATAAAGATTGGTCGTTCTTGGATCTGGATGCTCAGCCAGGAAGTCTGCCACTACCTGTCACTTTACAGCTTTTTGTGGTAAGAATTGCATCTCATATTGGGAGAGAAATATGGCCTATTTTGCCAATCAAACATTGAACGACGATGGATTCGTCATAAGTAATCTTAAAGGATTGACTTTTATTATAACATGTATGGTTTGGCCTACCAGGTAGTATCACATCTTCTGGACAACAAACACCAATGTGAGGCATTCTTTTTCGATCAGGTTGTATCGATGTTTAGCTTAGATCATGGTCCTACTCAGGTAGTAGATTGCTTTCTCGTACCCCTGATCATTATTATAATCTAGTAAAGCTCCTAGAGAATGATCCATAGCTTGAACGTATATCAGGATAGTTTTTTCTGACACTAGAGCTGTAAGGACAGGTGGATGTGTGAGGTATCGCTTGATTTCCTCGAACGCTTATTGGAAAGCATCGTACCAGATGAATGAGACACTATTTTTCATCAGTCTGGTGAAGGGTTGGCATCACCCTGAGAGATTAGAGATAAGCCTCAAGATATAGGCTAGTCGCCCTTGCAATCCTCTAAGCGCTCTAAGGCTCCTTGGAGGTTGCATCTCCTGAATGGCTCGAACTTTCTCTGGGTCGAGATGGATTCCTTTGAATGTCATGACAAACCCAACAAATTTATCGTTGCTACCCCCATAAAGGATTTTGTAGGATTCATCTTCAATTAATATGCCTGCATGATATCGAATATTATCTTCAGATCTGCTATATGATCACCTTTGGCATGGCTTTTCAACTGCAATATCGTCTACATAGCATTCCACTATTTTGTCTATATGCTTGTAGAAGATTGTATTAATAGCTCACTGATATGTCGCCCCCGCATTCTTCAATCAGAAGAGCATCACAGTATAGCAATACACCCCTAGTGTTGTCCTGAAGGATGTGTGCCTCTCATCATCAGGGTACATTAATTCGATTGTATCCAAAACATCCAACCATGAAAGACATTCGTTTAAACCCACACATGTTGACGATCATGACATCCATGATCGAAAAAGAGAACTCATCTTTAGGATAAGCTTCATTTAGATCATATAAATAAATGCAAACCTGGACCTTCACATTCTTCTTAGTGACAGGGACGATATTAGCTATCCAATCAGGGTGTTCCCTGATGAAATCGGAGTCTATAAGCTTCTTGACCTCTGATTGAACACTTCCATAATCTTTGGGCAAAACTGTCGTTGCTATTTCTTAATGGGCTTTGCATCTTGATTGATGTTAAGGCGATGGATAGCCACTAAGGATAAGCCCAGGCATATCCTCATAGTTCCAAGCGAAAACATCTATATACTCTCGCATAAGTCATATTAGATCTTCTTTCTCGGGAGGTGATATGTTCCGCTTATAAAGATAGGCTTAGGGTTAGCCTCATCTCCCAAATTAATCTGGGTTACTTTATCCTTTATGGCTGGTTCACATTGTTCAAAGCAAATATCCCAGAGAGTGTTCAAGTGTTTGATCCAGGGATCTGTATCAAACTGGATCATTTTCTCATCTCCATCTTCAGGATGGCTTGTTGAAACCATGTTCACCAAAAGGTCTTTGAAGATGTTGCTGACACTGACATCTGACTCCCATGATGACGTGCCTGACGATTGGTCAGATATACTGACTCTTCATACTCAGAGGCTGACGGGATTGGAGTTGACACATAGCCAAACCCCCTCCAAGTTCGGTAATAATAGTTAAGGGCTTTCCTTTTTGGAATAAAAGATCGAAGCAAGGTTCACCTTCTTTTGTGAAAGTTCAAGCCAGGACAACTTGCTAAGTCACACCCTATGTTCTCCATCATAATGAGTACATTTGACTCGTAATGAGAGAACTAAGGGAGTTCTGACTCTTCCGAAAAAGATCAAATTTTGACCTTTGCAACTTTCTATGATCTAGAAGAAGGTTCCTTGGACATCACTGACGCTTTGATATGTCGTGAGAGATGATTTCTCCAATGCATGCAATGATGTCAGGTCATCTATTGCCAACCAGGGGTCATCATCTACATCGGTACTAGTATCTGATGGCATGAAATTAGAAGCAAACATGGAAAAATAAGCAAAATCTAACTCTTCATTAATATACCACTCGCCAACATCATTGGCGGTGTTATTGATATAGAGCTTATTAAAGCTCGTTACAAGAGGATTCAGCTCCCAAAGACATTCCTCTTCTGTCTCTGGCTCGACGTCAGCTTCATTATCAGATTCTAGTTCCTCTAGCTGGGGGTTCTCGTCTGCTTCTAGAGAATCCTGGTAAAGGAGGAAATCTTTGAAGTAACTCTCTACCCCCTTGAATGGATGCCTTTTGGCGATCAACCTTCAGACTCTTTCATTTCTGTCAACATACTTCATGTCTTGATGGAGAGTAGAGGGGACGATGGAATTGCGATAAATTCATGGTCGTCACAGCAAAAAATTATATAAAGTGTCGGCATCAAAACATAACACATCACCTCGGATCTCAGGTCTCCGATCTGGTATTTGAGTTTGATCTTTCCCATCGGGCGCATACCATTGGCGTTGAAGCCATAAATGGTAGTTTGAGTGGCGCTCAATCGATGAGTGGAAATTTTCAAGTCCTGCATGACCTGGTGGAGCATGATGCTCAATACGGATCCTAGATCCACCTGAATACGGCTCACCTCAGATGATCCAATGTATCCTATGAATTACAGGGCCCAATCATGTTTCCCCTTAAGATGTATGACATTTGGAGAGAAGGTTATGCAAGGGACATATTGAGAGACATGGAGGCAATTTTCTTCATCTTCCTCCTCTGGTTTAGATAGAACCCGGGCCCTGTAGGCCTCAGTATCAACTAAAGCTTCTCTCAGAGCTTCCTTTATTGACTTGAACAGTCTCAGGAGTTATAGAGGGTAATCCTGACTGGAATGTTGGCCAGCTAAGCCAAAACATCAAAGCGGTAAGGTACTGAAGATCCCTCCGCTTTGTCTTTTGAGAGAGTTTTGGCGTATCAAATCTCCCTTTGCATCTCTATGTGTTGCTTTGTGGATTGCTTGGTGGGCTTTTAGGTGGATTTAGGCGAATCTGCCACCACTTCATCGTACTTTATTAAGTATGACTAGCCTGAATGAGTCCCAGTTGCGAGTGGTGTATTCGGCTCTGGAATCAGTAAGGGAAGGGATATCGATTTCCGCTTCTGTGGAGGAAGCACACACTGCATTGCAAGGCGAGACTTTTGCTTTGCCTCTGGACTTCCTGTTTATTAGAATAATCCATTGTTGGCCTTCCATGAGGTCAGGATGAATCCACATGGTCTCTCCTTGAGCACTAGGAATAGGTACGAGACCTTTCTCTTTAGCGGTGTAGATCTGTATTGATTACCCTTAGTTCTTCTTTCGGGATGGGAACCACTTCGGCTGGCGTCAGAGGCTGCACCCCGAACTGAAAAAATAATGTCATGTTAGTTGTCACCTTATCTTGTTCTTGGTGGAGTTTGAACACCTCTGCATCAATCAAAGCCTGGAGGATGTCTTTGAAGATGTAGGAACTCATGGTCAGATGTCCCAGCACTGTGGAACAAATAGTAATTGGAATTGTCGGTCTTGCCCACCTCCTTAGGATGTCTAGCTTCAAAAGTTTCGGTCTGTTGCTTTTGTTGAGTAACTTGAACAATGAATCAACATGCTCATCCTTGAAGGAGTACTGCTTGTTGGCGTGTGGCTCGTTTGAAGAACTACCATCTCTAACCTGTTGGGGTTTAGAGGGAGAGTTCGTCTCTGTTGCCAGCGTATGCTTCTTTTTAGCTTTAAAAGACGCTTCTGGCATGCGTCTTTTCAACTTCTCAGGTATGAGCTTACTTTCTTCTACTTTAACCTTGGCGATGATCTCTTCTGCTTGTTCGCCTTGCTAGACCAACTGCCTCTAGATACGTCTTTCAGCTACTCCTATCTGAGATAAGAGTGAAGTTTACAAATTGTAGTGGCATGTTTCCACCAAGGTGGCCTGGGTCATACTGCTGGGACATCAGAGTGCCATATTCCAAAATCTCTGCACAAATGCTTTAACTGGCTCTCCTTTCTATTGCCTCGTCGTTAGGAGAGTTGGCATGGTAATCTCCAAATTATCTTCGAAGAAACGGGCGAGGAAAAGCTTTTTCAGATCACCCCAGTTCTTGATAGAGCCTTCTGGGAGCTTCATAAACCACTCAAAAGCAACCCTTTCAGGGTGCTGATGAACAAATATGCCAGGATGGCAACATTTGATACTACATTCCCGGTCTAAGACTTGAAGTAATATATATGCTGCTCGATGATCCCTTGCCGTAGGCCTGTAGGGTCGGAGCTTTGAGCTTAGGAGGGTACGGGACGAGATCCCACTGAGCCGGCTATGGCCGGACCACTACTGCTTCTGGAGACCTTTCCGGTTGGCGAGGGCCTCAAGACATTGCTCCAGTTTGCTCATCCTTTTAGAATGAGTGCTCCCGTTCTCTGAAGTAACCTCCTCTTCAGATGGAGCCTTGGATGGCTCAGAGTTGGAATACTCTTCATCTTCAGTATATTACAGAAGATAAGCTCTCCTCTTCCTTCTATTTGCACTTGGACTTCTTAGAAGGAGTCCTCAAGCAATTGCAAAAGCATCTGCTTAAGGGTGTCAATAGATTCTTATTGGGCACGAATCATATAGAGCTGCTCCCTCTGGACCTGGGCTTGTTGTTCAAAGTGTCTGGCCATTTCTTCAGGAGTCCTTGCCATGTACACAAAGGCTTCTTTCTCCATAGAAGAGTTCGAGGCCTGTGATTTCGCAATGGCAGAGTGTGCCTTTCTTATTTCAATGCCCCAGGCTAGGGTACTGTAGTCTACTGGAGCTATTGTACAAGTCTGAGTATGGGTATGCTAGTACACTATTTTCGGTTCAAGTGTCAGACTCATCGGAGTTAACTATTGGCTGCTTCCCCTTAGTCCTGCTTGGCGTAATGCTTGGACCCACCATGTTTGCAGTGACTTCAGGCTATTTTACGTTAGAGAATGTTCTATTTGAGCGGGAGTGATGCCCCTTGGCCGAGAGGAGACTGGCACTATTGATAATCGATTGAACACCGACTGTTTGCTTACATGCGAGCTGCAATGGCATTCATAGAGTACCGTTGTGATGAGGCATTCACAGCAGCATTGTGGTGTGATTTGATGAACACTTCTCTTCTTTGTCAAGTAGTCTCTTAGATCCATCAAAAGGGGATCAAAGAGACCAACCTTGAGTCTCTGAGGATGAGGACTTCACAATTCAGCCCTGACCTCAGTGGTCGGGGAGTGAACGTGAGTCTTGCACTGTAACTTTGAAATGCATGTCTCAGGATGCGGGGCTCGCATTTTGAGTTGGAGACATGAGGCTCATTCTTTGCATAAGAGACACGGCCTTCGTGCTTTAAGATGCGGGTCTCGCGTCTTTTAGGAGAGATGTGGGCCTCGCGTTTTGGCATAAAAGCGCGAGTCTCGTGTCCTTGAGAAGGGATGCGGATCTCAAGTCTGTGAGGTGAAGCTTCAGAAACGCGGATTTCATGAGCTCCGCATTTTAGTATAGAGACGCGGGTCTCGTGTCTTTGAGAAAATATGTGGACCTCGCGTTGCTGAATATCGCGTCTCTGAGGTAAAACTCGAGAAATGCAAACTTCATAAACTCTGTGTTTTGACATAGAGACGCGGGGTTCGCGAGTCTTGGGCTGCTCAGAAGAAATGCGGGCTTGAACCCCGCATTCTATATCTACTAAGCAGATGGCTTTTTTAGCTTCTTCCATTTGTTGTCGACGTGCGCAACACCTTTGTCAATGTTCAGCATTCTGGTTATACTTCATGGGTTATTGGGACCCCTAGTAAGGTGGAGTTGAGTAATCTTTAGAGGGCACGCATGATAAGATTGGCCTTCATCATCGTTGGTCTCGCGGGTCTCGTGGAAGACGTTGATGCGGGCCACGCGGGTTATTCTTGGAAAAGTCTCCAAAGAGACTCGAGAGCGGATCTCTGAGGAGACCTTGTGGTTTTGTCGCACCACTCTGGGGCTCTTGGAGCTAGAAGAGAGAAACTCCTTATACTTTGCATGGTCGAATTCCATGACAAGTGACTCGACCGTCTTTTTCATAAAGTTGACGTCACCTTGCACCACAACCTGCTCGTCAGTGGAGAAAATAGTCCCCTGCGAAGTTGCCATCTCTAGTACAGCTCAGAAAATTGAAAATATATATTGCAAAATTTTCTTGGATCAATGAAAGATTGCAATAATTCCAAAATTTCAATTACAAGAGAAAGAGTATATTCAAGCTCAAATCTCCTCTTTGTTAGATGCCGAGTTCTTTGCGTAGCAGTAGAGTAAATCTTGTTTTTCATTGACCAGGTGAATGTTAAGCTTCTTCAGAACTTTTCTCTTTGGATCACTGATAGAGTAGCATAACTCTTATTAAATGAAATCTCAAAGAAATTTGGGCAAAACTTAAACTCAGCTAGTTTATGGTGAAAAATCTAACCCTTTTTCAATAATAGCTTTAGCTATTTATAGGGGGTTCTTGGGGTAAAACTGTCCCCTAAAAATGCTCCATAATGGGGGTTAACTCCCCTCATTACATGGCAGTACTTGACCCAGTAATGAGGGTAGTCATAACTGAGACGTAGGGCTTTAGCTCTACGTTTAGCCATTAAGGTGATGCTGGACACGGGCCTCGAGCTTCGTATTTGGGTACTACTGTTGTGCTAAAATGCATGCTTCGAGCCCTGTGTTTTGGTACTGCAGTGATGTTGAGATGCGGGCCTCAAGTCCTGCGTTTTGGTACTGCAATGATGTTGGGAAGTGAAACTCGAGCCCTGCGTCTTGGCACTGAGTGATGTTGAGACGCAGGCCTCCAGCCCTGTGCCTTGGCACTGCAGTGATGTTGAGACGCGAGTTTTGAACTCTGCATCTTAATACTACATCAATGGCTTTGATCTTCCTTGCGTCTGAAGTATGGACTCTATTATCTGACGACTTGTCTCAGAGATTTTTAGAAAGTCTACAGTTAATGTCGAAGAAACAAAGTTAGAAACTTCAGTTTTAGCCTAGTTACTCTTCTCATGATCAAGTTAATATTACACCTCTGATCGAAGATTTACCCTGATCAATTAGATGATTAGGGTTTGAGATCTAAGATGTTTGGAAGAGAGCCAAAGAAGAACTTCCTCATTCAATGGATCTCATCACAGTCGATTTACGCCGAGCCGACCGAACATTATTGACATCATGATGCATGATGTTAATATCAAAGAATAAAGTTAGAAACTTTAATTTTAGCCTTATCACTCTTCTCATTATCAAGTTAATACCTCACCTCTAATCAAAAATTTACCCTGATCATTCGGATGGATTAGGGTTTGAGATCCAAGATGTTTGGGAGAGCGCCAAGGAAGAACTTCCTCCGTCAATAGATCACAACACGGTCGATCGACACCAAGCCGACCGAACATATTGACATTATGATGCATGATGTAAAGAAAAGACAAAAGCAAAATGATAGTTTTTAGCGTTGTCACTCTTCTCTCGTAAATATAATTGCACCCACCTTACATCTTAAAAAATAGGTAATATTTTGAAGTCGAGCATGCCTAAGCAACAGCTTTGGGCACTCTTCTTCTGATCATTCCTCTCAATCTAGAAGGATAGGTTGTCTAGCCTCACTTTTTCATATGTAATGATTGCATGCCTCCCTGCTTCTGTTCGATTGATCGAAGCTCGACCCAATGACAAAGGATCCGAGTAATCAGATGATGGACTTGAATGAGTTTATCTGATGGCTTATCAGAACATTTTCACTATTTTCACATTCATATTAAGATGTAGTGATCGATCGACTCTCATAGAGGATCGAATGAGTTTATCTGATGGCTTATCAAGCCAACTCATTGAAGAAGGTTCGTGATGTATCTTTGCAGAACTTTTTCATTGTATCCACATTCATATCAAGATTTGGTGATCGATCGACTCTCATGAAAGATCGAATGAGTTTATCTTATGGCCTATTGATCGAGGAAAAACTGCGCACGAAAAGTATCATTTTGAAATTAGAAATTAAAGTGCGTGCTTTGGCTTCCTCGACACTTCCGTTATAGCAGAGAGGCTAAAACGGGTCGAATCCACAAGGACGGGAGGCGATAGATACTTTCACGGTATGTTCACGTGTGTGTTAAAGTTTCTTCAACATTTTAAAGAATCAAAAGAAAAAAAACAAAGAATGGAAAGAGAATAGTAGGGTGGAAACAAGGATAGAAACATTGAAGAGATGGTTGATTGAAAGTAAATGCAGTGAGAATTACCGTCTAGCTTTGGGCTAACGGGTCGTGTCCACGAGGAGGAATGCGATGAAAGCTTTTTGATGTATTGTTCAAAAAGCAAAGAATGGTGTGTGTGTTTTTATATGTTGAAAAGAGAATGGAGAGTAAGAAAGTGATTTAAAGAAAAATTGAAAACTTAGGAAGGCTTTGAAAAAGATGATCTTTAAAAAGGTTTGAAGAGTGATTGGTTGTTTGTTTTAATATATGAAAAATATCTGGGCTAACTATCTTACTACTCAATGATATATTCCTCTCTCAAAATTCTCAGTGTCTCAACTTGATCATAGGCAAAAACTTATGCTTGAGTTTCGGAAGTCTTAAGTAAAGCAAATAAGATTGCTTGAAAAAGTTAACTCTTTTTTAAGAATTCATCTCGAACTGAATGCTAAATCATCAAGTCGTCTTTCAAGTATGAAATAAAAACAAGTTAAGTGATGTTTTAAAAATAAAATTTTTAGAAATCCAAACCCATCCTCACGTGCCTTCAAGAACACTTTCAAAGAAGCAAAGCTTAGTTTAAGGCATTCATATGATTTCGTTGGGTTCTTTACATCAAAATCATTCAAACAAAAGGGATCGAAGATAGATGATAGTAAGCCCAGAAAAACAAATTTAGCTACTCATAATTAATGTAAAATAAGACATGTGAACGAAATGAAACATACCCTTGAATTGGAGAAGAAGAGAAGTCTTGATCCAATATTGATGTCACTTCAACTTCAGATTATAAATATCACTTCAACTTCAGATTACAATCACTCTTTCCTCTCTCTCACTTGTATCTAGACTGATTAAAAATAGAGATACGACTTCTCATAAACTATGTAACAAAGAATTAAACCCTAAAAATTAAAAGAAAAACTTAAACTAGTCTTTGGTCCATCCTTCTGTGTAAAATGTTGTATTTATAGGGAAAAACTAAACGAGGGAGAGCATACGAAGATAAAGGGTGCAAATGCTCCCCCAACCACTTCAACAAAGCCGCAAAAACACGACTTTGGCCACGTTTTCGCGGCCCGGGTGTGGCCAGTGGCCACACCCGGGGGTGCTGCCCCCTGGTTTAGCGATGTACTTTTATTTCTTGTTAGATTTTTCATTTTAGCTTCTGGATTTGACAAAACCTCCTTTGATCTCTATTTTAACCAATTGATTTGTTAATAGTTATTTTAACTGGTTTTCAATTAATTTTATCTTCTCTGATTTGCCCTGATCTTCTGATTTTAATTATTCTAAATTAAATCAAAATTTGATGGGCTTTTGGGCTCGTTTTTTCCCTCTCCTTTAGCAATGGGTCTGCATTTCATAAATAAGAATATAAGACTAAATACATGATTTATTAGGCAATAATTATAGAAATGTGACATTATATATGCAATATATGTAACCAATCACACCCTCACACTTATCTTTTGCTCGCCCTTGAGCAAAACATAAAAACTAATCCTAAGAAATTATTTTGACCACTTTTGTAGGTCAGTCGATTGCACTGAGCATGTGTACAAGACATTAAACCTCTAGGTTATCCCTAGCGGATGAGTTTTATCTCATGAGAGTTTTCAGTGGATTGCACCCACAAAATCCATAAAAAAAGAGAAAATGTTAGTATTTTTGAAAAGTGTTTTGAAAAGTGTTTTGAAAAGAGAGAAAATATTTGAGATATTATTGTAAGAGTTCCAGTAATCTATAAGTTATAGAAAAATTAAACTTTTCATTTCTAAACTTAGTCTCTATTCAAAAACATCTCATCAATCAAAATAAGGAGTCAAATTGTATTTCTCATCAAGTCTACGTGAAATTTTGACTAAGGGTTCTTTAACTCCTATTGCTTACTTTTTCTATTTTTGGTGGTATTATTCCTTAATTTTATTAGTCTTTCTAATCTGCTCATATAACAAGTCTTTAGTCGGTGACACCCAAACCGGACAGTCGAGGGCACCAGGTGAGAAAACACCCCTAAGGACTTAAGTACTCGAGCAAATAAGGCCACAAAACTAAGGATTTTTATTTATAAAATGCACCCTTTTAGGCGTGAATACTTATGCTTCATGAGGCATAAATACCCAACTTAATCAGAGGATTATATATATATATATATATATATATATATATATATTTTCTTTTCTCTCTTTTCTTCTTTTTTATATATGAGGCATAAGAATCTTTGTTTTTGAATCCTAAGTGTGTAAGTGTATAAAGTGTGTATATTTGGTCAAGGTAAAGATCAAGACTAAATTAATTTTCCAAACTTTTCATCCTAACCCTAGAAATCAAACAAGTCATTTTATTTTGACCAAGTATACGAAATCCTAATAATGATTCTCCAACTCCTTAAAATTGACTTAATTTCTTACAAAAAATACGTCAAAATACTATTCTTTTTTTTCAAAAAGTTTTTTGAACAATGTTAATCATGTTAGACCCTCCCCTACACCTATCTCATGCATTGTCCCTAATGTATGAAGAAATGTGTGGATGCATGAAATGGAATGTAAAAGAGGTAAAGTTACCGGTACACTAAGTAGAAAAGACCCATAACCGTTTCATTTACCGGCACCGATTCCAAGAAAGGTTTAAGGTGTTGACCATTTACCTTAAAGTCATTTCTATTCTTGGTGTCACTGATCTCTACAACATCGTGTGAAAATACAGATTTTATAGCGAATGGCCCAGTCCATCTTGATTTTAGCTTTCCTAAAAAAAGATGAAGCTTAAAATTATAGAGTAAGACTTTTATCTAGGGACAAATATTTTCCTTATGATGTGTTTATCATGAAAAATCTTAACTCTATCTTTAGTGATCTTAGCATTTTCATAGGCATCATTTCTCAACTCCTCTAATTTAGAAATTTCTTCACCGGCCTTATTCAAATCAAAATTTAGCTGCTTGATTGCCCCCCGGTGCTCTGACTCAGCAGGTAGGTGGCAAGCCTTCCTAAAGACTAACCTATAAGGAGACATCCCTAGAATCATCTTGAAAGCAATCCTGTAGGCCTATAGGGCATCTACAAGTTTGGTGGACTAATCTTTCCAGTTTTGGTTCACAGTCTTCTCCAAAATAAGCTTAACTTGTCTATTGGAAACCTCAATCTGCCCACTGGTTTGAGGATGATAAGGTGTGGACAACTTGTGAGTTATGGCATACTTCCGCATAAGAGGTTCAAAGGATCTATTGCAAAAGTGAGTACCATTATCACTGATGATAGCACGAGGGGTTCCAAAGCGTGAGAAAATGATATCTTTCAAAAACTTTATGACAACTTTGTTATCATTAGTTTTACTTGGAATGGCTTCTACCCACTTGGACAAATAGTCTACTACAACCAATATATATTGGTTTCCAAATGAATTAGGAAATGGACCCATAAAGTCGATGCCCCAAACATCAAAGAGTTCTATTTCTAGAATTGGGTTGAGGGGCATTATATCTCGCTTCAAGATCCTTTCTACTATTTGGCATCTAGGGCACGTCTTGCAAAATTCATAAGGATCTTTGAACAAAGTAGGCCAATAGAACCCATTTTGTCGCACCTTTTCAGCAGTCTTGCGGGGACCAAAATGTCCACCGCATGCAACTTCATGACAGAAGGATAAACACTCTTAATTTCTTCATTGGGAATGCATCTCCCAATAATTTGATCAGAACAGTACTTAAAAAGATATGGTTCCTTCCAAAAGAATACTGGACTTGAGATAAGAACCGGTATATATCATTTTTAGACCAATGAGATGGAGTTTGGTTGGTGACTAAGTAATTTACCATAGTATCAAATCAAGATTCCCTAAAAATAGCTAAGAGTTTTTCATTAGTAAAGTCAACATTTATGGGCAATTCGTTACATGGAAAGTTTGGAATACGCGAGAGATGGTCAGCAACGACATTTTCTATGCCTTTTTATCTCGAATCTCGAGATTGAATTCTTGAAGAAGGAGGATCCAACGAATTATTAGGCCTTAGCATCCTTCTTCATCATGAGGTACCTTAGCGCAGAATGATTTTTGAAAATTGTGGTTTTGGACCCTAGTAGTTAGGGATAAATTTTCTCTAAAGCAAATACTACTGCCAAGAATTCCTTCTTAGTAGTGTAGTTCATTTGAGCATCTTTGAGAGTCCTACTAGAGTAGTAAATCACATGCTACTTGTTATCAATGCGTTGTCCTAGGACAGTGCCTATGGCAAAATTAGAAGCGTCACATATGATTTTGAACAACTTAGACCAATCCGGTGCAGATATGATTGGTGCAGAAATAAGCTCTTTCTGAAGGTTCTCCCAAGAAATTAGACATTCATCATCAAAAGTGAAGGACACATCCTTAGCTAACAGATTAGTCAAGGGTCTAGCAATCTTGCTAAAATCCTTCATAATCTTCAGTAGAAACTGGCGTGTCCTAAGAAGGATCGAATATTCTTTACGCATTTGGGCATGGGGAGCTTAGAAATAACCTCAATCTTGGCTCTATCCACTTCAAATCCTTTCTTAGATTTCATGACCCAAGACAATTCTATATCTTACCATGAAGTGGCATTTCTACCAGTTCAGTGTCAGATTTTTCTCAGCACAACGTTAGAGGATAAGTTCTAAATGGTGAAGACCATGAGTGAATGAATCTCCATAGATGAAAAAATCATTCATGAAAATTTCTAAGAATCATTCTACCATATCAGAGAAAAGATTCAAAATGCAACGTTGAAATGTTGCAGGGGCATTGCACAAACTGAAAGGCATTCAACGATAAGCAAATGTCCCAAATGGTCATGTGAAAGTAATCTTTTCTTGGTCCTCAGGAGCAATGGGAATCTAATTATACCCCGAGTAACCGTCCAAGAAACAGTAATACTCATGGCCAGCCAAACGTTCAAGGATTAGATCAATGAATGGAAGCAGGAAATGGTCCTTACGAGTTGCTGCATTAAGCTTCCTATAGTCAATCCAAACTCAAATTTTCGTTGGAAGTCGAGTTTGAACCAATTCTTTGTTCTTGTTTTCCATCATGGTGAAACCGGATTTCTTTGAAACCACGTGGATAAAACTGACCCATTGGCTATCAAAAATGGGATAGATTATCCCGTTGTCTAAGAGTTTCACAATTTCAGTATGAACAACCTCTTACACTATAGGGTTCAACCTACACTGTGGGTCTCTTTTTGGTGTCGCTTCTTCGATGAGATGAATGCGATGTTGAAATATGGTTTGACTCGATCCCTTTATGTCAGTCATAGTCCAACCAATGGCTTCCCTATGTTTTCTCAAAATTATTTTAAGATTCTCTTCTTGCATGTCATTTAAATGGGAAGCAATAATCACAGGAAAGGTCTCTTGTTCGCCTAGATAGACGTACTTGAGATGCACAGGTATGCTTTTAATTCTAAGTAAGCGGAAGGCTTAATGAAAGAAAGTATCAAATTTATTGGCTCCACATTTTGTGAAATAGGGTTCGAGGCCCAATTCACAGTAGACTCGACAACCTGATCAAGGTTAAAGTCGTCCGACTCTAACTCGAAGTCATAATCAGTTTCTAGTTTTTTTTACTCTATGTTCACTTGTCAAGTTCTCAATGAGGTTGACTTCAAATGTTTGATCCTCAAAATCACAGGGGTACTTTCCTAGGTTGAAGACATTGATTTCTCTAGCCATGTCCCCAAAATTAACCTCATGGACCCATTCTTACAATTGATAATAGCGTTGGCAGTAGTAAGGAATGGGCGCCCTAGGATAATAGGAGTTTAAGCCATAGGAATGGACACAGGTTGTGTCTCAAGAACTAAGAAATCAATGGGGTAGATAAACTCTCCAACCCGGATAAGGACATCATTAATTTTACCCTTGGAAACTTTCACTTAACGGTCAGCCAGTTGGATTGTGACTCGAGTTGGACTAAGATCACCCAACCTGAGTTGTTGATAAACTGAGAAGGAGAGCATGTTGATACTTGTCCCCAAGTTAAGAAGTGCGACTAATCTCAGCTTGTCCTATAGTGTAGGCAATGGTAGGACAACTCACATCCTTGTACTTGACAGGGATCGGACCCGACAGTAGCTCACTAATATTAGTGGCTAAGAATACTTTCTTGGGAACATTAGTCTTTCTATTCTTGGTGCACATGTTTGTTGACTGATTGAGATTTTACCTGCACACAAAATATAGAATATTAGGTTTAGAAATAAAGATGTGCAAGGTGCTCAATTCTAATCCGCTGTAGCAATGGCTATGCGGGTCGTGATCCTCAGGGAGGGACTAGCGATGGAAGCTTGTTTAGCAAGTTCTCTAAAATTTCTTCTTTTAGTTATTAAAAGGAAAATAAGAAAATAATAGTTAAAGTTAAGTTAGAAAGGAAGCGGTATTTACAATGAGTTGGAAAGAAAGAATTGAAGTGTTGGTGATTTAATCTACAAAAAATAAAAGAAGAAAACTATAAACTAAAAACACATACCTACCTCTTCTGCCCTGTTTACCTTTAATCCGTTGCAACGACTTACCTTGTCTTTGAACGCATTCAAGCATGGCGTATAGGATCTTCCCTCTTCTCGATCTACACTACGAAAGAAAAAACAAACTATACTAGCAAGAGAAGGCTTGTTCATCACCATAGGCCATCAAGGGTACTTCTTCGGCTAAGCAGTCTCGAAGCGGTCAGATCTCGTGGTTTGCAAGACATCAGAGAAAAACAATAAAAGAAGACAAGAATAGAAGAAATAAACAAGAAAACAAGAATAACAAAAACAATCCTTGAGTAGATTTTATTAACATTGGAAGAAAAGTATGACTTACACCGATGTCACCTCAGTACAAGCATGAACTCCTTCCTCCATGAAAGCATCCTCCACTCTCAGTTACATAAAAAAATAAAAGTTACAAAAGGAAAATAAAAACCTAAACTACAACTAGCCTAAAAACCCTAGGTTTTGCTCTGTACTGCGCTGTGTGCCCTTCTCGTTGCTCTGCAGGGGTATTTATAGGTGCAGAAGGAAGAAGAGTCCCAATACGACTCCTCCACGAAAACTGTTTCCCTGGCTTATCCAAACTGCCGCGGAAACGCGGCTTGGGCCGCGTTTCCGCGGCCAAGTTGTGTCGGTTAGCCACGCGTTGGCCACGCGCTTTCGCGCGTGGCCTTCTCTGGTCCGTCCATCTGGGTTTATTTTTCTGGAAGATGTATCCTGACTCTTTATTTTGGGATTTCGGGATAACTTGGGAAGCAAGTTACCCTAAATCCAAATCTTTTATCAACGAATTTGTGATCTTGAACTCTCCTTTTTTGGCTTTTATCCTCATCCTGCAAGTATTTAGGATTGAATAGAAGTCTATCCTTCCCTCTTCTTTTAGTATTTGCAACTATTGCCCTTAGTAATTTCAACTTTGACATTTGATAATTGTAACTTTTGCATTGGGCTTTAACATGGGCTTTTGGACTTCTTTTAAGGCTTTATTCCTTTATTTTATTTCTCAAGGCCTGCACACAATAAATAATAAAATATTAGTAAATGTGCAGAATTATAGGAATAAATATGAAAATGTGATAGTAAATGTATTGAAAAATATGCACTTTTTTACTACCTATCACACCCCCACACTTATCTTTTGCTCCTCCTCGAGTAAAAATCAAAAAGAAAAAGAAAAATTAATCTATCCTAACTCACTTTCGTAGGAATCACGGTTGCACTTAGCACGTACAACAAGCCATTAAACCCCTAGGTTACCCTAGAGGACGAGTGTTGTCTCGTGAGGGTTTTCAGCGGATTACACCCACAAAATCCATAAAAAGGAAAATATTTGAAATACGTTTGAAGAGACTAAGTAATCTATAAGTTTTTAGGATCCTCATTTTTATTAATTCTTAAACTTAGTCTTTATATAGTAAATTGTTTTCCTTTTTAGGTAAGGGTCAAAATTGAATTTTTGTATAGTCTCTTTCGTTACCAAAAATCATATGCATCCTTATGAATTTTTACTAGGAATTCCTTAACTTGGACTCTCATGCCTCTTTATTATTATTATGATTTATTTTTTCTTTTTTTTCTCTTTTTTAATAATATGTATAACTCATCTAATTTCTTTCGTGTAAGTATCAAGGCTTCTTGAGGCCCTCATACCTAACTAATTGACTATTAGATGTGTTAGTACATATAAAAGTAATTTTTCTTAGTTTCCTTAGGCTTTCTAATCCACCCATGTAGCAACTTAAAGTCGGTGGCTCCCAAACCGGTCGGCTTTAGGGCACCGGGTGAGAAAACACCCCGCGGACTTAAGGATTCGAGTGAACTAGGCCACAAAACTGAGGGCTTTATTTCATAAAATCACTTTAGGCGTGAATACTTATGCTTCTTGAGGCACATGTATCCAGCTTAATCAGTGAATTTCTTTATTTTTATATTATTATTTATTATAGGGCACAAGAGTCTTTGTCTTAGAATCCTAGATATGTAAATGTATTAGGTATGCACATTTCATTAAGGTAAAAATCAAGACTAATTATTTATTCAATTTTTCCTCCTATACCTAAAAATTCAACAATTTTTATTTTGACCAAGTTTTTAGAAATCCTAATCATGATTTTCTTAATTCTTAAGACTAACTTAGATTTCTTTCAAAAGATAAGTCAAAATATTGTCCTTTTTTTTTTTTCATTTTTTTTAATATTAGCAAATTTTGTTAGTTTCTACCTATGTTAGTATGTTAGTAAAGCCTCCCCCCACACTTATCTCATGCATTGTCCTCAATGTATGAATGTATGCATATATGCATGAAAAGAAGAAAGGGAAGGAAGATGTTACCTCAAGGTGGTTCCGGTGGTAGTCTAATTGGGCCAAGCGTTGCTACCCAATCAAGATAATGTGGTATTCGGAGGAACCCACCAGAAATTTCTCTAGTATAACCCACTAAAATGTATGTATTATCATTTTTTAGCAATCCACCCATCAAATTTCCAAATTTCATAATTATTTTAAGAGTCAATTGTGTCAACCCGCCTTGTCCCAAAATGGAGTGTGAAAAGATGGAATAATTGACTTGGACGTATAAGTACGGGAACGAATACCGACTCAAGAAAGAAACTTAAATCAAGTAAGGGTTCAGGAGTCGGGCTAGGTTCAAGAAGTCGGTCCAAATCAAGAAGTTGAAACTCAAGTCCACAATCATTTTCCCACAATGGAATGTGACTCAATATTGGTGATTCAAGTTCAGGAATGATAGGTGTGGGAATCAAAACTGACTCTAAAAGATTACCTAAGTTGGGTAACAAAATAGGAGTCAATAATGATTCGGGAATTTAAACTTGATCACAGATTTGAGAATCTAGGTCACATATCTCATTGAGTTCAATATCATAAAAATGAGAACTTGCCAATTTATCCATGGGACTTTCAAAATTATAAAATTGGTCAAGTTCAATATGATCATCAAAATGGGTGATTCAATTTCATGATGAATTGGCATAGGATCCAATGTTGACTCGGGAAAAGTAAAATCAGGTGAAGACACCGGAGTCATTATTGAATCAGGAAGTAGAATTGAATCACCAAGTGGGAGATCATGATCATATTCATGCTCAAGTTCTATTTCAGGAAAGGAATAACTTGCCAAACTATCAAAAATTGGAGTTTCGGTAAGTTCAAATGATGGTACTGAATTAGAATCTTGTTGTCCAAAATAACGTGGCTCGTCGGCTCTAACAGAATGATTAGCGATATCAGAATTGGCCGAACAGTGAGAACGTAAAGATTGAACCAACATATCTATTTCCTGATCACGAGCTAATCTAGCTTGAGTCATGGCTTCAAGCATCTTTTCATAGTCGATTGGTGCATCATTTTGTGATTGGACTTGAAAAGAGGAAGTGGTGTTGGGACAATCGTGATGAAGTTGTGAGTCCGTCAGATTCCGTGATTGTTGCTTGGACTCACGCATCATCATGTCTAAGATTGATGGTGATTGTTGCTTGGACTCATGCATACTCATCATTTCCAAGATAGATGGTTTTCTATTCTAATTGGTGGATCTGAGTAGGAATCTTGGAAATATTGTGAACAAGGTGGGTACGGAGGACAAGTTGTTGAAAATTGGACTCGGCAGAAGCGAAACCCCATGAACTCTGTGAAGAGTTGAAATTATTGTAGAAATTATGGTCATAAGATGGGGGGCTTGGGTTATATGTATTCGGATAAGACCATTCCGGCACACTAGGTTGGTCAAAGTTATGATATGCCGGGTTGGTAATATCTGAAAAAGACGTTGGTGTGTAATATGGATTAAAATTGGAAAAATTGTTATATGCCATATCACACAAACACAAACAAATAAAAAGAAAACAAACAAATAAGCAAACAAAAAAGAAAAAAAATTCTAACCTAAGTTAGGGTAGACTTATGACCTAGACGACTCCTAACTGGTTAGACTGTCCACGGGGGAGTTAGGTGTAGACTTTGACCACAAGTTATCAGCCAGGTCAGGGCAAGATTGGTGGGAGGTTTTCCGTCAAAGATGTTCCTTAATTAAATAACCACCAATCTTCGGGCTTTCGGCCCTCAATCCCCTTCCTAGACACTGATTTGGCAGGAGTCAATTTCCAACATTGTTCCCACTTAGGATAATCTCCTAATTGACTCCGAGATGTCCCTAGGGCCAACGTCTACTAATTTTTAGTTAGGCTTGGGTTAGTGAGTGAGGAGATTGTTTGTGGGCCAAGAGAGGGTGATGAAATCCCCACCTTATCTTATTTATAGGACAAGCCCTTAAATCAATTTAGTGCACGTGTAAAGCAGTAGACAAATATTCACTCAAAGCAGAAAAATCAGCCAAGGGTGCTTCATAATCTATATGCAATGCGAACGTATCTTGTCTCCAGCACTCTTCAACAAAAATTAAAAAAAATTAGATAGATGATTGTAGTTCAATTTTGCATCATCTTCCACCTCTATACCATGCATAATATTAATAAAAATCTATTTTTTTACTCTTTTTCTCTCTATTTTTGCAGGTCCATATTTTAATGAAGAAGAGGCCCACAAATCAATGTAAATATCAAGAATAAAAGGATTAATTAAAGGCTTAAAGAGAAGCCCAAAATAATAGCCCAGTTTCTGAATTCATCCATGCGCCCAGTCAGCCTTCTAGAAGCGCCAACGTGGATTACAACCTGTAACAAACTCGCAACAGAAATCGTTGGCGCAACGGCAAGATTCTGCCGCGGAAACGCGGCTCTGGCCGTGGATCCGCGGCAGTTATCTGGCCGTTGAGCCAGCGATTGATCCCCAGTTGTCTGATTCTGGAGCCTTCTTCTCCTGAGGCCTATAAATAGACCATCAGGGCCAGTGCAAAAAAGAGAGGAGGGAATAGAGGAAAGAGCTTGTAATTTTTGGTTTTTCTCTAGGTTTTTAGTGCTCTTAGTCTTCTTCTTCCTCCTAGAAATTCTGCAAGAGAGAGATAGTGAGAGAGTGAAAGCTTGTAATCAAGGGGTGACAACTTGAAGCAAAGCAAGGATTAATCCAATCTACTTTCTCTTCTATTGCAATTTCTAGTGCTTTTCATTTCTTGCTTTATTTCCTTCAAGCTTTACTTTCATAGCATAATGTCTTGTTGTTTTCTTTCTAGTGTAATGGATAGCTAACTTCTTCTAACATGACTAGCTAACCACTAACTTTTCTAACTTCTAACTCTTGGGTGATTGCTAATTCTTAATCTTGCAAATGTTGAGTCTCTTTCATCCCCGATGGGTTACTTTCATTCTTGGCAAGTTCTTGTTGTAATTCCATATGATTCATGTGTGCCTCATTTAGAGCCTTGTCTTTAGAACAAGTGCCTTGATGGAACATGGAGATGGAGCACCAACCATATGCTATTTGTTGTACAAGTTTCTTACTTCAATGCTAACTTTATGTATGGCTTTGAATGACTAATGAATTTTGTATCTTCTTCCTTAGCATCCCTTGAGTGACACTCCTCGATTCCACCATTGAAAGTCTATCTTGAGAGCCGATGAAATCAATGAGGCTACAAGACAAGTCCAAGATGATCACCCATCTATCAAGTGGGAAAGTACATTGACCAACAAGCAAGAAAAACACTTGCCGATGAATCAACATGAGGCATGCATCACCATAATAGAGATTAGTAAGTTAGCAAATTAGTAAAGTTAGCTAGTCATGGTTTTCCCATCTAAAAGTCTTTTACAAGTTCCTTCGTTTAGCATTCTTTCTAAAGCAATTCTTGTTTTCAAATTCTTTTCATTCTCTTTTCATCATTTTTACTTTCATGTACAAATCCACCACAATTCCTTTCACCTATTTTTTCATGTCTTTCTCATTATTTTGAAACAAAGAAGAACTTTCGTTTTCTTTCTTCAACATCGAACCGTAAAGCTTCCATCGTGAGCTCTCCTGTGGATTCGACCCGTATAGCTTATGCTACTACGGTGATTTGGAAAGGAATACATTAAGCATTGTGAATACATTTTGGAGTGATTAAGCACCTAAGGTTGACTCTAACCTTCTCTCTTTTGTTGAATATCTGTGCGAATTCTACTCCACTATTCCTATCCTTATCAAATTTTTGGCGCCGTTGCCGGGGAGAACAACGGTTTTGATTCAATTGAAGAACTAAAAGAACTTTCTTCTCTGTTGCAGGTTACAGGTGAGAAACAGGAAACCTAGCATTGCAGTGACATATAAGTGGCCCTGGGCCTCTGCTCTAGAAAGCAGAGACCAGTTGCCCTCTGATTTCCCGCGATTCCACGGCCAAAGCCGTGGATCCGCGACAAAGAAGAGTGAACTACTCACAATTTTCTGCAGGGTTGCTTGTTCTGCAAATAACAGCTGCTGCAATACTTAATTCTTGTATGCTTCACCATATTCCTGCTAATAATCAATAGTAAAATATTGGTTGTAAAGTTAAAAATTGATTAGACATTTGCATTTCTAGGCACGTGTCTTTTCAATTCATTTACTTTACTGTTGAAGAGTGCTGGAGCAAGTACGTGCGCATTGCATTTTGACTAGGACTCACTTCTTGGTTGATTTATATCGCTTTGAGTGAACCTTGTTTGCTTATACTGTACACTTGCACCAAACTGATTTTAAGGGCATCACCCCATAAATAAGATAAGGTGGGGGATTTCATCACCCTTTCCTTAGCCCAAAAACCACCATCCCAGCACTACAATCCCAAGCCTTTTAATAAAATCTGATAGACGTTGGCCCTAGGGACATCCGGACTTAGTAGGAGATCGCTGAAGTTGGAAGTTGATTTTGATTCATACTCTGGTGAAATCAGTGTCTAAGGCTGGGGATTAAGAGGTTAAGCCTCGAAGATACCGTGGTTTGGCGTAATTAAGGCCCGTTGCTTACGCACGGATACCTCCCACCGTATTTTGCCCCTACCTGGCTGATTAGCTGTGGTCTGATTCAAGCAACAACCTTCTTTGGTTCATCGAACAGTTAGGAGTCGTCTAGGTCCAGGAATCCTAGATAGCTTGGATTGATTTTTTCTTTTATTGTTTATTATTTTTTCTTTTCGCTGGTGTGATCGGTGAACGTTGTTTGTGACTGTATATGCAAGAGTGGTACCGGGATCCAGATTCTGCAAGACTTGTTAGAATTTCTACACTTGCACCAACACCACCACTTCACACAATGGAAAACAACGTTTCGCTTCAAGACAGATTCTATCCGATTCGCACCTCCCTTCCATCATACATTCTTCTCCCTGTTACCAATGGAAATCATTTGAGCTGAAACCACAATTCATCAATACACTTTCCACGATTTGGTTTAGAGTCTGAGACGCGTACTTCTTCATTCGAGAGTTCGAAGAAGTATGCGTAATGATGAGAATTTCCCAATTGACTGAGGATGCTGTTAGGTTAAGGTTCATACCTTTGCACTGAAAGACTTAGCTAAGAAATGGCTTTACAATCTTCCCGCCAGTTCGATATCTTCATGGGATGATTTTATAAAGGTCTTTCTTAAGAAATTTTACCCCATTCACAAGACAGCCCTCATGTGAAAACATCATGCAATTCAAGCAGGAATCAAACGAACCCTTCTGGAAATATTTTGAGCGTTTCAAAGACCTCCTAGCCTTATGTCCTCATCACGGCATAGAGAAATGGCGGCAATGCCAAATTATCTATGACGGACTTGATTACAAAACGAAATACTCCTTGAATCCATGTGCTAAGGGAGTTTTTGAAGAAAGATGAGAACCAGGGGTCAGATCTCTTTGAAGCCTTAGCTAAGAAAACAATTCAGTGGGAGTCATGCGTTGATAACCCACTCCCACCACTTCAGACCGGTATGCATTCCATAGAATCCTCCATAGCTGCTGAGGCTAAGATCACACAATTAATGAAGAGGATAGAACTGCTTGAATCACGGGAACATTATGCTGTTAATCAGGTCAACCCATCCCTATGGTCAAACCGGGTTGCACATTTTGTCATGACCTCAACCATGTATTTGAGGAGTGCCCAGTATATCAGTCTCAACTTTATCAGGAGATACGAATGCTGCTTGACCAGACCCCATCACAATCAATACTCCAACACGTACAATCCTGGATGGCGAAACCATCCAAATTTTTCGTGGAGTCAGTCTGGTCCTGAGCAACCTAGGCCATCATTTCAAAATCAATATCATGCTCAGCCTCTTCAACACAGTTTCAATCGAAATTCACCGAACTTTCATCCATATCAAAGTCCACCACAGTCACAACCTTATCAAAGTCCACCACACTACTAATCACAATTCCAGTCTCCATACCACCAACATCCACCCTAGAATGATTCAGATGAGAAAATATCAGAGTTGATGAAAAGGATAGAAACCCTAGCAAAGACCCATCAACAAGATATGAACAAAGTACAGGTCCAGATTGGGCAACTGACTAATTCTTTAAGTGGGAGACAACAAAGAATGTTTCCAAGCGAGCCAGTGCCCAATCCCAAAAATCACTTCCCTTACATGAAGTGGAAGACACGGGCCCCAGTCATTGCAACGCTATTCATATTCTGAGATCTGGAAAGAAAGTAGATAATAGGGTTTCTAATCATTCATCCCATCCAGTACCAAAGTCAACACCTCCAGTTCCAGTACAACCAACTTCTGACAATCCATCTTCTAGTTCAGAGCCATCAACTTCAAAAGCCAAGGGAAAAGAAAAAGTAGATGAGCAACCTTATAAACCTAGTGTACCATTTCCAAATAGGCTTACAAATCACAAGATGAATGCTCATATGGAGAAGATAAGAGAAATGTTCAACACAGGTCCAAATCAATGTACCTCTTCTTGATGCAATACAACAAGTACTATCATATGCAAAATTCTTAAGGAAATGTGCACCAAGAAGAGGAAAACACAAGTCCCTAAGAGAGTCTTCCTAGTATCCAACATCAGCGAGTCTCACCTGGGCCAATTCCGGAGAAATACAAAGACCCAGGGAGCCCAACAATCTCTTGTGTCATAGGACAGACTACCATTAATAGGGCACTACTTGATTTAGGGGCCAGTATCAATCTCCTACCTTTTTCTGTGTATCAACAATTAGGATTAGGTGATCTCCGCCCGACCCAAATGACGATACAACTGGCTGATCGCTCTGTCAAGAGACCCAAGGGGAAATTCACGATATTTCTTGTCAGAGTTGGGGAGTTCATTTACCCTGTGGATTTTGTAGTTCTTGAGACACACCTGTGTCTAATACCAATCATAGGCTCAAACTCCTGTCATCTTGGGATGACCATTCCTTGCTACAGCAAATGCCATCATCAATTGCAGGAATGGGTCAATGAGGATAACTTTGGGTGACATGACGAGAGAAGTGAATGTCTTCAGCATGCAACCTCGTAGGATAAAAGATCAAACATTCGAGGTTAACTTTGTCAGGAACAATTGTGAGGAGAAAAGTAAAGATGAGTCACAAGTTTGTGATTCTCTTGAAGTGGAAAATCCTGTTATCCGAGTACCCTTTCAAAAGGGGAAGTTGATTTGGATATTTTCACTTTCAGTTAGCCAACCGTGAATGTATCCCATGAGGATACAATTCAAGAACCTCCGATTGATATACTTTTGAAGACCTCTTCGCTGACGAAATCATGTGTCTGGATGAGCCAACTCGGGGTTGGTTAACTAGTTGTACATCTCTAAAGAATAATGTTGACCTCAGTTTTGAGGAGTTGTATGGAGATGAGCTGGAATTTCTTAACACTGGGAGTAAAGAAATCAGAGTGAAAAAAGTGGTGATGAAGAAATTTTTAGTAAATTTTGCGGTGAAATGAGGATGAATAACAATGAGCAATTGAAACTGAAAATGCCCAGGATCAGAAAATAATTGAATTCGTTTCCCAACTGTGCCCGCACAAACAGACACATTGGAACGATGGGAAACGGGCCAGAGGGAAACGACCAAAGATACCTAGGCAATGGACACACCTGTACATATCCTTGTAAATAATTTTTGTACACTTTTTAAATATAATAATAAAAAAAAGAATTAAAAGAAATGAGGGACTTTTGTGCTTAAAAGAGATTCACAACTTTCAAAATTCAAACTCCTAGGTTTTACATCTCTTTCCTAGGGTCAAACTACTTTTCAAAACTCCTTTTTAAAACTTCAAATCCCTAGGTTTGTAAAATACTTTTAACCTAGGGATAAAGTTGGAACTCTCAATTTTCTTCCTCCCTATAAATAACCTCTTACCCTACCCCTCCTCCTAAAACGCAACTCAATCTCAGATCTTAAAACCATCTTCAAGCGCCGCCCTCTGCAATTTTTCTGCTCCCCAGAGCCTTCCTTCCTGCCGCGTTCCCCCCCGCGACCACAGCGCCGCAGATCCGCGGCATTCCTGAAGCCTCCAGAGCGTCGCCAAATTTTCTACCGATCGATTTCAAAGCGCTCGTGGCAGATCCAGTGCCACATCTTCCAGAATCTGTCACCTGTGCCCGCTGCAAGATCGAAATTTTTTTCCCCCCACGAATTCCGGGGGCGGTTTGAATTTCGATCTCTTCTTTCAATTGCTTTGATCTAAATTCATAAATGGCACCTAATATTTTCGCTGAAAAA
>JAVJIF010004668.1:167500-304748 GCA_038442645.1 Agave tequilana | reverse complement strand
CCCTATTATATTTGATGTAGGTGTGGGTTCTCGCATGACGTGAGAGTGACGGTACCTTGAGGTGGATGCGTTCCGAGCTTAAAGAGAACATTGGATGCATCACTTTCAAGGAGAGTTTGGTGGGAGGACCACCTTATTTTGGAGACATGGAGATGTGCCTTATTGGTTTGGTAACGATCTCTTACTCCTCATTTATGTTTACATGCTTTTCATATCATTGATTTTTAGCATGTTTGATGTTTCATGATTAGTATGTTATATGCCATGATATTTAGATTAGTGATATACATGTTTAGTTATTTGAGACACTCATGTTTAATATGGATTTATATCTTTGTGCTCTCACATTTGTTTTAACTAATGTGTATGTCCTAGATCTATGCATGTGCATGTACATAATGATCATATGTATGTTTATGAGTTTTTGTTTTGTTTTCTATGCTTCATGTTTTGATCACATGTCTAGATGTTAGTTTTCATTAAAACTTAAGTATATACTTGTACAACTAGTGAGCCACAAATAGATTATTATGAGTTTGTGCTTGAAAGCTCATTTGTACTCATTAGATGTACTAGTATAGCCTAATTTTGATAATTCATGCATTTGACTTGTATTCCCATTTTGTACATGTTTTTCATGTTTATATGTCTAGCTTCATGTATATGTCTATTTTGTCCAAACTATTAGCTATACATATACATCCCTTGAGCCACTTGCCTTTATGCATATACTTTTGTGGACTCGTTATGTTTGGATATGTATGTATTCTTTAGTTTGTACATGACATACATATACTTGAGGAATTCGAGTTTGATGACTTTCATGTTTTAAGGATTTCTTATTGAGCCTTAATTGCATATTTTCATGATGATATGTTTCACATAACACTTGTACACTCACCTTACTTTATGTTTTCTCATGATTTTTTTCATGAGTACAATTTATGCTTTATTGATTTTGAGTGTTTAGTGATCATGTGATCTATATGTTTTTCATGAAATATAATTTTGTTTTATTCCTTGCTTGAAGGATTTACTAGTTTACAAATTTTTCTTATAACTAGTTCGTATTCTTCACTTTGGAAGAGTTTTCAATTATGCTAAACTATTTTCAAACCTATTTTTGAAAACCCCTTCCATCGAAGGGCGGTTGGTTGGGCGACCATGCCTTGTATGCATCTTATTGAAAATCCTTTTAAACATGTGCATGAAATGGTGTGAAAAGGAATATGAGTTATACACTTAATCTTATTTTGTTTTCAATTGGTATCATTAGATCTTTTCAATTGGTATCACTATTGACATTCTTTTTGGTATACTCATATATGTTTCTATATATGTATGCTTACACTTCAAATAGTATCAATTTCGATTGATATTCAATTTTCATACATATATATGCTTTATTTGTGCTTACTACATCTCTATATCATTGAGCACAAATTTTGGTATGCTAAGCTTGATTTCTTTAATGACTATTATATTTCAATTGATTATGTTTCAATTGGCATCATATACAAGCTTATGCATTATTTTGATTGGTATTTCATAAAGGGGGAGAAAAATTTATGTTTCTACTTTCAATTGGTATTTCACTTTTCAATTAGATTGGTATTCTACTCCAACACTTTATGCTAAAAATGATTAAAAAAAAGGATATTGATTATTTTTGGTATCATATGCTTTTAATGAAAAATTACTTTTAATTGGTACTAATCTTTTCTAATTGGTATCAAGATTACCTATAAGTTTTACTTTCAATTGGTATGTTTTATTGATATCAAAATTGTTGGTTGAATTGCTCAAAATAATTTATTTACTTACAATTGGTATTTAATTGGTATTTACTTACAATTGGTATCAATGGTATTTAAATTAAGAATATTTGTTTTATGTACAATATTATGTACTTTTAATTGGTATATTTCATTGATATCATGATGCACTAAATTGATATTTTTTCCTTCAATTGGTATCAAGAAAGTTTTGTTTTGATTGAGAATATTGTTTTTCTTTGACCCCTTTGTTGATGATTGACAAAAAAGGGGGAGAAAGATTTGTAAGTTCACCTAAGGGGGGGTGAATAGGTGATGGCTAATCTAATGTGTTGGAACCTATTTCGATGAAGACGTTCGTGAAGATCAAATTCATTTGGAGCTCTAACACATGACGAATCAAGAGTCCGACATGATCAAGATGTGCCAAGAAGAGTGATAGAGTGTGGTTGTATATGTGAATAGCATGTAAAAGCCTTGACACAAACACACACTTCTTTGGTCCATTAGTCGACTCATACCTAAGTCAAGTCGACTAATCCCATGTGTAGTTGACTTGATCCAAACCCAAGTCGACTAGTCAAGTGTCCAGAATCTGACCCAACTCTCTGTTTCTGAATTAGTCGACCAAACAGTAAACCAAGTCGACTAATAGACTTTTCTAGTCGACTAATCCAAAGTCCCTAGTCGACTAATACTTGGCCCAAGTCGACTTAAAGTTAGTTGCAGTCGACTTGAAGTAGTTATCCAGAAACCTGTAAGTCAACACATTCCCTAGTCGACTACTAGCTAAACCTAGTCGACTAATAGTGGAAATTTTGCCTAGTCTAGTCGACTAACTCAGAACCCAAGTCGACTATAGTCAGTTTCTGACTGTTGGACAGTTTTCTTTATCTGGTCTTTTGGGCAACGAATTCAAACGTCTCTATCATTTGAATTGCTCTTATAACTCCTAACTAACCCTAGTCTTCAGCTATAAATAGGGAAGTTATACCAAAGGCCAATTACCAAGATTTTCCATCAGTTTTCCAAAAGTCAAAATCTGAAAATCTGAAAACTGTTTTCCTAACTTTAGTCTTCACCAAAAGCCAATTCCTATTGTGAAGTCTTCTGAAGTTTTATTTCCTATACTGTACCTTGTCCACATACACATTCAGTATCAAGGCTATAGGAAAAGAGTTGTAATTCTCAAAGTGTTCATTGTACACGGGAGGCTTCTTGGTTGAAGAGGCAAGTTGTACAAGGTGACCATTGTACACGGGAGGCTTCTTGGTTGTAGAGGCAGTTGTACAAAGGTAAAAGGTGTTCTCTTGGTGGAAGAGAAGGTGTACACATTTGGCGAAGGGGATTCGACAAGTGGTGTACATGTTGTATTGATTTTGGGTGGCAAGATCAAGGTTAAAGGAAAATCTCAAGCGGGTGGCTTGGGGACTGGATGTAGGTCACAAGGACCGAACCAGGATAAATCTCTTTGTTTGCGTTTGTCAATTTCTGAGATTTGTTTTCCTTTACATGCAAGTTATTTATTTTGTTTATTTACTTAACGCTAATCCTTCTAGTTTTAGATTTGTGTTGACTTGAGTTATTTCAGATCTATAGTTGCCTACAAGAGATAATTCTGCAATTAGTCCTTATCTCAACGATCCTACATTTGGTATCAGAGCCGGGGAGAGCCAAGTCATCAACAGGCAACAACCATACCAATTCCTACATTTGGTATCAGAGCGAGGGTCATCACCCGGCATCTACATTCCTACTTCATCAACCGGAGTACACGCTCTGATCCTACATTTGATATCAGGGCGGATACAAGTCAACAACAAAGATGGCAACGGAGTTTTCATCATCCCAATAAAAAGAAGGTCATTCTACACAACGTCCACCACTATTTGATGGAACCAACTACAACTATTGGAAGTGTAGAATGAAGATCTACTTGCAGTCACTCAACTACGACCTTTGGAACATCGTAGAAGAAACGTACACCAAGCCTACAACCAACTACAACGCTTGGAGTGAAGATCAAAAGAAGAACGCGAACCTTGACGCTAAAGCAATGAATGCTCTATTCTATGCCCTTACCAAAGAAGAGTTCAACCGAGTGTCAACAGCAACTTCTGCACATCAAAATTGGCATACTCTTCAGGTAACACACGAAGGCATTAGTAAAGTTAAGGAATCTAAAATATCTGTTCTTGTCCACAGGTTCGAGTTATTTAAAATGGAGGAGAATGAAACCATATCCGAAATGGTTACAAGATTCACCGACATCACCAATACTCTTGCATCCCTTGGAAAGGACTACACCCAAGTCGAAAGAGTTTGAAAGATCCTTCGTGCACTCACACCAGAATGGGAGAAGAAGACAACCGCCATTGAAGAGGCGAATGATCTCTCAACTATGACATTAGAAACCTAATCGGTAATCTAATGGCATATGAAGTGTAGTTAGAAGAAAGAAAGAAGGACCAAGAGAGACAACACCGTTCAAAGAAGAAAGAACTCGCCTTCCATGCATCTTCCGACACAGACAATGATGACGAAGAGGAGATGGCAATGCTCTCAAAGAAGTTCAGGAAATTTCTTAAGCAAGGTAAATTCAAGTGTTTTAATTGTGACAAACCAGGACATATGAAGATGGATTGCCCTTTGCTCAAGAAGAAAGATAAGTACAAGAGTAAGAAGTTCAGAAAGAAGAAGAACTATGAAGCATCTTCAGAATATAGTGATTCCTCATCTTCTGATGAAGAAGAATCCACTGAACATGTTAACTTATGTTACATGGCCATAGAAGATGAAGAGGTATCGTTTTCTGAACTCTCTGATGCATTTAATGAGTTATTTATGAATCTGAAAAATGAAAAACTGGAAAACAGATTTTTGTTAAAAGAAAATGAGAAACTTTTACAGGAAAATTCTGTTTATGCATTACAATGTTCTTCTATAAATTCTCAACAAGATGAAACTGAAAATGTCATATCATTCTTGAAAACTGAAAATGAGAAGTTTATAAAAGAAAACATTTTTCTGAAAATGGAAACTAAGTCTTTGAATGATAGAATTTCTATATTAGATAAAGACATGTTAGTTTTCAAAAAGAAATATGAAGATCTTATGCAAAATGTGACTAAGTTTAATAAAGGAAAAGAAAAATTAAATGATCTATTATCTTTTTAGAATTTGTCACATGATAATCATGGTATGGTTTTATTGCAAAATCTTTCATGTTATAATCATCCATATAGTTATTTTGTAAAAAGTAAGACTAAGAAAAGTAAGTTTATATGGATCCAAAGAACTTAAATGTTTATGATAAAAATACATATATTGCTTCATACATGCATGATATATGTGATTCTTGCAATTATGTATATACTAACAGGTGGAAACCAAATTCTAAATGGATTTGGAGTCCTAAAGATTAGATATGATCTTTTATATTTGGTACCAACTAACGTTTATCTTGCAGGTACCATATAAAAAATTTGATAAAGATCAACTATGTATATATGTACTAATATATTTGTTGCAGGGGGGAGAACAAAATATTTCTCTATCTGTTATAACCCATTTCTGCAGGGGGAGTAAAAGATAACATATTTTCTGCAGGGGGAGGACTTGTGCACACAAAGCGTCGTCATCAAAAAGGGGGAGAATGTGGAACCTATTTCGATGAAGACGTTCGTGAAGATCAAATTCATTTGGAGCTCTAACACATGATGAATCAAGAGTCCGACATGATCAAGATGTGCCAAGAAGAGTTGATAGAGTGTGGGTTGCATATGTGGAATACAATGTAAAAGCCTTGACACAAACACACACTTCTTTGGTCCATTAGTCGACTCATACCTAAGTCAAGTCGACTAATCCCATGTGTAGTCGACTTGATCCAAACTCAAGTCGACTAGTCAAGTGTCCAGAATCTGACCCAACTCTCTGTTTCTGAATTAGTCGACTAAACAGTAAACCAAGTCGACTAATAGACTTTTCTAGTCGACTAATCCAAAGTCCCTAGTCGACTAATACTTGGCCCAAGTCGACTTAAAGTTAGTTGCAGTCGACTTGAAGTAGTTATCCAGAAACCTGTAAGTCAATAGACATTTTCCTAGTCGACTACTAGCTAAACCTAGTCGACTAATAGTGGAAATTTTGCCTAGTCTAGTCGACTAACTCAGAACCCAAGTCGACTATAGGCAGTTTCTGACTGTTGGACAGTTTTCTTTATCTGGTCTTTTGGGCAACGAATTCAAACGTCTCTATCATTTGAATTGCTCTTATAACTCCCTAACTAACCTAGTCTTCAGCTATAAATAGGGAAGTTATACCAAAGGCCAATTACCAAGATTTCCATCAGTTTTCCAAAAGTCAAAATCTGAAAATCTGAAAACTGTTTTCCTAACTTTAGTCTTCACCAGAAGCCAATTCCTATTGTGAAGTCTTCTGAAGTTTTGTTTCCTATACTGTACCTTGTCCACATACACATTCAGTATCAAGGCTATAGGAAAAGAGTTGTAATTCTCAAAGTGTTCATTGTACACGGGAGGCTTCTTGGTTGAAGAGGCAAGTTGTACAAGGTGACCATTGTACACGGGAAGCTTCTTGGTTGTAGAGGCAGTTGTACAAAGGTAAAAGGTGTTCTCTTGGTGGAAGAGAAGGTGTACACATTTGGCGAAGGGGATTCGACAAGTGGTGTACATGTTGTATTGATTTTGGGTGGCAAGATCAAGGTTAAAAGAAAATCTCAAGCGGGTGGCTTGGGGACTGGATGTAGGTCACAAGGACCGAACCAGGATAAATCTCTTTGTTTGCGTTTGTCAATTTCTGAGATTTGTTTTCCTTTACATGCAAGTTATTTATTTTGTTTATTTACTTAACGCTAATCCTTCTAGTTTTAGATTTGTGTTGACTTGAGTTATTTCAGATCTATAGTTGCCTACAAGAGATAATTCCGCAATTAGTCCTTATCTCAACGATCCTACATAATGGACACTTAATGCCAAATAATTCGGAAGCTAAAAAATAATTATGACCTAATAAAACTTTTTCACTAAACACCACGTATAACACAAGAGTGTAGCCGAATTTCCCGTGAAGGGCTCTGGACTAACTCCTCTAGATTCCCCATGAATGGGTTGAGTGCCGCGTTGGCTCTCTGGTTGAATACAAGTGTTAGCAAACAATCCCACGCAAGTATGTATCAATAATGCACACAATATATCAAGCATGAAAGATAAAGACAAGTAATAAGCATGCAAGATATAATAATAGACAAAGAGAGAGAGAGAGAGTGAGCAATCGCAAACACAAAGGGTTTGTTTCGAGATTCGAGCACACTTGCTCTACATCCCCGCCTTCGACACACGAAGGATTTCCACTATGCAAGATCCCAATGGATCTCTCCCCGGTGCCGCAACACCTACAAGCCCTCGGACTCCCTAGTCCCTACACACGCAAGCCCCACAAGCTTGCCGAGGCCGCACCTCAAACCAAGAGTTCACAATCGAACTCTAAACCACCGCGAGCACACTTGCCCGCCTCCTCAAAGTACAAAGAAAAGATCTTTGGTGATCACAACACTTTGATCACCTAAAAGCACTCTCACTACAACACTCCTATAGAATGAATAATCAATGGATGCTCAAGTGTTTGTGTGAGAAAAACAAGGAAGAGAATGGTGGAGGAAAACTCAAAGAATCACTTTAAACACTCTTGATAAAATCTTCCTTTTGATAGGAAATATTTGCTCTCAAATTTGTGGAGAAAAACCTCTGAAAATGATTGGAAAAACTGGCTCAAAAATACTCTCCAAATCTTGTTCAAAACAATGACCAAACCCCCAAATTTATAGAGCTAGAAAAACTAGCCGTTGGGTTCCGTCAGGCCTAATGGTCGACCGTCGGTCGGCCGGCCTACGGTCATATTTCAGACCGTTTGAGCCATCGGTCGACTGGGCGGTCGACCGAGCCAGGATACAGAGAGCAATCTTTCTGTCTGGTCGGCCGCCCGGCCGTCCGGGGCCTTTCCAGAGAGCAGAGCTCTATGGACGGTCGACCGGGTCGGTCGGCCGGCTATCCTGCAGAACTGGCGTGCACGTCTGTGCACGTCGGTCGACCGGGTCGGCCGACCGACTTCAGCCCTAGTCGACTTGGTCAGTCGACTAGTCGACTGACTGAAGCCTGAAACAGAAAAACTGTGATTTAAAACTTGGTCTTTTTGATTGAAATAAAATCCCATAAAATACTTAAAAATCTACAAAAATAGTTTTACCAATATACTTTGATAAACAAACATGCTTGCACAAAATCAAGGCATGTTATAAATGATTTGGACTATTTTTGTAATTTGGAAAAATTGGCTCAATTGAAAACTTGTATTTTTTCTAAAACTTGTTTTCCCTAAACTTCTTCATGATACAAAAACAAGATATTTTGAATTCATTAAAGTATAGTGTGTATGGATATGATCCACTACACAAATAAGATATCTATGTTTTGACATTAAGCTCTAAACATGATTTTGGATAAAAGATATGTAAACATGAAAACCAAATCCAAACATGTATTTTCCAAAATGAAAATCTTTTGTAAAAACAAAACTATCTAGAGTGTGTGTGTGATATACTTGAGCAATCCACCAACTATTCTATCCTTTACATTTTATCTAAAACACAAAAATCTTATACTAGACACAAGTCTTCATCTTCTTGAAGTCTTCACTTGAAGTCTTCTCAACATCTTGACTAGGTCCAAATGCAATCCAACGAGCTCGGCTCCTCTTGAGTACTTGATGTGGTCTTGATGCATAGGCTCGTGAATCAACCGGTGCTAGCTCCAAAACTTGTCTTAAAATCCTTTGTTGAAGCTCCACACCTACTAAGATCTTGATCATAAATCTGTCACTAATTAAGCACAAGATCATTAGTACTATAAACTACATGAGTTGATCATCATCAAAACTAGAGTGATGGGCCTTGGGCCAACAATCTCCCCCTTTTTGATGATGACAAAACTCATGAAGTTATATATGCATGGATTAAAGTAAAGCTTCAAGAAGCTCCCCCTTAATTCATGCATAACAAAAATAACTAGGTATGACAATAAAGCACATATACATGAATGCAAATGAATGGAGATAAAACAAAATAAATCTTTTTCTCCTATTTGCAAACAAAACATATATGCATAAACATACATATTACTCAACATGCATATAAACCTCAAATTTTCTCCCCCTTTTTGTCAATCATCAACAAAGGGGTTGAAGTAGAAACAAAACAAAATTTCCCCCCTGTTTGTCCGAAACAAAGACCAATGAAGGGGTAAAACAAATCGATCAATAAGGGTTATATGCGATATACATTCATGAAGAGGAAGACGCTAAGTTAACTTCCCTACACATATACATTACATGAAGAAGGGATGACAAGCCCAATTCACATAACACATATTGTGCAATGCATAAAAGGAGATGTGAAGCTCCCCTACACACGTGTATCACATAAAGAAGAGTTGTCAAGCTCCTTAATACAATATACACTCAACATGAATCTATATGTAGAAGAGATGTTAAGCTCTCCTTGCATATAGGAAATACATATCAAAACATTTTTAATTTTTCTTAAACAAAATTTTTAATTTTGATATCAATTTTGAAAATGATCAATTGTAAAATAGTGATCAATAGTAAAGTAATGATCAAACATATTGATACCAATTAAAAACTAATGCATAAGCTTGAAAAAAGATAAGATTTAAATTAAGCTTAGCATTAACAACCTTTGTGCTTTAAATATGTAAGTCAACTTTAGCTCAAGCACAAAACAAATCATATATATATGTATGAAAAGAGTATATTGAAAATGATACATACATATATAAGAGAACAAAATATGAGTATATACAAAAAAAAATCATATTGATACCAATTGAAAACTATCCAATGATACCAATAGAAAAATAAGCTTAAGTGTATACATCATATAATCTACCACATGAAGAACTCGAACTAGTTAAATGAAAATGTTTGAAAACTAGTACGGAATCCTTCAATCAAGGAATAAAATAAAATTATTTTTCATGAAATATGTGTAAATCACATGAAAATGGCAATGAAGCTAAATATTCCTTTAAATAAGACAATGTGAAAATTATCATAAATTTTGAAAACATGAAAATCACCACAAATTTTTTTATTTAAAAAAAATTATATTTCAAGGTATATGTATGTTTTGACAACACAAGAAGTATACATACATATCCCTAAACACAATTGAGTCCATATATATAGATTTGCATGAAAGGCAAATGACTCAAGAGGTATACATGTATATCTTAAAGTTTGGCAAAATAAACATATACATGAAATGAAAGCACATGATCATAACACAAATCCAAAATGGGAATACAAGTTAAAAATGTAAGGATCATCAAAACTAGGCTATACTAGCACACCTAATGGGCACAAATAAGTAATCAAACCCAACAATATATAGATTTATTTGTGGCCCACAATGTGTACAAGTATAAATCCTAGTGTTGACTAAAATTAACATTTAAACTAATATTCAAATCATGAAGCATTAAATATAGAGAACACAAAAAAATTTGTCCATATAAAAAATAGGATCATGTGTATATCTTATAAACTAATTGAAGAATAAATAACTAGTATAAAATACTTTTTGAACAACTAGTTAAAGATCCTTCAAATACATCAAATCATATGTTTTTCATAAAACATAACTAAGTACATAAAGATTTAATCACTCATGGTCTATAAAGCTCAAAATGATCATGAAACTAAGTCATGAATTATAAATGAAGATGTGAGTGTTAAAAGATCATGTAAATAGCATTTTTTTATGAAAATAGTCAATGAAGCAAAAAAAAGTTCATAAGTCGCATTTTAACAATCAACTCAAAATCATTTTTCATATAAAATTAACAAACTTCTAGATATATGTATGATTTATCCAAATCTAACAATATGCATACATATCCTAAATATAAAAGAGTCTATTAATAAATATTTGCTTGAAGGCAAGAGACTCATGGGTATACTTGTATATTTATTAGATTTGAATTAAAATACATATACATGAAGTAAAACATGAAAATTGGCAACACATGTATAAATGAAAGAATCATCAAAAAGTAGTCTATATATATACATATAGTGGGTACAAATGAGCATGAAGTGCAAATATATATATAAATCAATGAAACTCACTATTAGTACATGTATAATACAAGTTTTGATAAAAACTACATCTAAGCATGTTATTACCACATGATGCTCATCAAAACATAAAACATGAACATGTTATGAATATGATATATGAAAAAGCATGTACATAAAAAATAGGAGTTTAGAGATTGTTACCAACTCCAAAGCTCCAACCATGGTGGTCATCCCACCAAAACTCCCTTGATAGCGGTGCTCCAAATGTATGTCCTTTTAGTTTCCGTGCACCACCATCAAGGCACCAAAACTCTCACGTCTTGAGAGATCCCTCACCTACATCAAATACACAAAGTGGGGGTTTTAGTACCCATATTTTCTTGGATCCTTTGGGGTTAGTCTTGTAAGGAACCCAAAAAATTTTATTAGCAAAATTAAAATGATGTAACCTATCATAACAAAATTTTGTTAAATGGCCTTTGCGGCAACAATGTGTACATGTGTACACCTTAGTATGCTTATGTGTATTTTTGTGATCGTGTTGTGCAACATAAGCAAATGCATGATGATGTGAATGAACATGTGGAGCTTGTTTCTTTGAAAACAAGGACTCCAATCTAGTGTGGTTAAATGCACAAGAGTTCAAAGTTGAACTCAAACAATCCATTTTATTTTTCAAAATTTTAATCTCATTAGTGGTGGCATGTAAAGCATGATGAGATAAAGAATCATTTTTCTTATTCTTTTTAGAAACAAATTCTTTTTCTTTTTCAACAAATTTTCTTTTCAAAGAGTTATTTTCTTGCAAAACACTTCTCTTTGTTTTCCACCAAATCAATTTTATTTTTCAAAGTATTGTTTCCTTCACATAAATTATTCAATTTTGAAAATAAGGAAACATTCTCATTTTTCAAATTCTCCTTTTCTTTTTCTAAGCATGCAATCTTATTTCTAAATGAATCATGTTCTTTATGCATGCAATCAAATTTCTTTTTCAAATTTTTATTATCTTTCTTAAGCATGTCATATTTTTCAATTAGCAAATGACAAAATGTAGAAAGCTCATCATATGACATGTCTACATCCTCATCCTCGGATTCGGTAGTTACCTCAAGGGGGTTATCCCCTTGACCATATAGCACAAGTTGGAGGTGTTGCTTCCAACGTCCGAATCGCTCCCGACATAATATAGATCCTTTTCGCCAAGGGAGGTGATGATGTTCCAAGCTACAAAAGCCGAATCAACATTAGAAACCCTAGATAAATATTCATCATTTAGGGTTGACTTTAAAGCATGAAGGGCTTTTGCATTAGCCTCAAAATTCTTACCATCTAAACAATCTGCATTATTAGTTGTGGCAAGATAAACATGAATGCCTAGGGCCTTGAGGTACAAAGACATCTTAACCTTCCAAATTTGGATGTTAAGAATGTCAAACATAGGTGGTGACATGAAATCCATGGTGTGTGTACAAAAATATTGTGATTAGCCTAAAAAAGAGGATCTTTAACTCTAGGTTGTAAGACCCAAATCAAGAGCACTTGGCTCTGATACCAATTGTAAGTTCACCTAGAGGGGGGTGAATAGGTGATGGCTAATCTAATGGACACTTAATGCCTAACAATGCGGAAGCTAAAAAACAATTATGACCTAATAAAACTTTTTCACTAAACACCACGTATAACACAAGAGTGTAGCCGAATCCCCGTGAAGGGCTCTGGACTAACTCCTCTAGATTTCCCTTGAATGGGTTGAGGTGCCGCGTTGGCTCTTGGTTGAATACAAGTGGTTAGCAAACAATCCCACGCAAGTATGTATCAATTATGCACACAATATATCAAGCATGAAAGATAAAGGCAAGTAATAAGCATGCAAGATATAATAATAGACAAAGAGAGAGAGAGAGTGAGCAATTGCAAACACAAAGGGTTTGTTTCGAGGTTCGAGCACACTTGCTCTACATCCCCGCCTTCGACACACGAAGAATTTCCACTATGCAAGATCCCAATGGATCTCTCCCCGGTGCCGCAACACCTACAAGCCCTCGGACTCCCTAGTCCCGTACACACGCAAGCCCCACAAGCTTGCCGAGGCCGCACCTCAAACCAAGAGTTCACAATCGAACTCTAAACCACCGCGAGCACACTTGCCCGCCTCCTCAAAGCACAAAGAAAAGATCTTTGGTGATCACAACACTTTGATCACCTAAAAGTACTCTCACTACAACACTCCTATAGAATGAATAATCAATGGATGCTCAAGTGTTTGTGTGAGAAAAACAAGGAAGAGAATGGTGGAGGAAAACTCAAAGAATCACTTTAAACACTCTTGATAAAATCTTCCTTTTGATAGGAAATATTTGCTCTCAAATTTGTGGAGGAAAACCTCTGAAAAGGATTGGAAAAACTGGCTCAAAAATACTCTCCAAATCTTGTTCAAAATAATGACCAAACCCCCAAATTTATAGAGCTAGAAAAACTAGCCGTTGGGGTCTGTCAGGCCTAACGGTCGACCGTCCGGTTGGCCGGCCAACGGTCATATTTCAGACCGTTTGAGCCATCGGTCGACCGGGTGGTCGACCGAGCCAGGATACAGAGAGCAATCTCTCTGTCCGGTCGGGCCCGCCGGCCGGGGCCTTTCTAGAGAGCAGAACTCTCTGGACGGTCGACCGGTCGGTCGGCCGGCCATCCTGCAGAACTGGCGTACACGTCGGTCGACCGGGTCGGTCGACCGACTTCAGCCCTAGTCGACTTGGTCAGTCGACTAGTCGACTGGCTGAAGCCTGAAACAGAAAAACTGGGATTTAAAACTTGGTCTTTTTGATTGAAATAAAATCCCATAAAATACTTAAAAATCTAAAAAAATAGTTTTACCAATATACTTTGATAAACAAACATGCTTGCACAAAATCAAGGCATGTTATAAATGATTTGGACTATTTTTGTAATTTGGAAAAATTGGCTCAATTGAAAACTTGTATTTTTCTAAAACTTGTTTCCATAAACTTCTTCGTGATACAAAAACAAGATATTTTGAATTCATTAAAGCATAGTGTGTATGAATATGATCCACTACACAAATAAGATATCTATGTTTTTGACATTAAGCTTTAAACATGATTTTGGATAAAAGATATGTAAACATGAAAACCAAAATCCAAACATGTATTTTCCAAAATGAAAATCTTTTGTAAAAACAAAACTATCAAGAGTGTGTGTGTAATATATACTTGAGCAATCCACCAACTATTCTATCCTTTACATTTTATCTAAAACACAAAAATCTTATACCTAGACACAAGTCTTCATCTTCTTGAAGTCTTCACTTGAAGTCTTCTCAACATCTTGACTAGGTCCAAATGCAATCCAACGAGCTCGACTCCTCTTGAGTACTTGATGTGGTCTTGATGCATAGGCTCGTGAATCAACCGATGCTAGCTCCAAAACTTGTCTTAAAATCCTTGTTGAAGCTCCACACCTACTAAGATCTTGATCATAAATCTGTCACTATTTAAGCACAAGATCATTAGTACTATAACTACATGAGTTGATCATCATCAAAACTAGAGTGATGGGCCTTTGGGCCAACAAGATTTTGAGTTTATATATGCATATTTTTGTTTTTGCATATATTAAGTTTATGAGAAAATGATTTTGAGAGTTTTAACAAAAAGGGAAGAAGGTTTTTGATACATATGTTTGTTTTATGCATATTGATGTATATCCATGTTTAGTATTCATTGCATATATTTATTGTTTATTGCTATGCATGAGTTAAGGGGGAGCTTCCTTGAAGCTTAACTTTAATCTATGCATATATAACTCCATGAGTTTTGTCATCATCAAAAAAGGGGAGATTGTTGGCCCAGAGGCCTTCCACTCTAGTTTTGATGATGATTAACTCATGTAGTTATGTTTACTAATAATCTTGTGATATTTAGTTTCAGATATTTAACCAAAATATTAGTAGGTGATTAGCTACAACAAAGGTGTTTTGGAGCTTTTCATGGTGATTCAAGAGCCCGAGTATCAAAAGTTCATTCCTAGTACTCGTTGGAGTCAAGCTCGGTGGATCACGGTTTGGATCGAGTCGACTTGGAGATGGCGCTCTACAAGAAGACCTCGGTACATAGTTTAGTTTATATTTTAGATCCATTTGTAAAGTTAGATAGTGTGATATGCTCAAGTTCACAACACACACACTTGTTTAAGTTTCATGTTTTGGTTTTCGGTTTAACGATCTTGGTTTTCAGAATAGATAGAATCAACAAGTTTACATGGTTTAATGTATATTAGATTTGTTCTATATACATGTATGCTTCAACTATTTAAACAAGCTTAGTTTGATAGTCTATTTCATGAGTTTTGGAGTTTTGGTATTTTAACAAAACTTGTTTTTGGAATTATTGTCAAAAACTATGATATATATCTTTATATGTATATTGGAGTATATCCATATACTATATGCTTCAAGTTGTTTCTATATCATGTTTTTGTATTTGGATGAGTTTTGAACAAAACGAATTTTCAATTCAAAAATCCAAGTTTTAGAAAATACGGAATTTGGTTTTCGACAAAATTTCCATTACACAAAAAGAGTTCAAAATGTTTGTAACTTGGTTTGATTTTTACTCAAACAAGTTTGTATATCAATGTATTATACTGAACTTATTTTTGTGAATTTTTAGAGATTTTATGGGAATTAATTGGTAATTAAAAACCCACTTTTTCAGTCCCTTAAAAATCCTGCCAGGCTCTGGCGGTCGACCGACCGGTCGACCGAACGTGCACAAGAATGTGCACTTGGCCGTTTCAGTTGGCCGGTCGACCGAGCGGTCGACCGACTGAAGGCAACCCACTCTCAGGTTGCCCCGGTCGACCGGACAGTCGACCGGCCAGAGAGCCGTTGCTCTCTGGTTCAGGGCCCGGTCGACCGGGCGGTCGACTGGATGGCTCAACGATCAAATTTTTGACCGTTGGCCGGTCGACCGGAAGGCCATTTCTGGCCTTGTCAGTAGCAACGGGCAATTCTGTTTTGGGGCTATTTATACCCCATTTGAGGCCAGTTTTGTTAAGACTTCCAAGAGCAAAAATTCTCCCATTCTCTAGTGTTTTTACAAGTTTCAAAAAGAGTTTTTAGAGCTTTAAAGATTTGATCTTTACTTTGTTTTAAAGGGTTGAAAAATTCAAGAAAAAGGAGAAACTTTGGGATTGGTTTTTGATTTTCATTTTAATCTTATCCTAGTTGTTTTCCTAATAGTTTTCTTTGAGTTTTTGATTTCCAAACTCTTTAGTTTCGACACTTGAGCTTATCTTGCTATCCTATCTATAGGATCTTTATTTTGTGGAAGAAGTTGTTTGTGGTTGAGATAGACCACCAAGTTGTAACCCTCCTTACTTGTGCTATCCCTCTTGTGTAGAGGTTGATGTTGGAGTGGTGGTTGGCTCCCTCTAGTGAGAGGTGGAGATTGTGTTTAGCTCCTTCTAGTGAGAGGTGGAGTTTGTGTTGGAATCCCTCAAGTGTGAGGTGATTGTTTTGTATTGGCTAAGTGCCTACCCCTCTTGTGTGAGGTGGTGTTTGTGTGGCTTTGTGCCTAGCCTCTGTGAGGGTTGTATTCGGTTGAGAGAGGAGTTGTGTACTCCCTTGTTGTATTGCCCCAAATCCTCAGTGGAGGTTCCCTGTGTGGGAGTCCTGTGTGGACAAGTTAGTGGATTGGAAATCCTTCTGTGTGAAGGCGGGGACGTAGAGCTGTGTGCTCAAACCTCGAAACATATCGCGGTGTTTGCGTTTGATCCATTGACTCTTACTCTCTCTCTCTCTCTCTTTACTTTGTGCCTTACATCATTTCATATTGCTCATTCATATTATATGCTTGGTTTGTTTGTGTGTGCCTCACTTGTGCTTAACCACGAGAGCTTCATATAGCGCCTCAACTCTTATTCAGAGGAATCAAGAGGAGTTAGTCCAGAGCCCTTCACCGGGAATTCGGCTACACTCGTTGGTTGCATTAAGTATAGTTGCAATTAAATTTTAATTTCCGTATTTAGTTCATTAGATTAGCCGTACACCTATTCACCCCCCTAGCCGTACTTTCATTAATTGCTTATGAGTATGTGTGTTTGTGAGTTATTTAGTGTGTGCATGGATGAGTATGGGTGCTGTGTCATGTATGCGTGGGTACATGGATGCGTGGGTGTATTGCCTCCCCTTTCCACGTGTGATTGTGTGTTTATTAATATGTTATATATGTGTTTAGATGTAGGTGTGTGTATGTGTTGTGTATGTATGTATGCATGTATGCGCATGTGTATGTATGTATTAAGAGATGTGTGTGTGTGAGTGAATGCTTGGGTGTATGTATGTTTATACATGTATATGTATGTGTGTGGGTGTACATGTATGTGTCTGTGTGCACGTGTCAGTGTAGCATATGTTTATGCTTATATGTATGTGTCTGGTTGTGTGTTGCAGCGTTTCGGATTCGTTTGGTGCGATCTGAACCCAGCTACAGGAGACCCAAACCTGATTCGAATTTGTGCCTGTTATGGACCCGATACCATGGCGATTCGAAGACCGGCCCATGGGATGATCCGTAGATCAGTACCGGTTCATGCAATGAAGACCAGACAGTGATTCAGTTCTGAAACCACATCATTTCATGTGAGTGTTCATTCTTGTGTATTTCCTTATTACCGTTGTCGGTATGCGTTACATGTTACACTTATCATTTCATATGACTTTATATTATGTTTTACCAGTTTGATTAATTGTACCTCTTCATGAGACATTTATAATTGTTCACTTTAATTACATAGTTGATATGAGTTTGTATCAGTGTTATTTCATGTGTTGGTAGTTTGACACTTTTAGCTTAGGCCTAGTTTTGATACGCCTTAGACTGTGACTTGACTCGGCTCGATCTTGAGGTTGATATAGTTTATGTTTAGAAGATTTGACATTCATGTATTTAGTGATTATTTCTGACCGGAACTCTTTTGGATATTGTGGACAAGTAGATATGACGCCTTCACCGATATGAGACAGTTTAGAGATACCACAGATAATAGATCAGATGTGATTTGATGTTAGACATTTTGAACTCGATGTTTTATCACCAGGATATTGGTATTCTTGTTTGTTCTTACTGGTTGTTTATTATGCTGGATTCAGTCTTAGTTGTGAGGAAAGTTGGACCGTGATTTGGATTGATCTTGAGTTAGAGTTGATCTGGGATTTACGTTCTTTATAACGAAGCCTGATCTGCATTAAGATCAGATTGACATAGTTGGATTTATAGTTGAGTATTTGAGATTTATTTAGATGATATTTTGTTGATGTTGAGTATAAGAAGTAGATATTCTAGACCGTATGTTGTTTGAGGATGATTCCCTCACTTCGTTATGATTTCGGTATCTGTTGACTTGTTGATCTCGAGGACATACCATGTGCTTCATATTTAATTATTAATTACTTCAATTAATAGAGATTAAGCTATTGTGATAGTGATCTATTCGATATCAGTGATCTTATACTTCAGAGTTATCAGATAGCAGTCATCACTTTATTAGTTATTGGTGAGATTATTTGTTGGTGTTCATATGATGTATTTCAGAATTATAGGAGTTGGTACATATCTGTATCAGTTATTAGTTGTTAGTGACACCATTGTGTTTGTGGCTATATCTCCAGTATCCTATTTCAGATGTCAGATATTAGTTGTCAGCTACTCAGTTGTCAGATATCAGTTGTCAGTTGTCAGATTATCAGCTAGTATTGACATCAGCAGTTATTGGAGATATCAGTTATTCTTTAATAATAACTCATTAATTGCTTGTTAATAAAAGACCCCATAACCCGGGGAACAGGGGTAATTGCCTGATGATGCATGTCGTGTATTTTGGAAGGACTTATTATGGTACCGAGTTGTGGGTTCCAACCATGGGGAGCCAAGGTAGTATTGGCTACTTATTCAGTTGTCAGTTGTCAGGGCTATGCCCGGATTATGGCGCCACACTAGTTGTCTTTTCGTGTGGGGCTGTGGTCTTCAGATATTAGAGCCTTGCGGCTTATCCTGGTTCAGCGCCAGGGGTATTAGACCGTGGTACTGGGCATGCACGGTACCCTTCCAAAATACATGCACTATATTGGCAGGCAGTTATAATAACGATAATTTTGTTTGAATGTGGGAAACGGCTGTGGTATAGGACACAGCTAAGTACTACATTAGTTAGATTAATAATAACTAATCAGACTAGTGACATATGCTAGGTTACACATCTTGGTATTAGCTATTAGTTTACAGTTGTAATAGTTGCCTTATATCTTCATTCATGTTGTTATGCAGTTATCCTTCAGTTGGTTGTTTATCTTGTTATTTAGTTATCTTATGACTGTAGTTTATCTTGTTATTATTCTATGCACATTGTTTATATGCACAAGCTCTCCTCTTTACACACACACACACTCACCAGGTCGCTTTCTGATGACTTTGAATTTGCACGTCCAGATATTGGACGCTTTATTTCTATTGTTCAGGTGTTCGATGAGACTGTATGCTTCGTGAAGAGCTGGAGCTTCCCCCTATTTGATTCTGGTATTCTTATCTTTCTTGCCTTTATATTATTTCCTGATTCTCATTATATCAGATTCTGTTATTATTCTAGTCTTTATTTATATGATATCATGCGTGGATGCTTATATGTGATATTGCAGTAATCATGATTTATTATAGTTGGGATTTATAGCTTGTTTCGGGTTACTTAAGGCTTAGCGCGTATACGTGAGGTATTTTTCTTGCGTATATGTGTCACTGACTCGCTTCGCATCTCCTCTCCAGCGTATTTTAGGAAGCGAGGCGTGACAAATGTGATATGAAATATGCAATTTTAGAGACGAATCACACCCCCGCACTCATCTTTTGCTCGTCCTAAGCAAAACAGACAAACGAACTAAGAAGATTATTACACCACTTTTACAGGTGACGTGATTGCACTGAGCTTGTGCAACAAGCTGTTAAACCTCTAGTTTCCCCTAGAGGAGGAGTTTTGTCTCCTGAGGATTTTTAACGGATTACACCCACAAAATTCATAAAGAAAGAAATCAAATGTTAGCATTTTGAAAACGCATTATGAAATAAAGAAAAGTGTTGAAATATTTTTGTGAATATTAAGTGATCCAAGGTCATAAGTTAACCAGAAATTATTCTTCCTTAAACTAAGTCTAAATGCAAAATCTTATTATAAATTAAATATAAGAATTTAAAATTGAATCGATTCTTTGATCTTTCATAAAACTCTTAAAAAAATATGCACTTTGTAAACTATGAAGATTTTATTTGGGATATCGACTCTAACTTTCATGCTATTTATTTATATTATTTTTTTCTTCCCTTAGTTTTCTTAGGCTTTCTAGCTTACCCGTCTAGTGAGCCTTTAGCCGGTAACTTCCAAGCCAGATGGTTTTATGAAACTAGATGAGAAAACATCCCTTAGGCTTAAGGACTCGAGTAAACAAGGCCACAAAACTAAAGGGGATTATTTTGTGTTTGTCCACTATTTTAGATGTAAATAATCATGCTTCCTGAGGCATAACTGCCCAGCTTTAATAAGTGGTTTTATCATCATTTATATATATATTTTTTATGGCACATTTTATAGCATTTTCAGTCTTTGTTTCAATCTCAAAAAATTGTATTAAGTGTGAAGTGCATATATCTAAGGCAAAAAAATCAAATTATCTTTCCAATCTTACTTTCTTATTCTAAAATTTAAACGAGATCTATTATGTTGACTCGGTTTAAGTCTTCTTAATTCCTAAGATCCTCTTAACTTTTTTAAAAATAAATCAAAGCTATTTCTGTTCTTTCAAAAAATTTTGTAAAAAGAAAAGAAAAGAAAAGAAATGAGTTTCTGTACAAAACAAAAATCTAAAAATTTTCTAAAAAGAAGTATAAAACTAACTATGTTAGTAAATCCTCCCCCACGCTTATCTCATGCATTGTCCTCAATATAGCGTGAATGTGTATATACATGAAACAAAAATAGGAAGAAAAAATTATCTCAGGGTGGTGGTTCCGGTGGTGGTCTGATTGGTCCATAAATGTGAACCAATCCAAAGACTGTGGATTTTGCAGGAACCCGCCAGTGACCTCTCAAAAGATTGAATGAGTGAATGGTCTTATTTAAAAAATTATCCCCATTCAATTTCTAATTTTCAAAAATAATTCTTGAGTCATTTTATTCAACACTTTTGTCCAACAATGAAGTGTGATTTTGGGAGATAATTAATTTGGACTCAAATGGAATAGGAACAAAAACCGATACAGATTCGGGAATTTGACTCAGATCAATTCGAGATTCAAAAGTGGGAGTCAAAATTGGTTCAAAAATGGGGTCCAAACCAAAGAATTGATATTCACACACTTTTCCTATTAACGGAATGTGATCGTAAAATATTGGTGATTCAATTTCTCGGTGTACTAGAACAAGATTCAATATTGACTCTGGAATAGAGAAAAAAATCTGGTAAAGATACCAGAGTCATTATTGAGTCAAAAGTGAAATGGATTTACCAACTTGATGTTTCAGTATCACTTTCATATTCAATTTCAATTTCAAGAAAGGGATAACTTGCCAAAATGTCAATGTGATATTCAAAATTTCGAGTTGGTCAAGTTTAAATGGGTGTGCTGAAATTGAATCTTGGTTTCCAAAATACATGATTCTTAGGTCCAATCGATAGAGTTAGGGATATAATAATTGGTCAAAGGTTGACACGAAAGACTTTCCTCATTCTCATTGATCAATTCACTCATTATTGAATCTAACCTACTAATAGGCCGGGTAACAGAATTTTGAGTCTGAATCATGTCTTCCATACTCTTTGCAATTAGTTCTTCTTGAAAAGGTGAGCATGGAAGTTGGTTTTGAAAATTATGGTGAAGTCGTGAGTCTATCATATTTTGCGATTATTGTTCGGACTCACGGAAGAGTTTCATATTCATTTTGAGGATGCATGATTGTTCATTTTGAATCGGTGCGACTGGAAAAGATGAGTATGACTCTTGAAAATTTGGTTGAGATGATGAGTCCAACATATTTTGAAATTGTCGCGCTGTTTCACAAATGACTTTCAAACTCTTTTCTAACTCAGATTTTTCTTCAATTGGATGTTCTAGAAAAGGAGTATATGTAGTTTGATGTGGGAAGGATTGTGAATTGAGCAAATTTTAAATTTGTTATTGGGACTCAAGCATGGCTTTCATACTCCTTTCCAAATTGGATTTTTCTTTAAAGGGTGGTTCTGGAAAAGGAGTACAGTAAGCAAAATCGGGAAAAGAATATTGCGAAAATTGTATACACGGTGGTTGAAAATTTGACTCGGAGGAGGTGACCCATTGATTCTGTGAAGAGTTGAAATTATTTTGAAAATTATGATCATAAGATTGGGGGTATGGATCATATTGAGTCAAATAATTTCAATCCGGCCTACATGGTTAGTTCATGTTGCACATAGCTGGGTCAGAGTTATCCGAGTCAAATGAGGTCGAGGTGAAAAATGGATTCATTTGGTTGGAAAAATTTTAGTTATATTCCATTTTATCACAATAATCACAAAAAAGAAAAATCAAACAAACAAATAAACAAACAAACAGAGAAAAAGAAAAATTTCAAAAACAAGCCTATACTAGGGTTAACCTAGACCTAGATGACTCCTAATTGGTTAGACTGTCCATGGGGGATATATTGTAGGAATCTGACCATAAGTTAATCATTCAGGTAGGGGCAAGATCAGTGGGAGGTATCCGTGCCGGAGCAACGAGCCTAATTATGTCAAACCACTGTTCATCGAGGTTTCACCTCTCAATCCTCAACCTTTGACACCGATATGATAAGAGGCAGATTCTAATAACTTCCCCCTTAGGTCAATCTCTTAAATGAGTCCGAGGTGTCCCTAGGGGCCAACGTCTAGCAAATTTTATTTAGGCTTGGGTTGTATGAGTGAGGAGGTGATTTTTGGGCGAAGGGAGGGTAATGACTTCCCCACCTTATGTTGTATTAGGATTTGATCTTACTTTTCGATTCGTGTAAGTGTGCAATATAGATAAGAATGAATACAGAAAAGTGAGTAAATCACTCAAGTGTTTGTCCTAAGTTATATATAATGCAGTATGTACACCTTTGTCAAGATCACTACAACAAAAGAACAAAATACAGTATATTGAAATTGAAATTGACACATGCCTAAATGTAAATGTTTAAACCATTTAAAGCATCCAATTTTCATATTTTAGTTCTTAAAATTATTACAGTGCACAGGTAATATAAACAGAAACTAGAAGCAACATATAGCAATATACAAGAATTTACCCAATCACACAAAAGTAAGTGCGAACTTCTGCAATGCTAAAAATTCGACCTGCACACAAAAAACAAAAAAGAAAATTAATAAAAACGTGAAATCAAAACCGTTCCCATCCCAGGCAAAGGTGCCAAAATTTGACCAGGAAAAAACCGTGCACGAAAAGTGTTGTTATGAAATTAGAATTTAAGAATGTCTGCTTTGGCTTCCTCGATACTTCCGTTATAGCATAGAGGCTAAACGGGTCAAATTCACAGGGACGGAAAGTGATAGAAGCTTTACCGGTATGTTCACGTGTGTGTTAACGGTTCTTCTATGTTTCAAAAAATGAAAAGAAAAGAAAATAAAGAATGAAAAGAGAAGTGTATGGTGGAAACAAAGATAGAAACATTAAAGAGAACATATTGATGATTTTTGAAATTATTTCTAAAATAAAGTAAAAGGAAAAGAAAACTCATGGCTAGTAACTATTAATGGCTCCTCTAACCATGCTAACCTCTTAGTGATAGTTGTCTTACATGTATCCTTGACCATCACTAGTTCTTGATTCAAGAGCGTTTCAAAGCATGACCCATAAGATAACTCATCACATTCAAACTCAACAAGTACAAGCTACACTTAAATCATAGAAACTAATCAAGAGCAAGTATGAAATAAAACAATGTTAGCTTGTTAGAGAGTTAGGATGTTAGAGTGTTAGAATCATCATCATGAGCCATCAATGGCTCTTGCAAGAGTAAGGCCAAGTAGAGGCTATTAGATTTATGAGGATTATCAAGTAAGGAGTAAGCAAGTTAGTGGTTAGTTGCCATGAGAGAAAATTAGCTAAGCATGTAAAAGGAGTTAGAGAGAAGAAAACAAGTAGAGATAAAGAGAGAACTTTTTATAGAGTGTCACCCTCCATTACAACCACTCTTGCTTTCATCCTACGTACTAGTATCTTCCCTATTACATGATCTATAAGAAATGAAAAATACAAAAGAGGAAGAAGAAGAACAACTAACCTAAACTACCCTAAAAATTATATACATGGAAAAGAAACAACCCTAAAACTCTCCTCCTCTTCTCTCTGGAAATCCCAGGGTATTTATAGGCCAAAGGGGGTGATCGGGGGAAAACCGTGCACGAAAAGTGTATGTTTTGTAATCAATAGTTAAAAGTGCGTGCTTTGGCTTCCTCGATACTTCCTTTATAGCATAGAGACTAAAACGAGTCGAATCCAAAAGGACGGGAGGCGATAGAAGCTTTACCGGTTGATTCACGTGTAGTTAAGTGTTCTTCAAAGTTTAAAAGAGTGAAAAGAAAAGAGAACAAAGAATGGAAAAGAGAAGTACGGTGAAACACGAAGAAGTGGGAACATAGAAAATAAAATGTTTGTGGTTTTTGAAAGTATTTTTAAAAAAAAGTGAAAAGATAAAGAAAACTCATGGCTACTAAATACCAATGGCTCCACCAACATACTAACCTCTTAGTGATAGTTGTCTCACATGTATCATTGGCCATCACTAGTCCTTGGTTCAAGAGCATTTCAAAGCATGACCCATATGTCAACTTTCACATCCAAATTCAACCAACAAGTGTAAGGTACCCCTAAACCATCAAAACTCAATAAGAGCAAGCATGAAATAAAGTAATGTTAGCTTGTTAGGGAGTTAGATGTTAGAGTGTTAGAACCCATTATCATGAGCCATCAATGGCTCTTGCAAGAGCAAGGCCAAGTAGAGGCTATTAGATTCATGTGGATTATCAAATAAGAAGTTAGACTAGTTAGTGGTTAGTAGTTAGTTGCCATGAGAGAAAAGATTAGCTAAACATGTAAAAGGAGTTAGAGAAGAAAATAAAGGTAAGTTAAGAGAGCACCTTTCATAGATTGTCATCTTTTATTACAAGCACTCTTACTTCCCAATCATGTACCACACTCTCTCTTATTAGAAGATCTACAAGAAATGAAAAATACAAAGGAGGAAGAAGAAGAACACTAACGTAAATTACCCGAAACTATAAAATGGAGACGAAACTACCCTAAACCATTGCATATCTTTGCTCTGGAAAACCCTAAGGGGTATTTATAGGCACCAGGGGAAAGGGGGGCCAGGGGGCAAAGCCTGGCCCAAAGTACGGACGCGGTCGCGTCCGTACAGCCACGGAAACGCGGCCTAGGCTGCGTTTCCGTGACTTTGGAGGCCGCGTTTCCGCGGCTCTTCCAGAGCCGCGCGCGCGGCACAGGGGCCGCGCGTTGTCCCGTCTGTCCCCTGTCAGATGCAGTTCCCAGTTTCTGATTTTGGGCCTCTGGTTTTGATGAATCAGCTATCCAAATTCAATGGCTAGATTATAGGCTTTTAATCACCCATTAAATGGTGATTTAGGGTCTTTTTCTTATTGCACACTATGGACCTAGAAATATGCAAGAGAGGTGTTTATTAGCAGAATTTAATATGAAATAAATGTGAAGATGTGGTATGAAATATGAAATTTTAGAGACTAATCACACCCCCACACTTATCTTTTGCTCGTCCCGAGTAAAATAAAAAACTAAGAAAATTATTATACTACTTTCACAGGTGACGCGATTGCACTGAGCATGTGCAATAAGCCGTTAAACCTCTAGGTTTCCCCTAGAGGAGGAGTTTTATCTTATGAGAGTTTTCAGCGGATTGCACCCACAAAATCCATAAAGAAAGAAATCAAATGTTAGTATTTTGAAAACGCATTTTGAAATAGAGAAAAGTGTTGAAGTATTTTTGCGAAAATATAAGTGATCCAATGTCATAGGTTAACCAAAAATTGTTCTTTCTTAAAATAAGTCGAAATGCAAAATCTTGTTATAAATTAAATATAAGAATTTAAAAATTGAATTGATTCTTTAATCTTTCATAAAACTCTTAGAAAAATATGCACTTTGTGAACAGTGAAGGTTTTTGGGATATCGACTCTAACTTTCATGCCATTTATTTATATTATTATATATATTTTTCTTCCCTTAGTTTTCTTTGGCTTTCTTATTTACCCGGGTAGTGAGCCTTTAGCTGGTGACTCCCAAACCCGATGATCTTAGGGCACCAGATGAGAAAACATCCCTCGGACTTAAGGACTCGAGTAAACAAGGCCACAAACTAAAGGGGATTATTTTACTTTTGTCCACCATTTTAGGTGTGAATAATCATACTTTCTGAGGCATAATAACCCAACTTCAATAAGTGATTTTTTTATCACAATATATATATTTTTAAATATTTTTTATGTCATTTTTAGTCTTTGTTTCAATCCCAAAAATTATGTAAGTGTGAAGTGCATAAATCTAAGGCAAAAAATTCAAGATCAATTTATCTTTCCAATCTTACTTCCTTATCCTAAAATTTAAACAAGCTCTATTATTTTGACTCAGTTTAAAATTTCATAATTTTAGGTCTTCCTAATTCCTAAGATAATCTCAATTTTCTTAAAAATAAATCAAAACTATTTCTCTTATTTCAAAAGTTTTATAAAAAGAAAAGAAAAGAGTTTTTTATGCAAAAGAAAATTTTAAAAAGTTCCTAAAAAGAAGTGTAAAAGAAAGAAAATTTAAAACTACCAATGTTTGTAAACCCTCCCCCACACTTATCTCATGCATTGTCCTCAATGCATCGCGAATGTGTATACACATGAAACAACTGGAGAGGGAAGGAAAATTACCTCATGGTGGTGGTTCCTGCGGCGGTCTGACTGGGCCAAGTGTTGCTACCCAATCAAGATATCGTGGATCTTGTAGAAACCCACCAATGACCTCTCTAATATGACCCAGTAAAAGAATGATTGAATGAATGGTTTTATTGAAAAAATTATCCCCATCTAATTTCCATTTCTGAAAAATATTTACTGAGTCATTTCTTCAACATTCTTGTCCAACAATGAAGTGTAATTTTGGAAAATGATTGATTTGGACTCAAATGGAACAGGAGTAAAAACCGATACCGACTCGGGAATTTGACTCAGATCAAGTCGAGAGTCAACAATGAGAGTTGAAATTGGTTCAAAAATAGGGTCCTAACCAAAGAATTGATATTCATACACTTTTTCCATTAATGAAGTGTGATCAGAAGATATTGGTGATTTAATTTCACAGTGTACTAGGACAGGATTCAATGTTGACTCGGGAATAGAGAAAAAAATCTGGTAAAGATACCAGAGTCATTATTGAATCAAAAAGCGAAATAGAATTACCAATTTGAGGTTTAGGATCACTTTCAAGCTCAAGTTCAATTTTAGAAAAAGGATAACTAGTCAAAATGTCAAGGTGGTTCTCAAATTTTGGGCAAGTTTAAATGGATGTAATGAAATTGAATCTTGAGTTTCGTCCACGGAAGGAATGTGAATGGGTGAAATGATTGATTCAAGTTCAGGAAGTATGGGAATCAAAACTGGCTCAAGAACATTACTTAGTTCAGGTAACACTACAGGAGTTGATATTGATTCAAGGATTGGACTTGAATCGCTAAATTGAAGCTCAGGTTCACATTCATCTTCAAGTTCAATTTTAGGAAATAGAAAACTTGCCAAACTATCAAGAGGTTGATGTTGGTCAAGTTCAGGTTGGTATGATGAAATTGAAGCTGGATTTCCAAAATGATAAGATTCTTGAGTCATATGAATGTCTAATGGACATGGGAACTTATTCATATTTTGTATTATTCGCTCGGCTCTTGTACAAATTCTATAATTTTTTTCCACAATGACTTTTCTTTGACTGGTTCTGAAAAAGAACTATTTTGCAAATTTTGTGGACATGATGAGGCCATCTTGTTTTCAAATTATTTTTGGGCCTTTATTACTTCTTCCAAACTCCTTTCCAAAGATGATTTTTCTTCAATTGATGGTTCAGGAAAAGAAGTATAGGAATCAAAATTGGAGAATGAATATTGTGGAAATTGTGGACAAGATGGTTGAAAATTTGACTCGGGGTAGGTGAATCTCCATTGACTCTGTGAAGAGTTGAAATTATTTTGAAAATTATAGTCATAAGTTTGGGGATATGGGTCATATTGAGTCAGATAATCCCAACTCGGCATATATGGTTGGTTCATGTTATACACAGCCAGGTTAAAGTTATCCGAGTAAAATAAGGTCGAGGTAAAATATGGATTCATGTTAGGATTGAAAGAATTGTTGTTGTTGAAATCCATATCACAGTTTACACAAAACAAATAAACAAACAAATAAATAAAGAAAAAGAAAGAGAAAATAAGCCTATACTAGGGTTGACTTAGACCTAGACGACTCTTAAATGGTTAGACTGTCCACGGGGGGTATATTGTTGAAAGTTGACCACGAGTTAATCGGCCAGGTAGGGGCAAGATCAGTGGGAGGTATCCGTACAGGAGAAACATGCCTAATTATGCCAAACCACTGTTCTTCGAGGTTTTACCTCTCAATCCCAAACCTTAGACACCAATTTGACAAGAGTCAATTTCTAACAACTTTCTCCTTAAGTCAATCTCCTAATTGAGTTTGAGATGTCCCTAGGGGCAAACGTCTAGCAAATTTTATTTAGGCTTGGGTTGTGTGAGTGGGGAGGTGATTTTTGGGCTAAGGAAGGGTAATGACTTCCCCACCTTATGTTGTATTGGGTTTTGCCGTTAAGTTCAATTCGTGCAAGTGTGCAATATAGATAAGAATGAACACACAAAGAGAGTAAATCACCCACGTGTTTGTCCTATACTATATGCAATGCCATATGTACACCTCCTATCAATATCACAACAACACAAGAATAAAATACAGTATATTGGAATAAAAATTGACACGTGCTTGGATGCAAATGTCTAAACCGTTTTAAGGCATTCAATTTCTATATTTTAGTTCTTAAAATTATTTACAGTGCACAGGTAATACAAATAAAAATTAGCAGTAGAGTATAAGCAAGAATTTACCCAACCACACAAGAGCAAGTGTGGACTTCTGCAACGCTAATACTTTAACCTGCACACCAAAAAAAGAAGAAGAAAAGTTAACAAAAATGTGAAATCAATCCGTTCCTATCCCTGGCAACGGCGCCAAAATTTGATCGGGGGAAAATTGTGCATGAAAAGTGTATGTTTTGAAATCAATAGTTAAAAGTGTATGCTTTGGCTTCCTCGATACTTCCGTTATAGCATAGAGGCTAAAACGAGTTGAATCCACAAAGATGAAAGGCGATAGAAGCTTTACCAGTTGATTCATGTGTATGTTAAGTATTCTTCAAGGTTTAAAAGAATAAAAAGAAAAGAGAACAAAAAATGGAAAAGAGAAGTACGGTGAAACACGAAGAAGTGGGAACATAGAAGATAAAATATTTGTGGCTTTTGAAAGTATTTCTAAAATAAAGTGAAAAGATAAAGAAAACTCATGGCTACTAACTACTAATGGCTTCACCAACATGCTAACCTCTTAGTGATAGTTGCCTCACATGTATCATTGGCCATCACTAGTCCTTGGTTCAGGAGCATTTCAAAGCATGACCCATATGTCAACTTTCACATCCAAATTCAACCAACAAGTGCAAGCTACCCTTAAACCATCAAAACCCAATAAGAGCAAGATGGAATAAAGTAATGTTAGTTTGTTAGGGAGTTAGATGTTAGAGTGTTAGAACCCATCATCATGAGTCATCAATGGCTCTTGCAAGAGCAAGGCCAAGTAGAGGCTATTAGATTCATGTGGATTATCAAATAAGAAGTTAGACTAGTTAGTAGTTAGTAGTTAGTTGCCATGAGAGAAAAGATTAGCTAAACATATAAAAGAAGTTAGAGAAGAAAATAAAGATAAGTTAAGAGAGCACCTTTCATAGATTGTCACCTTCTATTATAAGCACTCTTGCTTTCCAACCATGTACCACTCTCTCTCCTATTACAAGATCTACAGGAAATGAAAATACAAAGGAGGAAGAAGAAGAACACTAACCTAAACTATCCTAAACTACAAAATAGAGATGAAACTACCTTAAAACATTGTATATCTTTGCTCTGGAAAACCCCAAGGGGTATTTATAGGCACCAGGGGAAAGGGAGGCCAGGGGGCAAACCCTGGCCCAAAGTACGGGCGCGGTCGCGCCCGTACGGCCGCAGCGGGGCCAGGGGCCGCGCGCTGTCCCGTCTTTCCCTTGTCGATGCAGTTTTCAGTTTCTTATTTTAAGCCCCTGATTTTGACGAATCAGCTCTCCAAAGTCATTGGCTAGATTGTAGGCTTTAATCACCCATTAAATGGTGATTTAGGGTCTTCTTCTTTATTGCACACCATGGACCTAGAAACATGAAAGAGAGGTGTTTATTAGCATAATTTTATACCAAATAAATATGCGGATGTGATAAAAATTATGGTCATAAGATTGGGGGTGTAGGTCATATTGAGTCAAATAATTCCAATTCAGCCTATATGGTTGGTTCATGTTGCACATGCCAGGTCAGAGTTATCTGAGTCAATTGAGATCGAAGTGAAAAATAGATTCATTTGGTTAGAAAAATTTTAGTTATATTCCATTTTATCACAATAATCACAAAAAAGAAAAATCAAACAAACAAACAAACAAAAAGAAAAATTTCAAAAATAAGCCTATACTAGGGTTGACCTAACTTCTAATTGGTTAGATTGTCCACGAGGGATATATTGTAGGACTCTGACCACAAGTTAATCATCCAGGTAGGGGCAAGATCAGTGGGAGGTATTCGTGCAGGAGCAACAGGCCTAATTATGCCAAACGACTGTTCATCGAGGTTTTGCATCTCAATCCTCAACCTTTGACACCGATATGATAAGAGTCAAATTTTAACAACTTTTCCCTTAGGTCAATCTCTTAAATGAGTCCGAAATATCCCTAGGGGCCAACGTCTAGCAAATCTTATTTAGGCTTGGGTTGTGTAAGTGAGTAGGTGATTTTTGGGCAAAGGGAGGGTAATGACTTCCCCACCTTATGTTATATTAGGATTTGCCCTTACTTTTTAATTCGTGTAAGTGTACAATATAGATAAGAATGAATACAAAAAAGCGAATAAATCACTCAAGTGTTTGTCCTAAGCTATATTCAATGCAATATGTACACCTCTGTTAAGATCACAATAACAAAAGAACAAAATATAGTATATTGAAATTGAAATTGACACGTGCCTAGATGCAAATGTCTAAACCATTTTAAAGCATCCAATTTTCATATTTTAGTTCTTAAAATTATTACAGTGCACAGGTAATATAAACAGAAATTAGCAGCAGCATATAGCAATATACAAGAATTTACCCAATCACACAAAAGCAAGGGTGAACTTCTGCAATGCTAAAAATTTAACCTGCATACAAAAAACAAAAAAGAAAAGCTAACAAAAACGTGAAATCAAATTGTTCCCATCCCAGGCAATGGTGCCAAAATTTGATCGGAAAAAAATCATGCACGAAAAGTGTTGTTATGAAATTAGAATTTAAGAGTGTCTACTTTGGCTTCCTCAATACTTCCATTATAGTATAGAGGCTAAATGGGTCAAATCCACAGGGACGAAAAGTGATAAAAGCTTTACCGAGTTCACGTGTGTGTTAACAATTTTTCTATGTTTCAAAAAATGAAAGAAAAGAAAATAAAGAATGAAAAGAGAAGTATACGGTGGAAACAAAGATAGAAACATTGAAGAGAAGATAATTATGATTTTTAAAATTATTTCTAAAATAAAGTAAAAGGAAAAGAAAACTCATGGCTAATAACTACTAATGGCTCCACTAATCATGCTAGCCTCTTAGTGATAGTTGTCTTACATGTATCCTTGGCCATCACTAGTTCTTAGTTTAAGAGCATTTCAAAGTATGACCTATAAGATAACTCATCACATTCAAACTCAACAAACAAGTACAAGCTACATTTAAACCATCAAAACTAAATAAGAGCAAGCATGGAATAAAGTAATGTTAGCTTGTAAGAGAGTTAGGATATTAGAGTGTTAGAATCCATCATCATGAGCCATCAATGACTCTTGCAAGAGCAAGGCAAAGTAGAGGCTATTAGATTTATGAGGATTATCAAGTAAGGAGTAAGCAAGTTAGTGGTTCGTAGTTAGTTGCCATGAGAGAAAATTAGCTAAGCATGTAAAAGGAGTTAGAGAGGAGAAAATAAGTAGAGATAAAGAGAAAACCTCTCATAGAGTGTCACCCTCCATTACAAGCACTCTTGCTTTCATCCTATGTACTAGTATCTTCCCTATTACATGATCTATAAAAAATGAAAAATACAAAAGAGGAAGAAGAAGAACAACTAAGCTAAACTACCCCAAAAACTATATACATGAAAAAGAAACAACCCTAAAACTCTCCTTTTCTCTCTGAAAATCCCAGGATATTTATAGGCCAAAGGGGGGCACCAGGGGGTGTCACGGGGCCATACGTCAAATCTCAACGCGCGGCTCCATGGTACGGCTGTGGAAACGTGGCCAGGACCACGTTTTCACGGCAGTACTGACGCCGCGCACGCGGTGCCTTTTGCCACGCGTTGTTGGTTTGTCCCCTTGTTGGTATATGCTGCTGGTTTCTGGATATGTGTACATGATTTTGACAGATCCTCCTTCCAATGTCAATGACCATACTTATATGCTTTAAATCATCAAATAAATGAGATTTTTGGGCTTCTTCATTCCACACCATGGACCTATGAACATACAAGAGAGATGTTATTAATAAAATTTAATATTGAATAAATGTGAAGATGTGTATGAAATGCAATTTTAGAGACTAATCACATCTCCACATACCGAAGATGTTCGTGCCATCAAATATCCCCACATTAATCTTCGACTAGTGGATGTTCACAATTTTCATCGTGGACTGATTAACCTCGGCCATCTCCTTCAGAAAACTAACGAAAAAGTAGATCCAAACTAGATAAAAACCAAATATTTACCTCAAAGTGAAATCCTAGATGAGTTTTCAAATAATCTACTCCACCCAAACTGATCCGAATGAACAGGACCAACATTGTTTCTGAGGTCGATACACGATTCCACCAACAGATGAATGCCGCTCTGAGATTGACACAAGATCTCCGCCGAATAGGCTATGATGCTTTGTCGAACATGAGAAGCTCTGATACCAGTTGTTATGCCTTCTGGAGGAATCCAACTGCAAATCACCAAAAGCAGAATAACAGCGCCAAGTCAATCACCAAACACAATTATAGCACAAACACAAACCAAACAGAGAACATAAGATTTAATGAGGTTCAGAAACTTGCCTATGTCCTTGGGGTTATTTTCCATAGATTGTGAAAAACTTACAAGTCTTGTAGAATTTATAAGTAAAGTAAGATTACAAGAAATCTATAATTGTTTCTGGGAAAGTGTGCCAATGGGAGTCTGATCAACGCGCGACCACTTTGTCCCTTTGACCACACGAAAAATCGATGCTGGATCTGCTGCCTGGGAATTCTTTCTCACCTGGTTTGAGAATTTTCTTGCACGTGAAGAAGCTTGGTGAAGTTAACGCTGATAGTCCAAAGAACTTTGGAAAAAGTGTGCCGCTGTTGGAAGCTTTATGCTAAAGAGCTCACATTCTTATTGTGAAGAAGGAGGTCTTCTCTATTTCTTCTCTCTCTTTCTCTGGCCGAAGAGCCTTCCTTTCCTTTAGCATGCAATCGGCTCTTTATAGGCCAAGTATGAGATTGTAAATCATTAAAAATCAGTTAACAGCTATAAATATAGTTGTTGCAATCTTCTGATGAAGATAGAATAATTGTGGGCGAAGCTAATTCAGCATATAGCGAGGCTAGTTTAGCATATGCCAAGGCTAGCTTGCCAGGTTGTCAACAGTTAAAGGAGTTTATCTCCTTAATTATCTCTTTTAACTAAGAGTTTTGAATCTCTAAATTATCTCTTTTAACAGAGATATTTGAATCAAGGGACTTGAATCCCTTGATTATCTCCACTGAATCAGTCGGGTGACTAATCACGGGAATATTCCCTTTAAATCCGTTCAAAGGTTTTGAGAAGGTCAAATGATATGGAGTTTCGCTTTTTGGGCGAAGCTAAGCCTTTGGCGAGGCTAAAGAACTTACAGCGAAGTTAACGCTCAACTCTTCACAGAGCTATCTACTAACTTGCGGCGAAACTATAATTCAACTATCTACTGGCTTGTGGTAAAGCTGTGTTCGGCTTTTCACAGAGCTAGCCCAAAGCCCATGGCGAGGCTATGCCTTTGTTTGGCATCATTAGCCTTTCTGAGAAGGCTATAGCTTCTAGCGAAGATATGACTTAGCTTAGCAGAGCTAAGTAAAGCTTGATGCGAAGCTATAGAAGGTAGTCGTTGGCTCAGCAATGCGAAGTTAGAGTTCAACTCTGTTGTGCCTTGCTAATGGATTGGTCATTAGCCTGTTTTATGGCTTGTCTTTTCGAAGTGTTGACAAGTCAAACATTGTTCAGACCAATTGGAAAGCTGTTTGGGAGTTTGTCTTTTGTAACTGTCAATAGGAGCAGAAGGGAGAATATCTTATTCAATCAACAAAGTTACAAGAGTTACAAATTGATCCGAAGATTCAACTAATTATGACTGGTCCAAATAGAAAAGAATTCTCTCAAAACAACTAACCCTAGAACTCACTAATATAAATTACCAATCAAGGTTATAAATAAAGGTACAATATCTCTCAACATATAGCCAGAGAATTTACGAAGAGATGGAAACCCAAAACTCTGAAATTGGATCATAATCCAAATCAGAAACCAATCAGGATAATGCCAGAACACCTTAGTAGTCAATAGCTCCAAAAAGTTTGTCAATCGTTTGAGTTGACCCAACTTTCTGTTGGTCCTTCTGTCAACAGACTAAGCTCGTTTGTCGACTGCTATACCGCCGGTCGACAGACTGAATATCAGCTGCGGATAGACTGACAATCACAAGCTTCTGTTGGCGCATTCATGTATATGCTACTGTCGACCGCCTCACATGCCTGTCGACCGCTGCCAGCATCTACTGCTAATGACTCCTTTCTGTGTGCTGCTCGCACAGTTCGATCTCCAAATTTCTCTAGGCTATTCAATTGAGTTTGAAAACTCTAATTTTCATCTTCTCCACACATGACTAGGCTGTTAGTTGGTTCTTTGTTGATATTGTGTATTATGATTGTGTTTTGCTAGTGTTTTCTTGGGAGTTTTAGGGTGGATGCTGAGTATGCTTTTATGCTCAGTATCTTTATTATATTTTGGGTTTACTTCCGAGGGGATTAAACTGTTGTTCTGCTCTTTTAAGCTTGGGGTATGGATGTTATTCTTTATTACATTTTTTTGGAGCAATGATATGTGCGGATGGGGCTTATTTCAAGTTTGAGGCCCCACCCTTTCTCTCACTTGTCGTCTTTTCTGTAGCTAGTTTGCCGGCTGCCAAGGGCCTAGAGTATCTTAACGGCATCAACAGAAACTGATTTTCCCAAGTTAAAATTTAATCTTCTTCAAATAGACTCTCCCAAAACTTCAAATCAAAAAACATAAGTTTAGTTCCATATAATCTTTTTGGGTTACATTGCCCATCTTCTACATGAATACCTGAATAATGCTCCACCGATTTTTATGTTTTCATGGTTTTGCAGATTCCATTTCAATAACCTACTTAGTTATAATAATTTGCTTTCTGAAATGATTTTCACCATTCCAATTGGTATTTCACTTGGAACTTGTTCATTTATTAACTCCTTACTTTTTAGCTCCATGAGATTTCATCTGTCAGCTCGAAAACTTCTAAAATGTTCTTTGCAAATCTTAGTTAAAAAGTTTATGAAGTACCTTCCCAGTTTTTTACAAGGTTATTGAGGTAGAACTATTTACTAAATAACACAGAAGAGAGAAGTGATTGAGTGGGATACTACGTATAAAGTGAGTACCATGAGACTAATCAGATTTCATGGAACAAGTTTACATGTTACATAATACAGTTTGAGGCCAAGATTCAGTTGGTATTTGAAGTTAAAAGTTATCATGAAAAGCATCTCTATGAACAACCAAATGTTAAAATTTGAACACAGTAATCAATTAAGCAAGCACCATAAGAAACTATTCTTACAGATATATCGATAACAAAAATCCTAGCCAAAATAAAAATTACTTCAAGATATTGGTCATTTGTTATTAAGAGCAATAGAAATAGTGGCGTAAAAGAACCTTTCGTGTTAATTGATTATAACACTCATCAACCTGCTCACATGCATTGAATTCAGGCCAAACTGAAGCATGAACAATAGCCCTGACTGCCATTAATCGCATAAAGATTGCTGAGATGTCCCAAGAGACAGATTTGGAGAATATATTATAACTTCAACTGTAATAAAAAAAATGTGAACTTTGATGGAGACAATGAAGATCCAACGAGCAATTGGAAGATCTATCCGCTTTGGAGAAGGAAAGCATGAGATTGAATTTAATTTAGGAGTAGGAGTGATTTTAGATTAGAAGTAGGATTAATATTTTATTTTTTATTTTCTTAGGAGATTTTTTTTATGATTAGAAGATTTCTTTTAGTAGTTCCTTTATGATTAGAAGTAATCTTTTAGTAGGAATATGAGTTCTTTTATAAGTCTTTCTTGTATGAGTCTATAAATAGTACTTTGAGATCAGTGAATTGAGAAATTGAAAACCTTGAAAATCTAACTGGATTTATTGAAATTTTGCGTGCGAGGCATTAAAGTGGGAGAGTAATTCTCCTAGATACGAGCCTGAATATACCTCAATTCTATCCCAAACTCTAATCTTTTAACCTTTCCGTTCTACGTCAAACTTTCTTCGAGATATAAACTAAATCGGACAAGTTTAAATTTTGTAAGTACAATACAACCATTTCAAGTAAATATTTTCTTTCTATAGGAATGTAAAAGTTGAATAGAAACTCAAAACATTTAAACCATGTGAATGGAAATTTGTAACACCCCGATCCTTTAGCTACGGAGACGTTATTATAACATATATACGCAGGCCAGAAATACCCTCACATATTTACGCTAAGCATCAGTACATACAAGAATTAGAGTACGAAAGTACGTGGAGCATTATACATTCCAACATATGCTACAATTACAAAGTTATCATAGGAAGTGACAAAATATTATAAGAATAGTACATCACTGATAAGCGCAAATGCGAGAATACAAAGAGATATAAAATTATGAAAAGTACAAAAAGCATTCAAAAGGAAAACTCGAGAGACGACCAGAGGAGCCTAGAAGGATAGTCTCGGACTGTTCAACCGTTGATCCACGATGCTATCGCTGCACCACCCTGATCAACAGGAAATCCCTCACGGTACAAACTCCGGGATCTGGACATGCAGATTCAGGATTGTTTGAAACAACCCAACGAGTGGTAAGATGAGTGCCAAGTGGCGTGCAGGGACAGATATACGTGTATCGATAAATCTGAATCGAAAGGCATGCATTGAAAATCGTGTCGTGAGCACAGGAGCAGACAATAAGGTATCAAGTAAAGTAAATATGGTAAAACCAGTTATACCAGCCCAACTTACCGATCCGTAAGATTAATACATCAAAGGAATAATCCAAACAAGAAAACCCTCATATATATAACTTATATCTCACATCACTGTATCCTGGTTTCATATAACCTAAACTGTCTCCTAAACTAAGAAAATATCATAAAATCGATAAAACAGTATAAAATCGAATACGAGCAAAACTAATTATACAATCTTAGTTTACAGCTTCACGAGACAAGTACGTCGAAGGAATAATCCAAACAAGAAAACCCTCATCCATATACCTTATGCCCCACTTCACCGTACTCCGAGTGTATACAACCCAAATTGCAAAACAACACGATGAATTATTGATTAGCATCTTATTATTATGACTCATCCTACTCATATATCTAGGTATGTGTCCTAGTGTCTCAACACACATATATCCATATATGAGTAAGCTGAGGTTGTTATTGAAAACTGATGAAGAAACTAACGAGTTATGTTTACAGTGGGTCCTGTGCATGCCTGGGACTACGACCCAGGATGTTCCATTGCTGATATGGAACCTACCGCGAGGCGATTTAGGGGCAAAGGGTTTTATTTATATGCCCTACAAGAAGTTAGTAATCGGGGTGGCAGCATACACCGTGGAACACCTGGAGGCCCTCAGGTAGAGCCGAAAGTTTTAGTTGCACAATATACCTAATACCACTGTAAACATATTCACCACTTGAAGTCCATCAATTTCTCCTTTACCCAATGTAAGTTGTCTTTTTTAAATTTTATTATGTAATTATCAATTTATGAGAATAACAGGAGCATGTCAGGTTCAGGAATTCAGGAGTACATGAGTACTAGGGATACAAGTCATTGTATATAATATAAGATAGCAGTTATAGGATTCTCGTAGTATGATAATCACAAGTCAAGCGTTATGCAAGGCAGGTGATAAATAATAACATGTAGGTGTCAGATGATAGCAAGCAGGTGACAGGTAATGACAGGTAGTAACAAGCAGGTGTCAGGTGATCTACATAGTAAGTAATAGCATGTCAGGTGATTAACACGATAAATATCAACTATCGTGTGTCACAATGCTGAAATACAGTACTGATACAGGTCGGCACAAATATAAGAAAATAGTACCGATATAGGGGATCGATACGAATACAAGAAAATAATACCGATACGGAGATTAATATGAGTACAGGAAAACATTAGAGTTTTGAAAAATAGTATAAGTAATGGTTTCAAACTCTTCATAAACATAAAAACAATAATAGTTAAATTATCAAGCAGGCAAGTGGGCAAGCAAGTAAGCGATCATCCAAGCGGAGCTAAGCAAAACTGGAGCGAAACTAACGCACAACTCTAGATGCTATCACGCTCGACGTGGTTATCGCTCGCAACACAGCTAAATGCACATAGCGAAGCATGCGTATGAATGCCATGTTACCGCTCGTGGTGAAGCCGTGCTCATGGAGTAACTACACTCGAATGGAATCAGCAGTAAAGTGCTGAACGTTAGGTCCGCCTTGAAAATCACCTAGAGGGGGGTGAATAGATGATGGCTATACTGAATGGCAAATAATGCGGAATTAAAAATTACATGCTAGCAACCTAGTAAATATAAATCACAACTTAAGAAATACTTGCAAATAAGTAAACAATATTAGAGTGCAAGTAATTAAAGAGAGAGTAGAGTGAAGAGTAAGCAATCACAAACACAATGATTTGTTTCGAGATTCGAGCCACTGCTCTACGTCCCTGCCTTCAACACTATAAAGGATTTCCACTATGACCGATCTCACTAGATCGTCAACCATTTACAAGTTCTCACTAGAACTCAATGAACACACTAGCCTCTCTCGTGGTGCCACAACACCAACACGGAGCTCACTAGCTCACTTGAGGCCGCACCCTCTACAACTTCTCAATGGAAGGAACATGGCGATCTACACTTGATAACAAATGACTCGCAAGCACAATCCTATAACCAAGATGAGGATGAAACTCTTTGGGATTGTGTAGTGAAAATATCTTGCAGAGATGTAGAGGGATGGCTCAATCTAAAAACAAGAATTTGAAAATTTGGCTCAAAAGAAATCTTTTATGAAAAAGCTAAAACTTGTAAAAACTTGATCTAAGCTTTAGACATCTTATTATTGAGTTTTTTCATAGTCCCACTTTTTATAAGGGATGAAAACATGAGTAGATAACCCAACATACCGTTGGGAAAAGACCCAAAAAAGACAAAACAGAATATAGCCGTTGGGAAAAATCACAGAGAAAAGTCTTCTGTCAGTCGACTGGCCGGTTGACCGCCAATGGTCGGATTTTCGACCATTAGGGATAGTAGTCGATCGGACAATCGACCGTTGTTTCCAACCAAAGAGTTAAACTCTCTGTCGGTCGACTGGGTCGGTCGACTAGACTCAACCTAGATCAAAATTCTTGCAATCGGTTGATCGCCCGGTCGACCGAAGTACACACAAGCACTTTGGTGCATGTTGGTCGACCGCTCAGTCGACTGACAGAGCAATTTGCTCGACCGGTCGGTTGACCGATAATGGGTAAATAAAAGGCAGGTTAAGAAATCTTTTTAAAGCCATTCTTTTTCTGATAAAATAACTTTTGACTTTTAAACACAAAATAGAGTCTTAGGGACTTGAAGAACCAGTGTGTGATCATGGAGAAACACAAAATAAAGTTAGAACCATATTTTGTTAGAATTCTTTTCTAAATCAAAAACCCGATTTTTTTGAAACTTGTTTTTCCGAAACTCGATTTTAGAAAATGATAAAGGGTATAGTTATGAACTCTCATTAAAAACACAAAAGAGTATGAAATATGTGTGTGTCAATCCCAATAGCTATCAACCTATATCATCTTGGTTTTAACAAACGACTATAAATTCTATCCAAAATACAAAAAGTGAAATTACAAATCTTGATATCGGCTTCTCTGGTATACTTAATCCTTGAGCTCTTCTATGTGCTTAGGCTCTGCGATCTATATCTTCGTGGCTTTCAAATGTGTGAGTATTGTGATGGAGCCAAAATGCAACAAGTTGTTAACCTGAAACTTTATTAAACAAAATTGTTAAAAACATAACTACATATGTTTTGTTATCATCAAAACTAGGCTAATGGCCTTTGGGCTAACAATCTTCTCCTTTTGATGATGACAAAACACATGGAGTTATCATAAATAATTTGGGAAGGGACTTCAAGCGAAGCTCCCGACATACATATATTAGAATGTGACATAAAAGTTAAATGCGTCTATAAAAGCATATGAATAAGATATGTCAATCAAGCTTTTGTGCAACCCATCAATGCATACCAAGAATATATAATTACAATGATGTATGCACAAATGGTTCCTCCATCCAACCAATAGCCTCCAACCTCCAAAACAAGTGGTGGATGGTTGGTTAAACACTAAAAGTACAAATATATCACATACCACACACAGAAGATATGTATCAAATATATCAGCAAAATGAAAGAGATACAATACAGATATCATAAAATAAATTTATCTATACAGAGGTTCATGCGATCAAGAGGGAAGCCGTACCCCGTGCATGACTATATTCTCCTAATTTTGACAGAGATTAGAGAATACAATTTTGGTTAGGACTTGAGCAGTGAGAGTATAATACTTCACCTCCTCATTTCTATCTAAGCAGAGCAGTGAGGGCAGATTCTTCCTTAGGATAATCAAACTCATGAAGATAAACATTATTAATATCTACACCCTCACAGGAGAGGTGTGGCAAATGGGCAAAATGATCTAGAGAAATATTTATATCCTTACCCAGAACCCTAGATCTGACTTGATTGTTTTGAAATGTCAGATTAGAGTAAAAGTAGTGTACAAGTTCAAGATAGATAGGTTCTTTATTAGTAACAAGATATTAAAGAGAGCTTGTACTTAAGATGGTAGCAAGATTCAGGTGCTCAAAATCAGCGAGCACCATGATTCTATCAGAGATAACATGTTTATTATGAATTATATAAAATCTATGAGAGGTATTTTGAGAAATAAAAGGGTTGGAGGATGATTCAGGTTGTTTACTCTTCTTAGATCTATCCCTTTTTGACATTTTGGAGATGACAAAAAAAAAATGGCACGAAATATAGAAGGATTTACTAGAAAAACTATAAAATCAAGAAGATTTAGAGAAAAGAGAGATTATATCTTGAAAATAAAAAATCTCCTTGAAAATAACATATCTGGAGTGCTGAAGATAGATCCAACCAATTTTTAAGGGTTAATTTTGGAATAGAGGTGATTAGGGAGGATTAGAGTGAGAGGGGGTGAAGGAAAATAGGGAGGAAGAGGAGAGAGTGATAACGGAGGAAGAGAGAATGAGAGAAATTTGGGTATTTAGGGTTTTTAAAATGGGTAATCTACAACCAGCCGATTCTCGGCTGACCGCCCGGTCGATCGGGGCTAACCGAGAGCAATCTCGGTTATAGTCAATCGACCGGTCAGTCGATCGGCTACAGGCCAAATTTTTTTTGAATACCAGGCTACTTCAGTCGACCGCCGGTCGACTGAACTTATGCCAGGTCAACTCAGTCGACCGGTCGGTCGACCGGGACAATCCAAAAATAATTTTAAAAAGTAGGATTTTAGGGTTTTTAAAAAATAATTTTTACTTGTATATTTTTACACATAAAATAGGGAAATAATACCAGATTTTTTATAGGCATGAAAAGCACATAAAAATAAAAATATTTTATTTTATTATTATTATATTAATAATTATATTTTCAATAATTAACTCATAATTTAAGCTATAAAAACAAGATATTGAAGCCGAATACCCTTAACGGGTTCTGAACTTCTCCTCGTCATTCCTCTAGATAAGAGTTGAGGCGCGCAATTGCTATCTTAATTTATTGCTTAAATATGGTTTAAACACAATACCCAAACACAAGATAGATATATTGACAATACACACACACACACATATAACCAAAGATGTCTATCAACCAAGTGAGTAAGGGAAAATATTCTACACATGGGCAAGCAAATCATAGGCTAGTAAAGAATAAAAGCAAAGTTAATAAACTAACTCAATTATAGGCAAAATACAAAAATACGAACAACATGTCCATACAACTAAAGTATATTACTACAAAAAGAAACTAGCTAATCCTATGCATACATAGATCTCGCTAGAAATGAAATTTTTAAGTGGATAGGCAATTTTCAAAATAGGTGCCTCTTGATAGCGATGTAATGTGTCGGTTGATTCGTTGAGCTTCGATGCATCCACCACTAAGGCATCATCTCCCCCTATGTCTTGGAGAAGGATGACACACCTGTATCAATCAACTTTGGTGTGTTCTTTGGTACCCAAATCTTTTTGGGTCTTATAGGATTAGTACTTTCTCGAACCCAAACATTTTTATTTAGTATATTTAATTTAGCATACAAAATTTAGCTAAATGGCCTTTGCGACCACAATGTACACATGTGTATACTTTGTCATACATGAAAGCATGCTTATGTTGATGTGTGTGTGTGCATGTTTTTCATGGTGTGTGTTAGATGAATGAGATGTATATTTCTTTTAGGTTTTCCCTTTGGAAATATAGATGCAAATTTATTCATGTCAAAAGCACACCTTTTCAAAGTGGTATCCAAAATATCAATACGTTTTTGGATATCCAAAAATTCATTTTTGTTAAAAGTAATATTAGGGTTTTTACCCTTACAAGCAAGTTTGTATTTATCAAATTTTTTTTCATTTTCTCAAAAGAAATGGACAAGTCATTTTTCTGTTTAAAAATAATTTCTAGTTTATTCTTAGAAAATCATTTTTCTTTTTCAATTTTTTATTTTGTGCAAGAGAAATTTCATACCTATTTTGTAATTCTTCAAAAATTTGTGTGAGTTCATCCATGGTTAAATCATTATCTTCTAAAGAGGTTTCGAGATTTATCATGGACGCTTCTTCTCCATTTGCCATGAAGAAAATGTGTGCGGCATCAATTTCCTCTTAGGAATCCATCTCCGAATCATCCCAAGTGGCTACCATCACCTTCTTCTTCTTATGCACGTTCTTGGAGGTAGTGGCTTGAAGTGAGGAGCAATCTGTAATTAGATGGCCCGTTTTCTTGCAATGAAAGTAAGGACCCGTCTCCTTTTTTTTAAATCTTCCTTGATGTCTTCCTCTTCGGAAGTTGCTTTGTCTTCCTTTCTTGTAAAACATTTTGTCCACTTTTTTAATGAGCATGGAAAAATCCTCATCACCGTCTTCCGATGATTCTTCTTCATTAAAAGATAATAGAGTAGCCTTGAAAGTTATCGCTTTCTTCTTTGGGGTCTCCCTTTCTTCTCTCACCTTCATTTTCATCTTATGGGTTTTGAGATTTCTAATGAAGCTGGTGTAACCCTCGGTTCCCAATATACGTATGTCAATTCTGGTATCTGATGCTGATTTAATCATCTTGGTAGCCAAGTTGAGGCTATTTCAACTCGAGATATTATTTCCCATTATTTTGAATTTTTCTGGACTTTAAAAATTTTTTTGAGAATTATTGGAGAAGAATCTCAATTCGGGGTCGATCGGTGTCACAGACTGACTCTGAGATTTTTAATTAACAATCGGGGATGAATTTTGAAAATCTAACTTCACAACAATGTTTAAGATGACATCTTCTATTTTTTAGAATTTTTGAGGATTTTCCTGAATTCATAGAGTTTAATCCAATAAAATAATGCTTAAATATTTATTTAAAAAGAAAAAGGATGAAATTTAAATAAAAATAAAAATGAATTTGGAACACAAATCTTTGTATGTTCGAACCTGTGACACCCTACAAATGAAAGGAATGCACCAACCAGGATACTCTTGGCATGTTGATGAAGAAGTAAACATACATTTCTTTAACCTTATTTCCTTTCACCCCTTTATTCTTCCAACAATGAATAAAACAAAAGCACATTGATTGTTGTTCTCAGATTCAAACCATGGCCACCACTCCCTTATCCTAACGGCCAGACCACCATGCCACCTTGGCGTGTGCTTGGAAGCGAGCTCATTCTTTATTTAACCATCATTACCCTTCCACCTTCTTCCCCACTAACGCACGTCCTCTACCTGCTTCCCCCATTCTCTTCCACGTTTCCCTCTCTCTCTCTCTCACCCACTCTCTCCTCCACTCTCTCACACCCCTCACTTACCCATACTATCTCTCTCTAACCCCTCCTATCTCTCTATATATTTCCGCTTCGCTGAAATCACTCAGCCGTGTACACCCCAACACCAGGCTGCTTGCCTTCAACCCCCATGCATGCACCTTCTCCTCGCCAGGCCGCACGCCTCCTCGCGTACAAGCCGCCACCATCATTGCCATCCCACCTTTCCATGACCCGACTTCAAGATCTATCCCCTTCGGTGAGCTCCGCCGACCATTCCCGAGAGCCACCCATGGCTGTGCTTTCCTTCGCTGGCGAATCAGAGCCTGCGACTTTCGATCTCCTCCGCGGGCACTCCGGTGAGCCTTCGTTAATGTCCGCCTTCTCTGTCAGCCTCCACCATCCTGCCCGGCGAGCTCCACGGCCCATCGACGTTCTCCGTCTTCTCCGATGATCTCCATCAGAGACCGAGCAAGCTAGTACCCCTTTAGTGAGCAAGGGTACACCGTCTCTTTCTCCCAAGACTCTGAGGTGCTGGATGTGAAGAAGAGGAATCAAATTAAAGAGAAGCGTTCCGGGTAAGTTATTTTATATTGTCGTAGATTTTAGTTCCTGTTGGCATTTCGTCGAACATGTAGCATACATTAGTTAAAATCACTAATTTCATCACAAAAAACTTGTTTTGAATTCCTAACAAAAATATATACGAACATCTAAGACATGTCTCCTAATTATCATGATTTTTAATTAATTTTTAAAGTTTAATTTTAATCACAAAAAAAAAGAAATATTGTTGTTGCACTCGGCCAGGACCAGGCCAAGCCAGGCCAGGGCTTGACCGAGCAAGCCAGGCCGACACCTGGCCTGGTCTGGCCAGCCCAGCCAGACCTGGCCTGGGCCAGGTCTGGTCAGGCCAGGCCAGTGGGTCTGGCCAACAGACCCAGTTCGGGTTTGTACAACAGACGCGACCCAATACCAAAAAAAGAGAAAAAGAAAAAGAAAAGAAGAGGGGAAAAAAGGAGAAAAAGAAAATAAATAAAATACAGAAATAATATTGTAGTAATATTACTATAGCAGGCCCAAACCCAAACCCAATACTGCAGTAGACCAAGACCCAAACCCATTACTGTAGCAACAGACCCGTTAAGCTTTTTATTTATTTTTATTGATTTTTAGGTTTATTTTAATTTAGAAAATTTTAGAAAATTCACAGAAAATTCCATAAAATTCACAAAAAATCACAAATAAATTTGGAACTCTGTAAAATTATTTTGAGTGTAATATTACTTAGAATAACATGAAATTTAATACTTTTTGTGATTGCTATTCAATGATAATTTATTTAAAAATGATTAATAAATTTCTAATAGCACAAAAAAATATAAAATTCATAATTCAGTAATATGTAAATATTATACATCAATTTATTAGTTTATGCATGTATTTTATTATGAAATTATGTTTTTAAATAGTGGCTATAAATTCAAAAAGTAAATTATTTGAAACATTAGTCAACTAAAATAATAAATAGTAAAAATTACTTTATCATTTAACTTATCGCTAAATAAGAACATGTTAAGTCTCTAATTAATTCACGCAATATTTAGGCCGCGAATTTTACCCAGAGCCGGTTGCAGTTACGAGAATTCAGATTCTAACGACATCAGGCAAGTGTACACGATTCCCTTTCTTTGGACTTTTCTGTTAATCGAGAAATTATCTTCGAACTCTTATCTCTCAATAGTCTGTTCGTTATTATTGGTATTGTCTCGTAATCCCGTTACCTCTCTTTTCTCTGATTACACAGACAATTCTTCTGTTTCGATATTATTTCATAATCTGATTATATTGTCTTATTCATGTTTTTCATCTCGTTCATGCATGCAACAAACTTAAATTGGCATGATAGCTTGTATGTGGTAGGCTGATTTATTGACTTGAAATCTATACTGATCATGATAAATACTGTGATCTGAATCTTGAGGATAACTGGATAATAATGGAGCAAGATTGATAGTTAAAGGTTATATATTAATTGATATTGTAATCCTGATATTACTGAAAATTAATCAAGGAAATGAACTTTATAGTTTGAGAAATTATTCGAGGATACTTGTTGGATTATGGACATATGATCAAGACCATTTTACTTTGACATTTGGATTACATGACACTGACATCACTTGCACTACTTTGCATGTATCTGGTATCACTTTCACAACAATATATTTATCACATGATATTGCCACTGGTTACATTGTCTCGTAATCTTGATACACATTATATTCATTATATGTCACTGATATTCTTGGTATCGAATCCTTATCCTGTTACACTGAATTACACATTATCTTGCATTTGCATTGATTAATAAAATTAACCAAGCCGGGGTTACTGGGGGAGACTGTAGGAAGAAAATTTAGGGAGGTGTGCTTGGAAGGGCGATCTCTTGTGGGTTTAGATGCCACACGTGATCTCATTATTTATGCACGCTTCTGTTATTACATGTTACATGATACCTGAGTACAGTGAACTGTTTCTCCCTGCTATCAGGATCCACTAACGCGTCACTTGTTTGATATGCAGTTGTCCTGTGTGATGGGGCACAGGATGGTTGCATTAGTTAGAATAATAAAATATATTATACATATGCACTTGCATCATATCCTGTATTATCTTCAGTGGTCTAATACCTGACATATATTTTCATGATGCTGATACTTGAGACTCATGTGACATGCATTATATTGACCACATGATGTTCCTGGACCTACCATGATGTTTTATCTTGTGATCTCATATTCTAATGATTATACTACATAACAGTTACTCGTCCAGGACATCTCATGTTCATTATATATATGTCACACTATGCATGTACAACTTTATTGTACATGATCTATCGTCTCGATTATTCCTGTTACTGTTATTACTTTTAGTTCTCGATACTGTCAATCATATTGTTCTTATTTCAATACCCTACTTGTGCTATTACTATATTTTTCATATTCTTCTTTTACTGTTCCTTCGTGTACTCTTGCTGGTCCGCTTCTGACGGACTTTATTATATTTTCAGTATTTAGATCAGAAAGCCAGTATAGAGAGTTGATGTTAGATCATATTCTGGTTCAGCTGTTCTCTGGTGAGTTCAGTTTTCTTTCTTGACTTGTTTTGTTCAGATATAGTGGATGATATTATTTATGATTCAGTTATTTTATATATGTAACTTTATCCCTGCGCTTGGTAGTATATGAATATATGTGTGCTATCCTGCTTGTTATTGACAGCCTAAGGTACTTATGGAAGAGATTCACTCTTCATGAGTATCTGCTGGCCATTGTCACGTACTCGTATTCCGTATTTTGGGAAGCGGGGCGTGAAAGCTGGAGAAGTCCATCTCCTCTCTATGTTGAGCTTCTTGAGGGTTGTTACCTTGACTTCCTAAGCTTTGGGAAGAGCTCTAATGACCTTTCGGATTTTTTGGTCATTGTCAATGGTATCACCTAAAGAAGATAAACCATTAGTGATCTTGGTGAACCGAGTGAGCATCTCATCTATACTTTCATTTTTAGGCAGATAAAAATTATCATATTGAGAATGGAGCAAGTCAACTATAGATCTCTTGACTTGTGACGTCCCCTCATGAGTAATGATAAGATCATTCTAAACCTCATAAGCGGATTTGCAATTAATTACATGAGAAAGATCATCATCATTTAATGCTTGTGTAAGTGCATATTGGGCTTTAGCATTAGCCTCATAGTCCTTAGCGGTTACTTCAGACCATGTATCCTCATCATCGTGAGGTTCAACAAATTCTTTGGTAATGGCCTTAGCAACTCTAACTCCTAGGGACTTAAGGAATAGGTTCATTTTGACCTTCCAAATGTGAAAGTTCAACGCATCAAATTTGGGTGGGGACTTGATTCTAGAGAACTCGTGTGATGTCATGAAAACAAGTATAAGTGCACCAAAAAAAAAAACAAATGCAACAAATTAATATAGCCAAATGAAAAGATCTTCCTAAGGTAGTTAAACAAAAACTAGGGTTAGGCTCTGATACCAATTGAAAATCACCTAGAGGGGGTGAATAGGTGATGGCTATACTGAATGACAAATAATGGGGAATTAAAAATTACTTGCTAGCAACCTAGCAAATATCAATAACAACTTAAGAAAGACTTGCAAATAAGTAAACAATATTACAGTGCAAGTAATTAAAGAGCGCGCGAGAGAGAGTAGAGTGAAGAGAGAAAGAGTAAGCAATTGCAAACACAATGATTTGTTTTGAGGCTTGAGCCACTGCTCTACGTCCCCGCCTTCAACACTATGAAGGATTTACACTATGACCGATCTCACTAGATCGTCAACCATTTACAAATTCTCACTAGAGTTTAATGGACTCACTAGTCCTCTCTCGTGGTGTCGCAACACCAACACGGAGTTCACTAGTTCACTTGAGGCTACACCCTCTACAACATCTCAATAGAAGGAAAACGGTGATCTACACTTGATCACAAATGGCTCACAAGTACAATCCTATAACCAAGCCGAAGAGGTGAAACTCTTTTGGGATTGTGTTGTGCAAATAGTTTGTAGAGATGTAGAGGGAAGGCTCAAGTTAAAAACAAGCATTTGGAAATTTGGCTCAAAAGAAATCTTTTATGAAAAGCTAAAATTTGTAAAAACTTAATCTAAGCTTTAGAAATCTTGTTATTGAGTTTTCCCACAGTCTCGCTATTTATAGGGGATGAAAATATAAGTAAACAACCCAAAAAAGCCATTGGAAAAAGACCCAGAAAAAGATAAAATAGAATATAGACGTTGGAAAAAATCACTGGAAAAAGTCTTTTGTCGGTCGACCGCCAACGGTCAGATTTTCGATCGTTGGGGATAGAGGTCGATCGGACGGTCGACCATTGTTCCCAACCAAAAAGTTAAACTCTTTATCGGTCGGCTAAGCCGTTCGACCGGACCCAACCGAGAGCAAAACATTTGCAGTCGATCGATCGCCAAGTCGATCGAAGTGGACACATGCACTTTGGTGCATGTCGATCGACCGACCAATAGAGCAATTTGTAAAATACACTTAGACGGGGGTGAATAGGTGTGCTAGCTAATCTAAGACAAATGATACGAAATTTAAATTCAATTACAACACACTATGTGTAACCAAAAGTGAGCCCGAATTTCTCATGAAGGGCTCTAAAACTACTTCTCGAGATTCCTCTTAATTAAGAGTTGAGGTGCTATATGAAGCTTTCTTAGTTCAACACAAGTGTGGGCACACACAACCTATATCTAGCATATGAATATGTGTAATATAAAGCAATGCAAAATATAAGAGAGATAGAGTCAAGTGATAGTCGAGCAAACGCAAACAACAAGATATGTTTCGAGGTTCGAGGCACTGCTCTACGTCCCCGCCTTCACACAGAAGGATTTTCTGTAACACCCCGTTCCTAGAATACGTACTTTGATACGTACTCTGATTTTTCTATCATATTTTTTTGATTTAGTTTTGTATTTGTTTTGTTTTATGATTATTGGTGTGTTTGTTTTGCATTGGATCTGGATTCGTGAACTCAGAGTCAGCCCTAGTATGCGCCGGGGACTCGATCCTAGTGTATTACTCGATTTGGTCTTTCTGGTAGTTCTATTTGACCAATTTTAGTTTTAAATATTATTTTCTAATATTTTAGATTTTTCATGATTTTCTGAAATTTTTAAAAATTATTTGCAAAATCTTCAAAACTTGTGTCGGTCGGCATCGCTGACTGATTCCCAGATTTTTAGTTTTTAAACGGAATTAAATTTTTAAAAATGGCTTTCACATTACTTCTTAAAATCTTATTTTTTAACTAAAGACATTTTTTTGAGATTTTTCAGAATTTATCGAAAATCCACCGGTTTTGGTGTCGATCAGTATCGCCGAAAGATTCCAGGATTTTTAATTTGAAATCTAAATTGAATTTATTAAATCTGATTTCACCAGTCATCTTAAAATAATATTTTTTATTTTGAAAGTTTTTCAGAACGATTCTAAAACAGTCAATTTTTACCCTATTTAAATAATATTATTCTTTCCTTCTCGCTTCATTTTCTTTCTTCATTTCTTTTTTCCTTTCCCTTCCCAAAGTCAACCCCTGACTGCCCACTCCCCCATCCCATCATCTGTCAATCCCATCACTTTTCCCTTTTAAATAAACAATTCCCCCCTCTTTTCAATCATTCCCTTTTCTTTTTCTTTTTCATTTTTTCTTTTACTTTTTCTTTTTCCTTCTCCCTTTTCTTCTGTTGGTGCCCGACGACCACCTCCTCTCTCCTACTAGATCTGGCACCTCGGTGGGGGCTGAGCGCCGCCGGCGCATCGCCGGTGGCTTAGCGCGGCCAGGGGGCCTCCTGGTCCTCTGTGCGTGGGCGGAGGAGGGGGCGGCAACCCCCTCTCTTCTCTCTCTCCCTCTCACTGTTGGCCACGCCGGCGGCCAGGGCTGCCGCCAGCTACAATTGGTCGGAGAGGGGTCGGCCAGTCCCCCCTCTCCCTTCTCTCTCTCAGAACTCTCTCTCCCCCTATCTTTCTTCTCTCTCTCCCTCCCCTTTCCCTCTCTTTTGGGGGTGGTCGGCGGCCACCCCTGCCTGCGCCGTCCATGGCGGCCGACGCAACACCCTGCACCTGCCTGGCCACAGCCAGGGAGCGGCAGAGCCAGCCCAGGCCACTGGCCTGGGCTGTGCGTGGGCAGGGGGCGATAGCCACCCTACTCTCTCTCCTCTCTTCCCTTGTCTCTCTCTCCCCTCCCCTTCTCTGTTGGAGACCACCGGCGGCCAAGGCCGCCAGTGGCCTCCCTGGCCGACAGAGGCCGGCCAGGCCCCCTGGGCCCACGGGGAGCTGTGGGCCCTCCTTGATCAAGGGCTGCGTGAGCAGCCACGGCTCTCTCTTCCCCTTACTCTCTCTCTCCTCTCTCTCTCTCTCTCCTCTCTCCCAGATTCTCTCTTTCTCTCTTTACCAGCTCTCTCTCTGGCGTATATCTCTCCCCCTACAACCTTCTCTCTCTCCCCTATTCTCCTCTCTCTAAACTCCCTCTTTTTCTCTCTAGACTTTCTCTCTCTAAACCTCTCTTTCTCTCTATTCTCTTTCTCTTCTCTTTCTCTCTCTAAAAATAATAATAGTGTGTATATATATGTATATTTTTAATATATAGTTGATAGTGTGCATGTATTTCTGGTGTTCTGGGATTTCACACTGTTTTTCAGTGATTTAGGCGAGTACAGTTTCTTTTGAACATGCATCTATCTTATCATTATGCGAGTACATTTCTTGCTTTATTACCATCGTTCCATGTCTAATAATTATATTCTTATTTTTAATATATGATGTCTCTTTATGCAAGTTACTATATGTTATATAAATGCTTATCATGTTTTATAAATAGCTTCCGGCCATTATTATACTTTGTCGAACCGGTATTATACCGGGTATATCTAGATCTGCTCCTGCTTTACTCGGCTTCGCATAGCTAATTAAAAGATAAATTTATTATTATTATAAAAATGATTGTGAAGAGTTTGAAATGTTTATATCGTTCTCATGTACCTTGTTATGTGACCGGTTGATACCTGATATTTGTTGTTGTAACTCTCACCGACATATTAGTTACCTGACCTTAACATGTATACACCTGATACTTGCCATGCCATGCTTAACACTTGATATCTGACCACGTTACTTGCTATGCTTATTATTTGATATCTGACACCGGTACTTGCCATGCTATACTTATTACTTGATATCTGACACCGGTACTTGCCATGTTATACTTATCGCCTGATATCTGACACCTGATATAATAACACTTGACACTTGACATGCTATCACTCGGTACTGGTACACTTGACCTGATATTGTGACACTTGACTGATTACTGTTATACCTGGCACTTGTATTATATTGCATATTCATGACTATTACTTTTATGAGGACTTGGCATGATTATTATACTGTTATCAGATATTTTGTACTCTTGAACTCCTGTACTCCTGAACTCCTGTATTCCTGAACCCCTGAAAAAGGGTGACTCCTGATATTACACTCCTGATATTATACTCCTGTTAATTCCCGTAGTTAGATAATGATGGTTATACTGTATACACTTGTGGATATTATCTTTGGGCAATTCATATATGTATAATAAAAATACTCAACTTACACTAAGGTGGAGGAAACTGATGGAAACAGGTATGATGTCATATTTATAATAGTAATATTTCTGAAGTATCATGTGAGACACGTAATGATAAGTCCCCGGAAGCAGTAGCCTGAATCTGAAGTGTCGCGTGGGGCGCGTAATGATAAGTCCCCGAAAGCAGTAGTCTGTACTCCTGACCTAATCCCGGGCAGAGACGGGACCCACTATAAATATGAGCCATCAGATTTATCAGTTTTCAAATAATAACTCGTCTTATTCATAAGTGGATGTATGTGTGCCGGTATCACATACAAAAGCATATGGATCAGATGAATAACATAAAGCAACCAAACAGTAATAATGTTAGGAACATGTGATATTTGGTCTCTCCATTGTTAGGAACATGTGATATCCTGGCCCCCTGTGCGTGGGCGGAGGAAGGGGCGGCAGCCCCCTCTCTTCTCTCTTTCTCTCTCTCTCTCTCTCTCTCTCTCTCTCTCTCTCTCTCTCTCTCTCTTCCTCTAAATGTTTGCCATGCCAGCGGCCAGGGCTACCGCCGGCCACCACTGGCCGGAGAGGGATCGGCCAGTCCCGCCTCTCCCTTCTCTCTCTCTGATCTCTCTCTCCCCCTCTTTCTTCTCTCTCCCCCTCCCCTTTCCCTCTCTTTTGGTGCCGGCCGGCGGTCACCCCTCCTGCGCCGGCCACGGCAGCCGGCGCAGCACCCTGCGCCTCCCTAGCCACAGGCAGGGAGCGGCAGAGCCAGCCGAGGCCGCTAGCCTAGGCTGTGCGTGGGCAAGGGGGTGGCAGACCCCCTACTTTCTCCCCCTCTCTCCCCCTCTCCCCTTCTCTGTTGGACGCCGCCAGCGGCCAAGGCCGCCGGCAGCCAACTCCCTGGCCGGCAAAGGGCTAGCCAGGCCCCTCTGGGCCCACGGGGAGCCGTGGGTCCTCTTTGATCAGGGGCTGCTCACGTAGCCCTGGCTCTCTCTCTCTCTCTCTCTCTCTCTCTCTCTCTCTCCTACTCTCTCTCTCCCCCTCTCTCCCAGAATCTCTCTTTCTCTCTTTACCAACTCTCTCTCTGCCGTATCTCTCTCCCCCTACAACCCTCTCTCTATCTTTTATTCTCCTTCTCTCTCTAAACTCCCTCTTTCTCTCTCTAGACTTTCTCTCTCTAAACCTCTCTTTCTCTCTCTAACTCTTTCTCTCTATTCTCTCTCTTCTCTTCTCTTTCTAAAAATAATAATAGTACATATATGTATATTTTTAATATATAGATTGATGGTGTGCGCGTATTTCTGGTGTTCCGGGATTTCACGCCGCTTTCCGGTGATTTAGGCGAGTACAATTTCTTTTGAACATGCATCTATCTTATCATTATGCGTGTACATTTCTTGCTTTATTACATCGTTCCATGTCTAATAATTATTATCTTGTTTTTAATATATGATGTCTCTTTATGCAAGTTACTATATGTTATACAAATGATTATCATGCTTTATAAATAGCTTCCGGCCATTATTATACTTTTTCGAACCGGTATTATACCGGGTATATCTAGATCTGCTCCCGCTTTACTCGGCTTCGCATAGCTAATTAAAAGATAAATTTATTATTATAAAAATGATTGTGAAGAGTTTGAAATGTTTATACCGTTCTCCTGTACCTTGTTATGTGACCGGTTGATACCTGATATTTGTTGTTGTGACTCTCAGCGATATATTAGTTACCTGACCCTAACATGTATACACCTGATACTTGCCATGCCATGCTTAACACTTGATATCTGACCACGTTACTTGCCATGCTTATCACTTGATATCCGATACCGGTACTTGCCATGCTATACTTATTATTTCATATCTGATACTGGTACTTGCCATGCTATACTTATTACTTGATATCTGACACCGGTACTTGCCATGCTATACTTATCTCCTGATATCTGACACCTGATATAATAACACTTGACACTTGACATGCTATCACCCGGTACTGGTACACTTGACCTGATATTGTGACACCTGACTGATTACTGTTATACCTGGCACTTGTATTATATTGCATATTCATGACTATTACTTTTACGGGGACTTGGCCTGATTATTATACTATTATCAGATATTTGGTACTCCTGAACTCCTGAACACCTGAGCTCCTGAACTCCTGTATTCCTGAACCCCTAAAAAAGGGTGACTCTTGATATTATACTCCTATTAATTCTCGTAGTTGGATAATCATGGTTATATTGTATACACTTGTGGATATTATCTTTGGGCAATTCATATATGTATAACAAAAATACTCAACTTATACTGGGGTGCGGGAAACTAATGGAAACCAATATGATGTCATATTTATAATGGTGATATTTTTGAAGTGTCGTGTGGGGCGCGTAATGATAAGTCCCCGGAAGCAGTAGCTTGAATCTGAAATATCGTGTGGGGTACATAATGATAAGTCTCTGGAAGCAGTAGCTTGTACTTCTAAGCTAGTCCCGGGCAGAGACGGGACCCACTATAAATTGAGCCATCAGATTTATCAGTTTTTAAATAATAACTCGTCTTATTCATAAGTGGATGTATGTGTGCCAGTAGCACATACAAAAAAAATATGGATCGGATGAATAACGTAAAGCAATCAAACAGTAATAATGTTAGGAACATGTGATATTTGGTCTCTCCTTTGTTCGGGTCCTGGTACTCATATATCAGATCTGGGTAAGTTCTCCAGGGTACGAACTCTAGCATGGACTATCGGTGATGTGAGGCGCTGGTAGGGAGGCAATTGAAATATCAAACGGTACTGATTATTATTATTGGATAAATTAAAATGCTATACCTCTATATTTCAGTTATAGTGTTATGCCTTGAGTTGACCCCTTTCTTTATGACATATGATGATTACTCTGGGCACACCATAGTTCTGTTACTCTTAGGGCAACTCAAGTTGTATAAACTCAGACGATGGCGACATGTGGTATGTGGTATATAGATGAGGGCTTCCTTGTTTGGATTATCCCCTTGACGTATCTGTCCCGTGAATCCATAATCTGAGCTTATTGATCGGAAATTGAAAGTGATAAGAATTACCGTATAGCTTTGGGCTAATGGGTCGTGTCCACGAGGAGGAATGCGATAGAAGCTTTTGGTGTTTTTTTTAAGTAGCAAAGAATGAAGTTGGTGTTTGTTTTTTTTAAGATGAAAAAGAGAATGGTGAGAAGGGAAATGATTAGAAGAAAAATTGAAAATTTAGAGAAGGCTTTGGAAAAGGTGATTTTTTTTTAAATCTTGAAGAGTGATTTATTATTTTTTTAATATAAGGAGAAGATCTGGACTCACTATCTCACTACTCAACGATGTGTTCTTCTCTTAAAATCCTTAGTGCCTCAATTTAATCATAAGCAAAAACTTAAGCTTGAGTTTAGAAAATTTTAAGCAAAGCAAATAAGATAGTTTTAAAAAGTTAACTTTTTTTCCTTTAAGAAATCATCTTGAATTGAATGTTAAATCATCAAGTATTTCAAGTATGAAATAAAAACAAGTCAAGAGATGTTTTAAAAGAAGTAGAAGTTTAGAAATCCAAACTCATCCTCATGTGCCTTCAAGAACACTTTCAAAGAAGAAAGGTTTAGTTTAGGCATGCAAATGATTCATTGAGTCTTTTCATCAAAACTATTCAAAAGAAGAGGAATCAGAGAGAGGAACAATAGTGAGCCTAGAAAACAGATTTAGCTACTCATCTAAGATGAAAAATAATACATGTAAATAAAACAAGACATACCCGTGAATTGGAGTGGAAGAAGAGAAAGCTTGATCCTTTTATTGATGTCACTTCAATCTTCAGATTACAATCACTCAATTCTTCTCTCTCACTGGTATTTGAACTGAACTATAAATTATAAAACAGAGTTATAATTTCTATACTATCTAACAAAGAGCCTAAACCTTAAAAACAAAGAAAAAAACTAAAACTAAGTTTCGATCCCTTTTTCTCTGAAAAATGCAGTATTATAGGCAAAAACCAAACAGAGGAGGACGTACGAAGATAGGGGAGCAAACGCTCCCCCTACAAAGTCCAACAAGCCACGAAAACGCAGCTTTGTAGTACTTTTTCAGCAGTCTTGCGGGGACCAAAGTGTCCACCGCATCCAAGTTCGTGACAAAAGGATAAAACACTCTAAACCTCTTCATTGGGAATACATCTCTTAATAATTTAGTCAGAACAGTACTTAAAAAGATACGGTTCCTCCCAAAAGAAATACCGGACTTGAGATAAGAACCGGTATGTATCGTTTTTGGACCAATGAGATAGAGTTTGATTTGTGACTAAGTAATTCACTATATCAGTAAACCAAGGTTCCCTAAAGATAGCTAAAAGATTTTCATCAGGAAAGTCCTCATTTATGGGCAATTCGTTGCATGGAGAGTTTGGGATTCATGAGAGATGGTCAGCAACTACATTTTCTGCGCCTTTCTAGATCGAATTCTTTAAGAAGGAGGATCCAACGAATGAGTCGGGCCTTGGCATCCTTCTTCATCATGAGGTACCTAAGCGCAAAATAATCAGTGAAAATGGTGGTTTTGGACCCTAGTAGGTAAGGACGAAATTTCTCTAAGGCAAACACTACTGCCAAGAATTCCTTCTCAGTAGTAGTGTAGTTCAATTGAGCATCGTTGAGAGTCCTACTAGAGTAATAAATCACGTGCTGCTTGTTATCAATGCGTTGTCCTAGGACAGCGTCTATGGCAGAATCAGAAGCATTGTACATGATTTCGAACGGCTTAGACCAATCCGGTGCAGATATGATTGGTGCAGAAATAAGCTCTCTCTTAAGCTACTCCCAAGAATTCATACATTCAGCATCGAAAGTGAAGGATACGTTCTTAGCTAACAAATTAGTCAAGGGCCTAGCAATCTTTCTAAAATCCTTGATAAATCTTCGGGAAACGCTGGCGTGTCCTAAGAAGGATCTAAAATCCTTAACGTATTTGGGCATGAAAAGCTTAGCAATAACCTCAATCTTGGCCCTATCCACTTCAATTCCCTTCTTGGAGATTTCATGACCCAAGACAATTTCATATTTTATCATGAAGTGGCATTTCTCGCAGTTCAGTGTCATATTTTTCTCAGCACAACGTTGGAGAACAAGTTCTAAATGGTGGAGACATTGAGTGAATGAATCTCCATAGATGGAGAAATCATCCATGAACATCTCTAAGAATCGTTCTACCAAATCAGAAAAAAAGACTCAACATGCAACGTTGAAATGTTGTTGGGGAATTACACAAGCCGAAAGGCATTCGACATAAGCAAATGTCCCAAATGGACATATAAACGTAGTCTTTTCTTGATCCTCAGGAGCAATAGGAATCTGATTATACCCCGAGTAACCGTCCAAGAAACAGTAATACTCGTAGCCCACCAAACGTTCAAGCATTTGATCAATAAAGGGGAGTGAAAAATGATCCTTACGAGTTGCAGCATTAAGCTTCCTATAGTCGGTCCAAACTCTGAGTTCAGAGTTTGGACCAACTCTTTATTCTCATTTTCCACTACGGTGAAACTGAATTTCTTTGGAACCGCATGGACAGGACTGACCCATTGGCTATCAGAAATTGTATAGGTTATCTCATTGTCAAAGAGTTTCACAATTTCAGCATAAACAGCCTCTTGCATTATAGGGTTTAACCTACACTGCGAGTCTCTTTTAGGTGTTGCATCTTCATTGAGATGATTGCGATGTTGAACTATGGTTGGACTCAATCCCTTTATATCAATCATAGTCCAACCAATGGCTTCCCTATATTTTCTTAGAATTGCTTTAAGATCTTCTTCTTGCCCATCATTTAAATGGGACGCAATGATGACAGAGAAGGTCTCTTGTTCGCCTAGATAACGTACTTGAGATGCGCAGTTAAGACTTTCAATTCTAAGGAAGAGGAAGGCTCACTGGAAGGATGAGTCAAATTTGTTGGCTCCATATTTGGTGAAATAGGGTTCGAGGCCCAATTCACAGCTGACTCAACAACCTGATATAGATTAAAGTCATCAGACTCTAACCTGAAGTCACTCAGTTTCTAGTTTCAATTCTTCCCAATGTTCATTTGTTAAGTTCTCAATGAGGTTGACTTCAAATGTTTGGTCCTCAACATCAAGGGATTGTTTTCCTAGGTTGAAGACATTGACTTCTCTAGTCATGTCTCCAAAGGTTAACCTCATGGACCCATTCTTATAATTGATGATGGCATTTGCAGTAGTAAGGAATGATCGCCCTAAGATAATAGGAGTTTGAGCCCTAGGATTGGATACAGGTTGTGTTTCTAGGACTATGAAATCAACGGGGTAAATAAACTCCCCGACCGGGATAAGGACATCATTAATTTCTCCTTTTGGAACTTTCACTGAACGGTCAGCCAGTTGGATAGTGACTCGAGTTGGACTAAGATCGCCCAACCCGAGTTGTTGATAAACTAAGAATGGGAGCAAGTTGATACTTGCCCCCAAGTCAAGAAGTGCGCGACTAATCTCGGCTTGTCCTATGGTGCAGGCAATGGTGGGACACCCTGGATCCTTATACTTGACAGGGATTGGACCCGACAGTAGATTTCTAATGTTAGTGGTTAAGAAGACCTTTTTGGGTACATTAGTCTTTCTCTTCTTGGTGCACATGTCCTTAAGAAACTGAGCATAGGATGGGACTTATTGGATGGCATCAAGAAGTGGCACATTTATCTTCACTTGATTGGAGATCTCAATTATCTTATCCATGTCTAGGTTTTGCTTGTTGTTTTTTAGCCTATTAGGAAATGGTACTATAGGCTGGAGCACCTGACTGGTTGACTTATCTTTTTCAGATTCGTCAGATTTAGAAGGCTTGGGATTAGATAAGGTGGATGCTTGATTGTGGGTGTGCTGAATGGGATTAGATGGTATTGACACTTGATTATCAACTTTCTTTCGCGACCTCAATGTATGAACCACATTACATTGATTCATTGATTGATTCTCAGCCAAATGAGCTTGTTGAGAATTCTTAGGATTCATTATTGACTGACTAGGTAAGGTACCATTTTGTCTCTCATTCTATGGAGTGGCTAATTGGCTCATTTGAACTTCTAGCCTCCGTATAGTTTGCATGAGAGAATCTTGGTTATTCATGTATCTTTTCATGTTTCTCTCAAAGTCAGTCATTCTCCTTTCTAGTTGAGAATTCTGGAAGGAAGATTGTGGAGCTTGGTTGGGAAAGTTTTGTTGATAGTTTGAAAAGTTAGGTAAATGGTTGAGAGAATTATTATGGAAATTGAAAAGGTTGGGTTGATGATTGGAAGAATTATTGGCATGATGGAAGTGGCTTACATGATTTGACCGTGAGTGGTCATTGTTATTTTGGCTCCATGAGAAATTCTGGTGATTTCTCCAGCCAGGATTGTATGTTGATGCGTAAGGATTATTGTTCAGCCTTGAAAAGGTTGCATTCAACGGTTTAGGGTATTGTTGCTGAGCCTGAAACACAAGACACTCCTCAAACACATGATTCATGGCCTGACAGTAAGTACAGCCCGGAGTTGAAATTTGGTTTGGGCTGACTTGATTGACTGGACTTGGTTCCTTAGTCAGTCTTCTCGCTAGGATAGCTAACTTAGCCTCATTAGCTATGAATGATTCAATAGAATGGAGACCTCCTTTTGAAGAGATGGAGTTTGGATTTCTCGAGGTTTCACTAGTAGGTTCCCATTGGATGGTCTTTTCAGCTAGATTCTCATTTAAATCCCATCCTTCATTCTCATCCTTCTGCAAGAATCCCCCTTGGCACATGCTTTCTAAGAGGGTCTTGGTAGAGTAGTCTAAACCGTCATAGAGAATTTGGTATTGTCGCCATTTCTCTATTCCGTGATGTGGACATTGGACAAGGAGGTCTTTAAAACGTTCAAAGTACCACCAAAACGGTTCACTAGGTTCTTACTTGAATTGCATGATGTTCTTCCTAATGAGAGCGGTCTTATGAATTGGATAGAATTTCTTCAAGAAGACCTTGATGCAACCATCCCAAGATGTGATAGAGCCAGCTGCTAAGCTGAAAAGCCATTTCTTAGCTAAGTCCTTAAGAGCGAAAGGGACAAATCTCAACCTAATAGCATCATCTACAAGGTGTGAGATTTTCATCATTAGACATACTTCATCAAATTCTGTTATGAAGAAGTAAGCATCTTTGGACTCTAAGCCATGAAACTTGGAGAGTGTGTTGATGAACTGAGGCTTGAGCTCAGAATTGTATTCACCAACCGATAGAAGTTGGATGCAAGATGAAAGTGAGGTTCTAATAGGATAGAACCTATCCTGCAAAGATGTCAGTTGAGCCATAATCGGATCTAGTCTTGGTTCAAACTTGGGTGGTGATGTGTTTCTAGTCAACCTAAATGAGTTAGGGTCTCTTGGCCATACTTGCATACATAAACACAATCACAAACAAGTTTATCAATAGTCAATAAGAGTAATCAACAAAGCCTAGTTTAAGGTAACCTTGAACTAGACAACTCCTAACTGGTTGATTGTCTACAGAAGGTATAATGCAGACTTTGACCACAAGCTAATCAGTCAGGTCAGGCAAGATTGTGGGAGGTATCCGCGCAAAAGCGACGGGCCTAATTAAGCCAAACCACCAGCCTTCGGGGTTTCGCCCCTCAATCTCTTTCCTAGACACTTATTTGGCAGGAGTCAAATTCTAACACCTTCCCCCTTAGGATAATATCCTAGTGAGTTCGAGATGTCCCTAAGGCCAGCGTCTATCAGATTTTACTTAGGCTTAGGTTGTTCGTGATTGGAGATTGTTTGTAGGCTAAGGAAGGGTAATGACTTCCCCACCTTATCTTGATTTTTGCCCTTAGAATTGATTGTGCAAAGTATGCAAGATATAGGAAAGTAACATTGAAAAGAAAATATCACCAAAGAATGTTTCCTAAACTATATGCTATGCATACGTACCTTGTCTCCAGCTATCTTCAACAGTAATTGTAAAATAAACGTAATTAGACAAATGTCTAGAATGCAAGTCTAAACATATTTTTAAGCAATTAACAATCACACAGATTACTGTTGGATTAAAAACAGTGAGTGTGAATATCAAATATAGCAAGAATAATAACACACAAAAACTTTATTTTTGCAAGAAATATGTCCTGCAAAAAAGAGTTTTTAGTAGTCCAACAAAAATTTCAACTTTTGCACTGCAATTTCTTGAAATTTTGTTTCCTACTTTCGTGAGTAGGGGCACAGAATAGCAAGTCTTCTCCTGCAAAGTTTGAATGCTAAATCTGAATCTTGACTTCTCTGAAATAAGACACTAAACTTGTTAGAAAATAATTACACCGTTCCCTCCCCGGCAACGGTGCCAAAAATTGATCGGAAGTTGAAAGTGATAAGAATTACCTTGTAGCTTTGGGTTAACGGGTCGTGTCCACGAGGAGGAATGGGATAGAAGCTTTTCGGTATTTTTGTTAAGTAACAAAGATTAAAGTTGATTTTTGGCTCTTTTTTTAAGATGAAAAAGAGAATGGAAAGAAGGAAATGATTAAAAGAAAATTTGCAAATTTAGAGAAGGCTTTGAAAAAGGTGATTTTTTTAAAGTTTGAAGAGTGATTTGTTATTTTTTTAATATAAGAAGAAGATATGGCTCACTATCTCAGTACTTAACGATGTGTTCTTCTCTTGAAATCCTTAGCACCTCAACTTGATCATAGGCAAAAACTAAAGCTTGAGTTTTACTTAAGCTTGAGTTTTAGAAAGTTTTAAGTAAAGTAAATAAGATAGTTTGGAAAAGTTAACTTTTTTTCTTTAAAAAAATCATCTTAAATTGAATGTTAAATCATCAAGTATTTCAAGTATGAAATAAAACAAGTCAAGAGATGTTTTAAAAGAAGTAGAAGTTTAGAAATCCAAACCCATCCTCATGTGCCTTCAAGAACACTTTCAAAGAAGAAAGGCTTAGTTTAGGCATGCAAATGATTCATTGGGTCTTTTCATCAAAACCATTCAAAAGAAGAGGAATCGGAGAAAGGAACAATAGTAAGCCCAGAAAATAGATTTAGCTACTCGTGGAAGATGAAAAATAATACATGTAAATAAAGCAAGACATACCCGTGAATTGGAGTGGAAGAAGAGAAAGCTTGATCCTTTTATTGATGTCACTTTAATCTTCAAATTACAATCACTCAATTCCTCTCTCTCTCACTGGTATTTGAACTGAACTACAAATTATAAAATAGAGCTATAACTTCTATACTATCTAACAAAGAGCTTAAATCTTAAAAACAAAGAGAAAAACTAAAACTAAATTCTGGTCCCTTTTCTCTGAAAAATACAGTATTTATAGGCAAAAACCAAACGGGGGAGGACGTACGAAGATAGGGGAGCAAACGCTCCCCCAACAAAGTCCAACAAGCTGTGGAAATGTGGCTTTGGCCGCGTTTCCACAGCCTGGGTGTGGTCATGTGGCCACACCCCGGGGGTACACCTCCAAGCTTTGTTGTCTGGCTTTATCTTCTGCTAGTTTTCTCATTTCAGTTCTAGGATTTGACGAAATAGCCTCCGATGTTAGGCTTGAACCACTTGATTTGGGAAGATTCATTTTAACCGATTTTCAACCTCTCTGATTTGCCATGATCTACCCTGATTTTCTGATTTTGAAATAATTCTGATTTAAATCAGAATCTGATGGGCTTTCGGACTCGTTTCTCTTTCCTATCCTTTAGCAATGGGCCTGCATTTTATAAAAAAAAAAAATAGGACTTATTACTATGATTTATTTAGATAATAACATGGTAATGTGACAATAAATATGCAATATATGTGACTGATCACTTATACAACTAGTTTTGTCCATACTTATATTTATCGCACGTTTAACTTATTTACCGCATGTTTATATGTACCTATGCTCTTCATATTACCTTCTATGCATATTTTCTGTTTTAGATTCATCGATACACATGATTTACTGTCGTTCCTTTAATTTCTTTTGTATTACTGGTCATTTCCTGTACCTGCATGCCTGGACCACATCACTTGATCATGTACACGTGTGCCTGTTATGCACGCCATTTGACTTTATTATATGTACTCGCTGGGGTTGCTAACAACCCTGGATCCTCATGTCCAGATCCTAGAGCCTATACCATGGTGGCCTTGCTATACCTGATCAGAGTGGCGTAGCAGTAGCGTGGGTTAGCAGTTGCCTATCTGGATCCTCCTTCTTCCAGCCTCTCCTTGATCAGCTCGCAAGATTTTCATCTTGCTATCGTGAGTACTTTCTCGTATTTCATATTGTACATCCTGCTTTTGTGCTTCTTAGTGATCATATATTCTCGAGATATTATATCATGCCTTGTGATAACTGTGTACTTGTGTTATTATTGCTAGAATGTATATTACCATTGTGCTTCTGTACTCTGATTCTTGCCTATACTAATGTTTAGCGTATATGTGTGAGGGTATTTCTGACCTGCGTATATACGTCACAGTAACGTCTCTGTACCAATTGGATCGGGGCATTACATTTCCACTATGTCCACACAGGAACTTCCACAAAGGGACCTCTACTGAGGAATTACAAATCTACACTTGGAGTACACTACACCTCTCTCAAACACAATCACCTCTACACAAGAGGAATAGGCATAAAGCCAAAGCAAATAAAAGATTACAATCTTGGTGATCCAATGATCACAAACAACACTTGGTGATCACAATAGACCACAAACAATATTTTTCAGAAAAACAAGATCCTATAGATACGATTAGAGATGATAACTCAAGTGCGAGAAAACAAAGTGTTTGGAAAAGAAAATAACAAAGAAAAATACTTGGGAAAAAATACCAAATTGATTTGTAAAGAAAGCTAAAAACCAATTTCCTAAAGACTCTCTTTTCTTTGATTTTTTCGACACTTTAAAAACAAATAAAAGATGAAACTTTTTGGCTCAAAAACTCCTTTTAAACTTGCTGCAAAACACTGAAAAAGATTGAAAGAAAGGCTCCCCAAAATCTTCTTGAAAACAGCTTAAGAGAGCCCCTATTTATAGGTTCTCAGAATTATAGCCGTTGGGGTCCAGAAAAGGTCATTTTTGACCTTCTGGTCGACCGGCCGGTCGGCCAGCCAACGGTCATATTTTTGACCGTTGAGCCACCGGTCGACCGCTCGGTCTACCGCCCCAGGCAAAACTCGCCTGCCGGTCGACCACCCGGTCGACAACCTAAGGTGAAAATACACCAAGAGGGGAGTGAATAGGTGTACTAGCAAATCTAATGATGAATAATGAGGAATTAAAAATTATTTAGACGAACTAAAATATTAAGCTAAACACACAAGGTATAACACAAGAGTGTAGCTGAATTTTTGGTAAAGGGTTCTGGACTATCTCCTCAAGATTCCTCTAGATTAAGAGTTGAGGTGCCACTATGGCTCTCTTAGTTGAATACAAGTGTGAGCAAACAATCAAAGAATATATCAATTGAGCATAAGATATATCAAGCATATAAGGAGATAAACAATGTAAGCATGCAAGATATATAAACACAAGTGAGAGATAGAGAGAGCAATCACAAACATGGGAAAATTGTTTCAAGGTTCGAGCACCCTTGCTCTATGTCCCCGCCTTCAACATTATGAAGGGTTTCTACTAAAAATGATCCCACAAGATCACTCGGTGCCGTAATACCTACAACGAGTTCACACTAGAACTCTTGGACTCACTAGTCCCTCTCTTGTTCCTATAAGATCAACACACGCAAGCACACTAGCTTGCCAAGGCCGCATCTCTATACCGAGCTCCCACAAGAACTCATCACAACACAAACTCGCAAGTTCGCCTCCTCAAATACAAGATGAAACACTTGGTGATCTCAACACTTTGATCACCACAAACACTCTCACAACAAAGATCCTAGGATGATTGATATAGCAATGAAAAGCTCAAGTTTGCGTGAGAAAAACAAGATAGAGTAGTGGAGGAAAACCCAAAAAATCTCTTTAGAAAAACACTCTTGAAAACTCTCCTTTTGATATGGAAGTATTAGTGATTAGTACACAAAAGTGCATATTTTACATCATAACTTCCATACATAATACAAATAAATAAGTGATTTTTACTCCTCTTCTCTACTTATTTGCAGGTACACCATTTAATGGAGAGATATTCAAATAATCACTTAATTAACACTAATTAAGTGATTAATCAAGATTAAGGATAAAGCCAAATCTCAATCCAGATCCAGAGAGATCCTCGCAACAAACCAAGATTCTAACCATACCACGTGGCCAAACTAACTTGCAACAACCTGTACCAGAAAGATCTGGACCAACGGCCCAGATCTTGCCGCGGGGCGCGACTTAGGCGCGGCAATCTTAGGCCGTTATGGCCTCGGATTTCGTGCCAACAAACTTCTCTCTCGAAGGATCTCATCCATGCTATAAATACCCCATGAAGACCTGCGAGAAAAAACTGATCAGAGAAGAGAGAGAGATTAGTGAATAGATTGTAATTTTGTTAGGTTTTGTTTAGGATTTTTAGTTCTCTCTAGGATCTTCTCCTCCCTAGATTTCATTGCAAGAGAGATTTGTATGAGAGAGAGAGCTTGTATCAACAAGGAGTGACAACTTGGAGCTATACAAGGATTGATCCATTCTCTACATATCTACTTGAGCTTGATTCTAGTTTGTCTTCTTCACTTGCTTTTATTTTGCTTTGTTACTTGCTTTGTTAATTTCTAGCAATTCAATCATGCTTTGCTTTGCTTTTGTAATGTCTAGTAGCTAATTTCTTGTTCCATGTACTAGCTAACCACTACTCTTGCTAACTCCTAACTCATGGGTGATTGCTTTACTTCATCTTGCAATTTGTATGATCTTCTCTTCTCCGATGGGTTTTGTTTCATTTCTTGGCAAGAATCTTGTTGTAATTCTCCATATGATTCATGTGTGCCTCATGTAGAGCCTAGTCTTTGAACTAGTGCCTTGATGGAACATGGAGATGGAGCACCAATATGCTAATTGATGTACAACTTCACTACTTCCATTAGTGAAAGTTGTATGTTCTTCATTTGCATCCCTTGAGTGTATCTCTTGTGATTCCATTAGTGAAAGTCTATCTTGTAGGCCGATGACCATCTATGGAGGCTACAAGACAAGTCCAAGAATGAATCCCCATCATCTTAGTGGGAAAGTAATTAGATCACAAGCAAGACAAATACATGCCGATGAATCAACATGAGGCACGCATCACTATCACGGAGTTTAGTTAGTTTAGCAAGGTAGTTAAGGTTAGCTAGTCATGGATTTCTTGCATTCAAAGTTTTCTTGATTTTACTTTCTTTTTAGTTGTTAGTTCAAATCCATCTCAATCTTGATTTCTCCCGATTTCCACCATGAACATAGCCACTAATTCTTTTATTTGTTTTTCTTTTGATTCTTTATTCTTGTAAACAAAGAAGAGTTCTCGTTTTATCTTCTCACGTGTATCGTAACGTTTCTACACTAGCTCTCCCTGAGATCCGACTCGGTATAGCCTTATGCTATAGCGGAGACAAGAAAGGGTACATCAAATACATCTTTATACACATAATAAGTATACCTTTCTCAGTCCAATCAATTTTTGGCGCCGTTGCCGGGGAGAGCGACGGTATTATTTTTAAAAGTGAGAAACTAAACTATAATTCTTCTCTGTTGCAGGTACAGGAGAAGAAAACAGGAAAATATTCACAGCAGAATCATATAAGTGGACCTGGGACTCTGCTCAAGAAAGCAGAGCCCAGGATCCCTCTGGAGTGCCGCGGATCCACAAGCTTTGCCGTGGAAACGCGGCACAACAGAGTGCACTTCTAACCAAATTTTTGCAGGGGCTTCTGCTCTGCAAGATACTGCTGCCTATATACTTCATTTCCTGTATACTTCACTGTATTCCTGTTAATTAATTCAACAGTAAGAAATTGGTTGATAATTGCTAAAAAATTGTTAGACATCTTGCATTATAGGCACGTGTCTTTCAATTACTTTAAATTTACTGTTGAAGAGTGCGTGGGACAAGGTACGTGATTCATTGCATATAGACTAAGACTCACTCTTTGTTTGATTTTTCTTACTTGGAGTGAACCTTGTTTGTTTCTATATCGTACACTTGCACAATTAATTCTAAGGGCAATTCCTGTAAATAACATAAGGTGGGGGAGGTCATTACCCTTTCCTTAGCCCGGAAATCATTTTCCCCACGTACTCACAATCCTAAGCTTGTAAATAAAATTTGATAGACGTTGGCCCTAGGGACATCCGGACTCACTTAGGAGATTATCCTAAGGGGGAAAAGTGTTGGAAATTGACTTCTGTAAAATCGGTGTCTAGGAAAGGGGTTGAGGGCCGAAAGCCCGAAGGTTGCTGGTTACTTAATTAAGGAACGTCTCCGGACGGAAAACCTCCCACCAACCTTACCCTTCCCTGGCTGATTTGCTTATAGTCAGAGTCCACACCAAACCTCCTGTGGACAGTCTATTTAGGAGTCACCTAGGACCAGAAACCCTAGACAAGCTTGGATTGATTTTTTCTTTTGTTGTTTGTTATTTTTTCTTTTTCGCTGGTGTGATCGGTGTACGTTGTTTGTGATTGTATATACGACAGTGGTTTTGTGATCCTAATTCTACACTTGCACATACACAACCACTTCACATCATGACCAACAACGTCTCACTTCAAGATCGATTCTATCCGATTCGCACCTCCATTCCTTCATGCATTCTTCTCCCCGAGCCTAATGGAAATCATTTTGAGCTGAAACCACAATTCATTAGTACACTTCCCCGATTCCATGGTCTTGAGTCTGAGGACGCGTACCTCTTTATTCGTGAGTTTGAAGAGGTATGCCAAATGATGAGAATATCCCAACTTTCTGAGGATGCTGTTAGGTTACGGTTCATACCGTTTGCACTTAAGGATTTAGCTAAGAAATGGCTTTATAGTCTTCCTGTCAGTTCCATATCTTCATGGGATGATTTTGTTAAGGTCTTTCTTAGGAAATTCTATTCTATCCACAAAACAGCCCTCATGAGAAAAAACATAATGCAATTCAAGCAAGAACAAAATGAACCTTTCTGGAAATATCTTGAGCGTTTCAAAGACCTCTTAGCCCTATGTCCCCATCACGGCATAGAGAAATGGCGGCTATGCCAGATTATCTATGATGGATTAGATTACCAAACGAAAACACTTTTAGAATCCATGTGCCAAGGGGAATTTCTGAAGAAAGATGAACATCAGGGGTGGGATCTCTTTGAAACCCTAGCTGAGAAAACCATTCAGTGGGAGTCATGCCCTGATAAACCGACTCCCACCACTTCCAGAACTGGTACACAATCCAAAGAATCCTCTCTAGCTTCAGAAACCAAGATCACACAATTAATGAAGAGGATAGAGTTGCTTGAGTCAATAGGGAATTCTGTGGTCAACCAGGTCAACCCATTGCCTTTGATTAGACCAGGGTGCACCAACTGTCAAGACCTTAGCCATGTTGTTGAGGAGTGTCCATTGTATCAGCCCCCATTTCAGGAGAACATGAATGCAGCATTTACCAGACCCAATAATCATCCATACTCCAATACTTACAATTCAGGATGGCAGAACCATCCAAATTTTCCATGGAGTCAGTCTGGTACTGAGCATCATATGCCACCACTTCCACATCTGTACAATGCTCAGTTTCATCCATCCAGTTTCGATCAGAATTCACTGTATATTCATCCATCTCAAAGTCCACCACAGTCATATCAGGACCCACCACCATATTACCAATCACAGTTCCAATCTCCATATCCTCAACATCCACCCCAAAATAATTCTGAAATATCTGAGTTGAAACAAATGATAGAAACCTTAACAAAGAACCAGCAACAGGAGTTGAATGAAATGAAGGTCCAGATCAAGCAATTGGCTGAGAATCAAAAAGGACTGTTCTTAAGCCAGCCATTGCTAAATCCCAAAGTTGAAAATTCAGGACCCAGTCACTGTCATGCCATTCATACCCTGAGATCTGGTAAACAAGTTGACAATAAGGTTTCTAGTCCACAATCTCATCCAGTACCAAAGCAAACTCCTCATGTCCCCATACCACCAACTTTTGACAACCCATCCTCTAGTACAGAGCCATCCACTTCAAAAGCCAAGGGGAAAGAAAAGGTAGATGAGCAACCTTATAAGCCTAGAGTACCATATCCAAATAGGCTTCTAAATAACAAGTCAAATGCTCACATGGAGAAAATAAAAGAAATGTTCAATAAGGTCCAAGTCAATGTCCCTCTTCTTGATGCCATTCAACAAGTGCCATCATATGCTAAATTTTTGAAGGAAATGTGCACCAAGAAGAGGAAGACCCAAGTCCCTAAAAAAGTCTTCCTCGCATCATCCATTAATGAGTTGCTCACTGGTCCAATTCCTGTTAAGTACAAAGACCCAGGGAGCCCCACCATTTCATGCATCATAGGACAGACTACAATAAATAGGGCACTTCTTGATTTGGGGGCCAGTATCAATCTCCTACCTTTCTCTGTGTACCAACAATTAGGGTTAGGTGATCTCCTCCCGACCCAAATGACCATCCAATTGGCTGATCGCTCTGTTACTAAACCCAAGGGGGTAATTCAAGATGTCCTGGTCAAAGTTGGAGAATTCTTTTATCCTGTTGACTTTGTTGTCCTTGAAACAAAACCAGTGTCAAATTCCAATCAAAGGGCACAAATTCCTGTCATTCTGGGACGACCATTCCTGGCTACTGCAAATGCAATCATTAATTGCCGGAATGGATCAATGAGGTTGACTTTTGGTAACATGACACATGAACACAATGTCTTCCACACACAGCCTCACAAAACAAAAGATCAAACATTTGAGGTTAATTTCATTAGTAACAATTGTGAGGAGGAAGGTGAAGATCCAAAAGATGAGTCACAATCTTGTGATTCTCTTATCCGAGTACCCTTTCAAACGGGAAAAGTTGATTTGGATACTTTCACTTTCAATGAGCCAACTGAGACTGTATTTGAACCTCCAATTGATATATCATTTGAAGACTTGTTTGCTGAAGAGATTATGTGCTTAGATGAGTCAACTCGGGGTAAGTTAGCTAATTGTCCACTTCCGGATGTTGACTTGAGCTTTGAAGAATTATATGGAGAGGAGTTAAAATTTCTAAACACTGGAAGTGATGAGATTCTGAGTGAGAGTGGTGATAAGGACTTTGTGTGTGAACGATGTGGTGGAAAGAGTATGAATGAAAATAACAACAAATTGAAACTGGAATCACCTAGGGTAAGAATAATTCAGACCGTTTCCTAATGGAGTTCAAGAAAGAGAACACATTGGAACGATGGGAAACGGGCCAGAGGGAAGCGACCAAAAACCCAGGTGAGAGTTACATTTGTATATTCCTTGTAAATAATTTTTCCTACCTCTTACCTATTTCATGCATACATTTACCATAATGCATTGAGGACAATGCATGAAATAAGTGTGGGGGAGGGTTTACTAACATAGGATTTTCTTTTCTTTATAGGATTTTTATTTTTTAGGACTTTTATTTTTCTTTTTAGGTCTTTTATTTTTAGATTTTATCTTTTTTCTATTTTTAGATTTTATTTTTTTTTCCATTTTCTTTTTAGATTTTGCTTTTCTTTTAGAAAAATATAAATAAAAAAAAAAGAAACAAAAATAAAAACTTTTTGAAATAATAAACAAAGTTTTGCTCTATTTTTAAGAAAATTAAGATGTATCTTAGAGATTAAGAAAGCCTTAATTATGACATCTTAAACCTAGTTGAAGTAATAGATCTTGTTTTAGATTATAGGATAAGTAAGTAAAATTGGTGAGATATTCTTATCTTGAATTTTTTGCCTTAGATAATATGCACTTCACACTTACACATTTCTTGGGATGGAAACAAAGACCAAAAATGCCATATATATAAAATAAAAAAAAAAAAAAAAAATAAATATATAAATAAAGCATCACTTATTAAGCTGGGAAATTGTGCCTCAAGAAGCATAATGACTCACGCCTAACGGTGATCTCACTTATTAAGCTGGATAATTGTGCCTCAAGAAGCATGATCATTCACGCCTAACGGTGATAAAAAAATAATCCCCTTTAGTTTTGTGGCTTTTTCTACTCGAGACCTTAAACCCGAGGGATGTTTTCTCATCTGGTGCCCTAAGACCGTCTGGTTTGGGAGTCATCGGTTAAAGGCTCGCTACAAGGGTAGACTAGAAAGCCTAAACTAAGGGAAGAAAAAAAAAAGCAGAAAAAGAAAAAATATATATATATATATATATAAATAAATGGCTTTATGGTTGGAGTTGAAATCCCAGAAATTTTCACTGAGCACGGTGTGCATATTATCTAGATTTTATGAAAGATAAAAGTATTCAATCCAATTTTGAATTCTTACCTTAATTAAAAACAAGATCTTGCATGGATACTAAGTTTAAGGAAGAATGATTATAGGTGGACTTATGACCTAGGATCACTTATATTTTCGCAAAAATAGTTCGTAAACTTGTCTCTTATTCAAAATGCGTTTTCGAAAATACTAACATTTGTCTTCTTTCTTTATGGATTTTGTGGGTGTAATCCGCTGAAAACCCTCAGGAGACAACACTCCTCCTCTAGGGTAACCTAGAGGTTTAACGGCTTGTTGCACATGCTCAGTGCAATCGCGTCACCTGCGAAAGTGGTGTAATAAATTGGTAGTTTTTCTTTTCTTTTTCTTTGTTTTGCTCGGGACGAGCAAAAGAATAAGTGTGGGGGTGTGATTAGTACACAAAAGTGCATATTTTACATCATAACTTCCATGCATAATACAAATAAATAAGTGATTTTTACTCCTCTTCTCTACTTATTTGCAGGTACACCATTTAATGGAGAGATATTCAAATAATCACTTAATTAACACTAATTAAGTGATTAATCAAGATTAAGGATAAAGCCAAATCTCAATCCAGATCCAGAGAGATCCTCGCAACAAACCAAGATTCTAACCATACCACGTGGCCAAACTAACTTGCAACAACCTGTACCAGAAAGATCTGGACCAACGTCCCAGATCTTGCCGCGGGGCGCGACTTAGGCGCGGCAATCTTAGGCCGTTATGGCCTCGGATTTCGTGCCAACAAACTTCTCTCTCGAAGGATCTCATCCATGCTATAAATACCCCATGAAGACCTGCGAGAAAAAACTGATCAGAGAAGAGAGAGAGATTAGTGAATAGATTGTAATTTTGTTAGGTTTTGTTTAGGATTTTTAGTTCTCTCTAGGATCTTCTCCTCCCTAGATTTCATTGCAAGAGAGATTTGTATGAGAGAGAGCTTGTATCAATAAGGAGTGACAACTTGGAGCTATACAAGGATTGATCCATTCTCTACATATCTACTTGAGCTTGATTCTAGTTTGTCTTCTTCACTTGCTTTTATTTTGCTTTGTTACTTGCTTTGTTAATTTCTAGCAATTCAATCATGCTTTGCTTTGCTTTTGTAATGTCTAGTAGCTAATTTCTTGTTCCATGTACTAGCTAACCACTACTCTTGCTAACTCCTAACTCATGGGTGATTGCTTTACTTCATCTTGCAATTTGTATGATCTTCTCTTCTCCGATGGGTTTTGTTTCATTTCTTGGCAAGAATCTTGTTGTAATTCTCCATATGATTCATGTGTGCCTCATGTAGAGCCTAGTCTTTGAACTAGTGCCTTGATGGAATATGGAGATGGAGCACCAATATGCTAATTGATGTACAACTTCACTACTTCCATTAGTGAAAGTTGTATGTTCTTCATTTGCATCCCTTGAGTGTATCTCTTGTGATTCCATTAGTGAAAGTCTATCTTGTAGGCCGATGACCATCTATGGAGGCTACAAGACAAGTCCAAGAATGAATCCCCATCATCTTAGTGGGAAAGTAATTAGATCACAAGCAAGACAAATACATGCCGATGAATCAACATGAGGCACGCATCACTATCACGGAGTTTAGTTAGTTTAGCAAGGTAGTTAAGGTTAGCTAGTCATGGATTTCTTGCATTCAAAGTTTTCTTGATTTTACTTTCTTTTTAGTTGTTAGTTCAAATCCATCTCAATCTTGATTTCTCCCGATTTCCACCATGAACATAGCCACTAATTCTTTTATTTGTTTTTCTTTTGATTCTTTATTCTTGTAAACAAAGAAGAGTTCTCGTTTTATCTTCTCACGTGTATCGTAACGTTTCTACACTAGCTCTCCCTGAGATCCGACTCGGTATAGCCTTATGCTATAGCGGAGACAAGAAAGGGTACATCAAATACATCTTTATACACATAATAAGTATACCTTTCTCAGTCCAATCAATTAGCTCTAAAAGAAGTGGAGAAAACCTCTAAGAGAGATGGGAAAAACTGGCTTTGAAATTCTCTCAAAATCTTATGTAAAATAGCCCAAAACAGCCCCCTTATATAGACTCCCAAAAACTAGCCGTTGGGGTCCAACTCAGCAGAAAACTCTGCCGTCGGTCGACCGGCTAGTCGATCGGCCAATGGTAAAAAATGTGACCGTTGGGGCTGCCCTTCGACCGCCCGGTTGACCGTTCCATGGGCTTGGCCTGTCGGTCGACCGCCCGGTCGACCGGGGCCAGATCCAGAGAGCAAAGTTTTCTGGACGGTCGACCGCCCAGTCAAGCTAAATGGTCATGGACGTTTCTGTGCACATTGGCCAACCATCCGGTCGACTAACTTCTGGTACGGTCGACCGCCAGAAGGCGAGGTCTGAAATTTTGGGGATTAAAAACTTGGTCTTTTTAACTTCAATAAAATCTCATAAAATCACATAAAATCTATAAAAATAAGTTCATTGAAATACTTTGAAGTACAAATATGTATGATAAAAAATCAGCACATATTACAAACTTTTTGAACTATTTTTGTAATATAGAAATTTAGCCTTAAACAAAAATCTGTATTTTTCAAAATCAATCTTCAATTTGAAAAATAATTTTTTCAAAACTTCTCCAAATACAAAAACAAGATATTTTAAACACTTTTGAAGCTTAGTGTGTATGGATTTGATCCAATACACATATAAGATGAAATAACTATGTTTTTGACAATAAGCTCTAAAATAAGTTTTGATAAATACAATACTCAAAACACATGATATAGAAACATCAAATAAGTTTTTCTAAACTTTTGAACCAACAGTATGCATGGATGAAATCTAAAACATATATAAACTATATAAACTCATTTTGATGAACTCTATTCATGAAACATAAAGATATATACTTTGAAGCTCAAAATCAAAATGGTATTTTCTAAAATCAAAACTATTTTATGAAAATACATAGAAATTTTTTTTTGTGTGTATGTATGAGCTTGAGCAATCCACAAGTAATCTATCCTTTATATTTTATCTAAAACACAAAATCTTAACACTTACAAACACGACTCAAGTCTTGAAAATCTTCTTCTTCTTCTTGACTTGGTCCAAACCTTGATTCATGAGCTAGACTCCTCTTGAGTACTTGATGCGATCTTGATGTACGAGCTCTTGAATCAACACGTGCTAACTTCAAAACTTGACTTTAAATCTTTTGTTGAAACTAAACACCTACTAAGATCTTGATTAAATGTCTGAAACTAAATAAGCACAAGATCATTAGTATTATAACTACATGAGTTAATCATCATCAAAACTAGAGTGAGGGGCCTTTGGGCCAACAATTTCCCCTTTTTGATGATGACAGAACTCATGGAGTTATATACGCATAGATTAAAGATAAGCTTCATAGAAGCTTCCCCTTAACTCATGCATAGCAATAAACAAATAGATATTCAATGAAAGCTCTTAAATTAAACAAACATATATGCATAAACAGAGATATAAGCATGCATATAAACTCTAAATTCTTTTGCTCCTTTTTGTCAATTCATCAACAAAGGGGCGAAAACAAGCAAAAAAGATATATATGTGATATACATTCATAACGAAGAGAGACGTAAAGTTAGCTCCCCTGCATACATGCATTACATAAAGAAGAGATGACAAGACCCTAACCCACATAAGGCATAATATACAATGTATAAGCGGAGATGTTAAGCTCCCATACACTCGTGTACTACATAAAGAAGAGATGTCGAGCTCCTCAATGTGAGATACACTCAACGTGAATGTATATATAGAGAAGATGTTAAGCTCCCCTTGCATATAGGCAATACATATCAACAAATTTTGAAACCATTTTAAAAAAATTTTGATATTTCTTTAAGTCAACCAAATAAATTTTGATATCAATGAAATCAAATTGGAGTTGACAAAATAAAAGCAGGTACCACTTAGAGATAAACAAAATTTTGACATACCATTAGTAGATTTTGATACCAATTGAAAATCAAACATTGTATGTTTTTGATACCAATTGAAAGTAAAAACAAAATTCTGGGTAAACACAACTCATTTTGCAATAAGCATACCAAATTGAGAATAATACCAATTTAAGATTATTGATTCCAATATTGAAAATGTTACCATATACCAGAACAAAGTATTTTTCATTATAAAGAGTGGGAGTAAGATACCAATAGAAAATAAAACTGATTAAAAGATAAAACACGAAATTTTCTCTCCCTTTATTAAATACTAATAAATATAATGCATAAGCTTGTATAAGATATCAATTGAAAAATAATTGACATTAAGGACTAAATCAAGCTTAGCAAGAAAAATCATGAGTATACAAAATAAATTTTTATTTAAAAAATTATGTATATCTCATACTTAAGAAATTTTTAATACCAATTGAAATATATAAGCACAATCAAATCATATTTATGTATGAAAATGAATATACCAATTGAAATTGATACTATTTGAAATTTGAAGCAAACATGTATCGAAAACACATATCAGTATACAAAAATAGAATTCCATGAAGATCATGTGTATAACTTATACCTACCACTCTATTCATGCACAAGTTTAAATAGATTTTCAATTAGGCATACAATGCATGATCGCCCATCCAACCGCCCTTAAAGGGTAGAAGTTTTCAAAAATAAAATTGAAAATAGTTGTAGATTGAAAATACTACCAAATGAAGAATAAATAAATAGTTTAAAGTAATTTTTGAAAAACTAATTAAAGATCCTTCAAACATGAAAACAAATCATATATCCCATGAAGCATGCTAAATTCACAAGTGTTGACACTCGAAATCTATAAAGTTCATAAATGCCCATGAAAATAAAGTCATGAGTAAACAAATAAAATGTGAGTGCACGAGAATTATGTGAATAGCATATTCGTGAAAATAAGCAATAAAGCTCAAAACATCAAAACATATAAAAACCATAAAAATTTAATTTTCACTAAAATTAAATAGACTTTAAGGTATATGTATGTTCTATCGAAACTAAAAATATACATACATATCCCAAACACAAATGAGTTCAAAATAGAATTTGCATGAAGGCAAGTGACTCAAGAGTATACATGTATATTTATTAGTTTTAGATAAAAATAACATATACATGAAGCAAAACATGTACAAAAATAGGAAAAACATGTATAAATGAAAGAATCATCAAAACTAGATTATATGTGTATATGTAATGAGTACAAATGAGTAATGAAGTACAAACAGATAACAATCAAGTGTTGCTCATTACTTGTACAAGTATAAGCACAAATTTTAACGAAAACTATATCTAGATAAGTAATCACCTCATGAAGTACTGTAACGCTCCGTTCCCGCGGGTACGAAGACATCACTACGACGTATATACATAGGTCGGAAATACCCTCACATATATATGCTAAGCATCAGTACAGGTAAGAATCAGAGTGCGGAAGCACAGTGATAATATACATTCCAACGAAAAAGTGCAAGTACATGGTTATCACAGAGAGTGACACAATATTACAGGAATATTACATCACCAGAAAAATACAAAAGTACAATACATGAAGAGATATACAAAACGTGAGAGGTGCTCACAAGCAGCAAGAGGGCCTCGGGAGCCAAACAGGAGAGGAACTGGGAGGAAGAGCTACGGTGATATCCAAGCTTCTACTGCACTCCGATCATCATGGAAGGATCTGCTGCGCACTCTGATCAGCTACAACAAGGCCACCAAGGTCCGGTCTATAGGATCTGGACATGAGAATCCAGGATTGTCAGATGCAACCCCGCGAGTACATATAATAAAACCAACTGGCGTGCATATCAGGCATACGTATACATGATCAAATGATGTGGTCCAGGCATGCAAGTACAGGTAATAACATAAAAGAAATTAAAGGAACGACAGTAAATCATGTATATCAATGAATCTGAAATGAAAAACATGCATAAAAAGCAGCATGAAGAGAATAGGTATAATAAATACATTAAACATGCGATAAATACTCTAAACATGCGATAAATACAAGTATGGACAAAATTAGTTGTACGAGCTCAGATTATGGATTCACAAGATTGATACGTCAAGGGGATAATGCAAACAAGGAAACCGTCATCTATATACTAAATATTGTTGGCCCAAAGGCCATTAGCTCTAGTTTTGATGATAACAAACCATATGTAGCTAGGTATTAATAAAATTGTTTAATTATGTTTCAGGTAAAAACATATGTTGCATTTTGGCTCCATCACAAGACTCACACATTCGGAAGCCTAGAAGATTTAGATCCCAGAGCCTAGCACACTAGAAGAGCTCAAGAATCAAGCAATATCCAGAAGACTATTTCAAGATTTGTATTATTACTTTTTCTATTTTAGATAGGATTTATAGTCACTTGTTAAAACTAAGATGATAGAAGTTGATAGCTTTTGGGATTGACACACATACATACACACTCATTTCATATTTCTTTGTGTTTTTCAAACAAAAACTTATTACCAGATTTCTTACCAAGTTTCAAAAAAACAAAGTTTCGGAAAATCAGTTTTCGGAAAAACAAGTTTTGGAAAAACTAGTTTTTATTTTAGAAAAGAATTTTATCAAAATATAGTTCTAATCTATTTGGTATTAATCTATGATCATACTCTATCTCTTCAAATCCCTAGAACTCTATTTTGTATTTACTTATCAAAAAAAAATTTGTTGGAAAAATGTTGACTTCAACAAGTTTTCCCAGGTTTTGGCCTTCTGACGGTCGACTGTGCGGTCAACCGCTGGCAGAGCAAAACTGCTCTGTCGGTCGATTGGGCGGTCGACCGAGCGGTCGACCGACATGCACCAAGTGCAAACGTGCACTTCGGCCGACCAGCTGTAAGAGCAGTGCTCTCTGTTTGTTCTGATCGACAGGCCCGGTCGACCGACAGAGAGTTTCACTCTCTGTTTGGGAACCACGGTTGACCGTCCGGTCGACCACTTTTCCTAATGGTCAGAAATCCGACCATTGGCGGTAGACTGACCGGTCGACTGGCAGCAGAAATTTCTGCTGACTTGGCTCCCAACAGCTAAATTCAGTTTTGTTTTTATTGGGTCTTGTCCCAACAGATCTATTGTATTTTCTAGCCTGGTTTTCATCCTCTATAAATAGTGGGACTATGAAACAACTTCACAACAAGATTTCTAAGCCTTACATCAAGTTTTTATAGTTTAGCCTCTTTATAAAAGATTTTCTCTTGAGCCAACTATTTTCAAAGTTTTGGTGTTTTAGCTTGAGCCTTTCCTCTACTTCTCTACTTGCTATTTGCACTACACAATCCCAAGTGTTTCACTTCCTCATCTTGGTTGTAGGGTTGTGCTTGTGAGCTATCTTTGTGGTCAAGTGTTGATCACCGTGTTCTTCAATTGAGAAATTGTAGAGGTTGTGGCTCGAGCGAGCTAGTCAGCTCCAAGTTAGTGTTGCGGCACCGTGAGAGTGGACAAGTGAGTCCGAAGAGTTCTAGTGAGAACTTGTAACCAATTGACGATCTGGTGGGAAAGATCATAGTGGAAATCCTTCATCGTGTTAAAGGCGGGGAAGTAAAGCAGTGGCTCGAGCCTCGAAACATATCCTTGTGTTCGCAATTGCCTACTATCTCTCGAAATTCTACTCTCTCTTTACTTGCATATTGTTGACTCTTTTACAAGATCTATCTAATTGTTATTGCTTATTTCTAGTTTGTTTTTAATTTCCATTATTTTTCATTAAGTATAGCCATCACATATTCACCCCCTCTCTAGGTGATTTTCAATTGGTATCAGAGCCTAACCCTAGCATTTGGTTTAACCACCTTAGGGAGATCCTCATTATTTGGCTATATTCATTTGTTGCACTATTATTTGTTTATGCACTAACTTGTTTTCATGGTATCACTCGACTTCTCTTGGGTTGAACTTCCCCATTTGGAAGATCAAAATTAACCTATTCTGAAAGTCTCTAGGAGTTAGAGTTGCCAAATCTATTACCAAAGAATTTGTTGAACGTCACGGTGATGAGGATACATGGTCCGAAGCAATCGCTAAGAACTATGAGGCCAATGCTAAAGTCCAATATGCACTTATACAAGCATTAAATGTAGATGATCTTTCTCGTGTAATTAATTGCAAATCCGCTTATAAAGTTTGAAATGATCTTATCAATACTCATGAGGGGACGTCGCAAGTCAATAGATCCAAAATTGACTTGCTCTGTTCTCAATATGAGAATTTTTATATGCTTAAAAATGAAAGTATAGATGAAATGCTCACTCGGTTCACCAAGATCACTAATGCTTTATCTTCTTTAGGTGACAAGATTGATAATGATCAAAAGATCCGAAAGGTCATTAGAGCTCTTCCTAAATCTTGGGAAGTCAAGGCAACCACCCTCAAGGATCTCAACAATAGGGAGGAGATGGACTTCTCAGGCTTCATCGGTAATTTCAAAACCCATGAGATGGAAATGAAGGTGAGGGAAGAAAATGAGGCTCCAAAAAAGAAAGCAATAGCTTTCTAGGCAACTCCATCCTCCTTTGATGAAGATGAATCATCAGAAGACTACGATGAGGACTTTGCCATGCTCATCAGAAAAGTGGGCAAAATGTTCTACAAGAAGGGTAGACAAAGCAATTTCCTGATTAGTCTCTAAAACTGCATATTTTATACCACATCTTCACATTTATTTCATATTAAATTCTGCTAATAAACACCTCTCTTGCATGTTTCTAGGTCTATGGTGTGCAATGAAGAAGAACATCCTAAATCACCATTTAATGGGTGATTAAAGGCCTATAATCTAGCCATTGACTTTGGAGAGCTGTTTTGTCAAAATCAAGGGCTGGAAACTAGAAACCAGGCACTGACGCCGACAGGGGACAGATGGGACAATGCGCAGCTCGAAGCGCCGCGCGTGCGGCTCTAGAAGAGCCGCAAAAATGTGACTTTGCCGTGTTTCTGCGGCAATACGGGCGCGGCCGCACCCGTACTTTGGGCCAGGGTTTGCCCCCTGGCCCCCCTTTTCCCTGGTGCCTATAAATACCCCCCTGGAGTTCTTTAGTTAGAGATATGCAGAGTTTAGTGTAGTTTCTTCCATTTTGTAGTTTAGGATAGTTTAGTTTAGGTTAGTTCTTCTTCTTCCTTTGTATTTTTTATTTCTTTTAGATCTTATAATAGGAGAGAGAGTAGTACATGGTGAGGAAGTAAGAGTGCCTGTAATAGAAGTTGACAATCTATGAAAGGTGCTCTCTTAACTTATCTTTATTTTCTTCTCTAACTCCTTTTACATGTTTAGCTAATTTTCTATGATGGCAACTAACTACTAATCGCTAACTTGCTAACTTCTTATTTGACAATCCACATGAATCTAAAAGCCTCTACTTGGCCTTGCTCTTGAAGAGCCATTGATGGCTCATGATGATGGATCTAACACTCTAACATCTAAATCTCTAACAAGCTAATATTATTTTATTTGGGTTTTGATGATTTAAGTGTAGCTGGCACTTGTTGGTTCAATTTGGATGTGAAAGTTAACATATGAGCCATACTTTGTAAAGCTCTTGAACCAAGGACTAGTGATTGCCAAGGATACATGTGAGGCAACTATCACTAAAAGGTTAGTATGTTAGTGGTATCATTAGTAGTTAGTAACCATGGGTTTTCTTTATATTTTTACTTTGTTTTAAAAATATATCCAACCACAAATATCTTATCTTCTATGTTTTTCACTTCTTCATATTTCACTGTATTTCTCTTTTCCATTCTTTGTTTTCCTTTCTTTTCATTCTTTCAAACATTGAAGAACTTTTAACACACACGTGAATCAACCGGTAAAGCTTCTATCGCCTTCCGTCCTTGTGGATTCGACTCGTTTTAGCCTCTATGCTATAACGGAAGTATCAAGGAAGCCAAAGCACACACACACTTTAAATATCGATTTCAAAACATAGACATTTTGTGCGCGATTTCCCCCCGATCAAATTTTGGCGCCGTTGCTAGGGATGGGAACGGTTTGATTTCACATTTTTGTTAACTTTTCTTCTTTGTTTTGGTGTGCAGGTTAAATTTTTAACGTTGCATAAGTCCACACTTGCTCTGTGTGGTTGGGTAAATTTTTGTATATTTTTATCTTCTGCTGCTAATTTTTGTTTATATTATCTGTGCACTATAAATAATTTTAAGAATTAAAATACAGAAATTGGATGCTTTAAAACGGTTTAGACATTTGCATCTAGGCACGTGTCAATTTTTATTCCAATATACTGTATTTTATTCTTGTGTTGTTGTGATATTGATAGGAGGTGTACATATGGCATTGCATATAATATAGGACAAACACGTGGGTGATTTACTCTTTTTGTGTGTTCATTCTTATCTATATTACATACTTGCACAAATTGAACTTAAGTGCAAAACCTAATATAACATAAGGTGGGGAAGTCATTACCCTTCCTTAGCCCAAAAATCACCTCCCAACTCACACAACCCAAGCCTAATAAAAATTGCTAAACGTTGACCCTAGGGACATCTCAGACTCATTAAGGAGATTGACCTAAAGAAAAAGTTGTTAGAATTTGCCTCTTGTTAAATCGGTGTCAAAGGTTGGGGATTGAGAGGAGAAACCTCGAAGAACAGTGGTTTGACTTAATTAGGCCCGTTGCTCCGGCACGGATACCTCCCACTGATCTTGACCCTATCTGACCGATTAACTCGTGGTCAGATTCTGACAATATACCCCTCGTGGACAGTCTAACCAGTTAGGAGTCATCTAGATCTAAGTCAACCCTAGCATAGGCTTGTTTTCTTTTTCTTTTTGTTGTTTGTTTGTTTGCTTTCTTTTTTGTAAATTGTGAAATGAATTTTAACAACAATAATTCTTTCAATCATAATATGAATCCAAATTTTAACCTGACCTCATTTGACTTGGATAACTCCAACCCGGTTATGTACAACATAAACCAACCATGTATGCCGAGTTGAGATTATCCGACTCAATATGACCATATCCCCAATCATATGGCTATAATTTTCAAAATAATTTCAACTCTTCACAGAGTTCATGGGGATTCAACTCCCCCGAGTCAAATTTTTAACCACATTGTCTACAATTTTCACAATATTCATTCCCCGAATCTGCTTCAAATCCTCCTTTTCCTGAACCACCTATTGAAGAAAAATAATCATTGCAAAGGACTTTGGAAGAAGCGATAGATGCCCAAAATCAATTTGAAAACAATATAGCCTCATCATGTCCACAAAATTTTCAAAATTCATATGGTTCTTTTCCAGAACCAATCAGAGAAAAATCATTGTGGGAAAAAACTATGAAATTCGTGCAAGAGATCGAGCGAATAATACAAAACATGAATAAGTTCCCATGTCCATCAGATGTTCATATGACTCAAGAATCTTGTCACTTTGGAAATTTAGCTTCAATTTCATCATACCAACCTGAACTTGACTAACATCCAATTCCTGATACTTTGGCAAGTTATCCATTTCCTGAAATTGGACCTAAAAATGAATATGAACCAGAGCTTCAATTTAGCGATTCGAGTCTAAACCTTGAATCAATATCGACTCATGTAGTGTTACCTTAACTGAGTAACATTCTTGAGCCAGTTTTGATTCCCATCATTCTTGAACTTGAATCGATCATTTCACCCATTCACATTCCTTCCGTGGACGAAAATCAAGATTCAATTTCGTTGCATCCATTTGAACTTGCCCAAAATTTTGAGAACCACCTTGACATTTTGGCACGTTATCCTTTTCCCGAAATTGAACTTGAGCTTGAAAGTGATCTTGAGCCTTATGTTAGTGATTCCATTTCACTTTTTGATTCAATAATGACTTCAGTATCTTTACCAGATTTTTTCTCTATTCTGAAATCAACATTGAATCGTGTACTCGTACACCGTGAAATTGAATCACCAATATCTTATGATCACACTTCATTGATGGGAAAAGTGTGTGAATATCAATTCTTTGATTTGGACCCTGTTTTTGAACCAATTTCGACTCTCATTGTTGACTCTCGACTTGATCAGAGTCAAATTCCCAAGTCGGCGTCGGTTTTTACTCCTATTTCATTTGAGTCCAAATCCCTCATCTTTCAAAATCACACTTCATTATTGGACAAGGATGTTGAAGAAAATGGCTCAGTAATTATTTTTGAAAATTAGAAATTAGATGGGGATAATTTTTTAAATAAGACCATTCGTTCAATCATTCTTTTAGTGGGTCATACTAGAGAGGTCACTAGTGGGTTTCTGCAAGATCCACGATATCTTGATTGGGTAGCAACGCTTGGCCCAATCCGACCACCACCGGAGTCACTACCGCGAGGTAATTTTTCTTCTTTTCCCATTTATTTCATGTATATACACATTCATGATGCATTGAGGACAATGTATGAGATAAGTTGGGGGATGGTTTACTAACATAGGTAGTTTTAAATTTTCTTTCTTTTACACTTCTTTTTAGGAACTTTTTAAAATTTTCTTTTATATAAAAAACTTTTCCTTTAATTTATACAAAACTTTTTGAAATAAGATAAATAGTTTTGGTTTATTTTTAAGAAAATTAAGATTATCTTAGGAATTAGGAAGACCTAAAATTATGAAATTTTAAACTGAGTCAAAATAATAGATCTTGTTTAAATTTTAGGATAAGGAAGTAAGATTGAAAAGATAATTTGATCTTGAATTTTTTGCCTTAGATTTATGCATTTCACACTTACACAAATTTTGGGATTGAAACAAAGATGAAAATGACATAAAAAAATATATTAAAAATTGATGATAATAATAACCACTTATTGAAGTTAGGTAATTATGCCTCAGGAAAGCATAATTATTCACACCTAAAACGGTAGACAAAAATAAAAATCCCCTTTAGTTTTGTGGCCTTGTTTACTCGAGTCCTTAAGTCTGAGGGATGTTTTCTCATCTGGTGCCCTAAGATCATCTGGCTTGGGAGTCACCGGCTAAAGGCTCACTACCCAAGTAAATAAGAAAGCCTAAGAAAACTAAAGGAAGAGAAAAAAAATACACAAATCAATGGCATGAAAGTTTGAGTCAATATCCCAAAAATCTTTACAGTTCACAAAATGCATATTTTTCTAAGAGTTTTATGAAAGATCAAAGAGTCATTCAATTTTAAGTTCTTACATATAATTTATAACAAGATTTTGCATTTCAAATTAGTTTAAAGAAGAATAATTTCTGGTTAACCTATGACCTTTGATCACTTATATTTTCGCAAAAATACTTCAACACTTTTCTCTATTTCAAAATGTGTTTTCAAAATACTAACAATTGATTTCTTTCTTTATAGATTTTTTGGGTATAATTCGCTGAAAACCCTCAGGAGACAAAACTTCTCCTCTAGGGGAAACAGATGTTTAACGGCTTGTTACACATGCTCAGTGCAATCGCGTCACTTGTGAAAGTGGTGTAATAATTCCTTTAATTTTTTTTCTCGGGACGAGCAAAAGATAAGTGTGGGGTGTGATTAGTCTCTAAAACTGCATATTTTATACCACATCTTCACATTTATTTCATATTAAATTCTGCTAATAAACACCTCTCTTGCATGTTTTTAGGTCCATGGTATGCAATGAAGAAGAAGACCCTAAATCACCATTTAATGTGTGATTAAAGGCCTATAATCTAGCCATTGACTTTAGAGAGCTGTTTTATCAAAACCAGGGGCTGGAAACCAGAAACTGGGAATTGACGCCGACAGGGGACAGACGGGACCGCGCGCGGCCCAAAGCGCCGCGCGCGCAGCTCTAGAAGAGCTGCAGAAACGTGGCTTTTGTCACGTTTTCGCAGCAGTACGGGCCCAGCCGTGCCCGTACTTTGGGCCAGGGTTTGCCCCTGGCCCCCTTTCCCCTGGTGCCTATAAATACACCCCTGGGGTTCTTCAGTTGGAGATATGCAGAGTTTAGTATAGTTTCTTCCATATTCTAGTTTAAGATAGTTTAGTTTAGGTTAATTCTTCTTCTTCCTTTGTATTTTTTATTTCTTTTAGATCTTGTAATAGGAGAGAGAGTGGCACATGGTGAGGAAGCAAGAGTGCTTGTAATAGAAGGTGACAATCTATGAAAGGTGCTCTCTTAACTTATTTTTGTTTTCTTCTCTAACGCCTTTTATCTGTTTAGCTAATTTTCTCTGATGACAATTAACTACTAACAGCTAACTTGCTAACTTTTTATTTGATAATTCACATGAATCAATAGCCTCTACTTGGCCTTGCTCTTGTGAGGAGCCATTGATGGCTCATGATAATGGATGTAACACTCTAACATCTAAATCTCTAATAAGCTAACATTAGTTTATTTTATGCTTGCTCTTATTGGGTTTTGATGATTTAAGTGCAGTATGCACTTGTTGGTTGAATTTGGATGTGAAAGTTAACGTATGAACCATGCTTTGTAAAGCTCTTGAACTAAGGACTAGTGATTGTCAGGGATACATGTGAGACAACTATCACTAAGAGGTTAGCATGTTAGTGGAGTCAGTAGTAGTTAGTAGCCATGGGTTTTCTATATCTTTTTTACTTTGTTTTAGAAATATATCAAAAACCACAAATATCTTATCTTCTATGTTTCCCACTTCTTCATATTTCACCGTACTTCTCTTTTCCATTCTTTGTTTTTCTTTCTTTTCATTCTTTCAAGCATTGAAGAATTTTTAACACACACGTGAATCAACCCGTAAAGCTTCTATCGCCTCCCATCCTTGTGGATTCGACTCGTTTTAGCCTCTATGCTATAACGGAAGTATCGAGGAAACCAAAACATACACACTTTAAATATCAATTTCAAAACATATACTTTTTGTGCACGATTTTTCGCAATCACTTCCAAAGAAAAAGACCTCAAGAAAGACTTGAAAAGAAAAGGGAGGAAACGGGTCCGTACTTCCATTACAAAAGAACGGGTCATCTAATTGCGGATTGCCTCTCTCTACAAGCTACAACCTCCAAGAACGTGCAAAAGAAGAAGAAGGCGATGGTGGCCACGTGGGATGACTCGGAGACAGAATCCGAAGAGGAGATCGACACCGCATACATGTGCTTCATGGCACATGGTGATGAAGCTTCTAAGGTAAAGCTAGAAAACTCTTTAGAAGATGAGGATTTGACCATGAATGAATTAGCACAATTTTTTGAAGAACTACAAAATAGATACGAAATTTTTCTTGCTCATAATAAAAAGTTGAAAAAATAAAATGATTTATTAAAAAACAAATTTGAGATTGTCTTAAATATGAAAAATGATTTGTCAAAATCTTTTGTGAAAATAAAAATCGATTTTGAAAAATATAAAACTACTTGTAAGGGTAAAAGCCCAATTATCACTTGTAATAAAAATGAATTTTTGGATATTCAAAAACGCATTGAGGTTTTGGATTCAACTTTGAAAAAGTGTGTTTTTGACATGAATAAATTTGCATCTATATTTCCTAAGAGAAAAACCTAAAGGAAGCACACTCTTCATGCATCAAACAAACATCATGAAAAGCATGCATGCTCACATCAACACAAGCATGCATTTATGTATGAAAAAATATGTACTTGTGCTCATTGTGGCCGCAAAGACCATTTGGCTAAATTTTGTTATGTAAAATTAAACATGATAAATAAAAATGTTTCGGTTCGAGAAAATACTAACCCCATAGGACCTAAAAAGATTTGGGTACCAAAGGACACACCAAATTTGATTGATACAGGTGCGTCGTCCTCCTCCAAGACTTCGGGGGAGATGGTTCCTGGGTGGTGGATGCATCAAAGCTAAACGAACAAATCGTCTCTTGCATTGCTATCAAAGAGGCACCTATTTTGGAGATTGCCTATACTTTAGTAACTTCTCCACTTAAGATTTTTATCTCTAGCAAGAAATGTGCAATCATGTGATTAGCTAGTTTCTTTTTATGGCAAAATACTTTAATTATGTAGACTTGCATATTTTTGTATCTTGCCTATAGTTGAGATTGCATATACTAGCCATATTTTGATTGTCCATATGTTGAATTTTTTTTTTTGGTAAATGTTTTTATAAGTGTGTGTGTGTGTGTGTGTGTGTGTGTGTGTATAATTGTCAAATATGAAAATTTATTTAACCATAATTAAGCAAATGAATAGAGATAGCAATTGTACGCCTCAACTCTTATCTAGAGGAATGTTGAGGAGAAGTTCAGAACCCTTAAAGGGGTATTCGACTTCAATATCTCAAATTTATTGCTTAATTATTAAAAAAATATGTTGTTAATAATAATAAAACAAAAATTAATTTTTTTATGTGTTTTTCATGCCTATTAAAATTTTAACATTGTTTCCCTATGTGTAAAAATATGTTAGTTTAGAATTTCCTATTAAAAGAAAATTAAATTAAAAACAAAAATAAAACTTTTAACTATTTTTGGGCAGTTACGATCGACCGACCAGTCGACCGAGTTAGCTTGTCATAGGCCCGGTCAACCGGGCGATCGACCGACTTAGCCTGGAATACAAAAAAAATTATTTTGACCCGAAGTCGGTCTACCGGGCAGTCGACCGGCTGAAACCGAGTTTGCACTCGGTTTGCGCTAGTCTACCGGAAGTTGGGTTTGGCTGTGTTTACCTGATTTTATATATTGCCCTAATTCTCAAAATTTTCATTCCATCACCTCTCCACCGACTTCTCCTTCTTCCTCTCTTCAATTCTCCTCCTCCCAAACCAAATCTAACTCATTAAAAACTCTTCCAATCCAAAATTTCTTTCACAAAATTTGTTAAAATCCTTCTTAGGCTCCAGATCTGCAATTTTCAGGGATTTTTTTCGAATTTTGAAGGTATAACCAAAATTTCTCCTTTCAATTTTCTTTATTATTCTTGTTTATCCATATTTATTTCGTGTTGTTATCTTGATTAGTCCTTCACCATGTCCAAAAGATCCAGATCTGAGAAAGGAAAAACCCCTGAATCATCTTCCAACCGCTTTATCTTCCAAAATACATCTCACAGATTTACAATAATCCACAATAAAAGTGTTATCTCTGGTAGGACTGTGGTGCTTAGTAATTTTGATCACCTTAATCTTGCTAATATTTTAAGTACTAGTTCTTTTGAAAATTTTGTCACCATCAAAGAACCAGTTTACCCTGAACTAGTACATTACTTCTAATCTAACCTGTCTTTTTGGAATGATCACATCAGGTCTAGAGTCATGAGCAAGGATATAAATATTTTCCTTGATAAATTTGCACATCTCTTTCACCTCTCCAGTGAGGGGGTAGATATTTATAATGTAGATTTACATGATTTTACCCATCCTGACGGTGAGTCTGCCCGCACCGCCTCCATTTTGCTTCATAATGATGATAACCCCGCATTGGTTAGAAATGAGGAGGTAAAGTACTATACTCTCACCGCCCAAGTTTTAGCCAAAATTGTTTTCTATAACCTCATGCTAAAATCAGAAGAATATAGTCATGCTAGGGGTTCTGCATTTCTTCTGATCTATTACCTTCTGAAAGGCATTAGAATAAATATTCCTCAACTCATCATCGATTACATGACGTCCGATTATCTTCAGATCCCAACCCGGCACTTGCCCTATGGGATGCTCATCACTCATCTGTTGAAGCAACTAAAGTTCGATTTTTCCACTGAACGGTCCATCGAACCGTCAGTTGACATCAATATCACTCTCCTCAAGAGGATGCGTGTTCGAGAGCATGCTCCTGCTCCTCAGCCCCATCCTATCATACCTGTTGTTGTTCTTGGATCTTCCTTTTCTTCTTCTACTTCTTTTGATCCCTATCAAGCTTTCTCCACTCAGCTTCGGGAGCATAGCATGCAGATGTCCGCTCAGATGACTGCTCACTTCCAGCGGCTAGAGCAGCGAGTGGACAATGATCTCGCATATTTGTGCATCTATCCGCTACTTGCAGACCTATGTAGATGACACCTACAACAGGAACGATTGGCCATCTCCACTTTCGAGTAGTCACTCTCGGCCACTTTCTCTGACTGGTCCTCCTTTTGAGCCTTGGGTTCCTACTACTATTGTTCCTGATGTTCCTGATGCTCCTGCTTTAGACCAAGATTTTCAGGAGAGTTGACCCCTTTTGTTGATGACAAAAGGGGGAGAGATATTTTGATGAGATATGTTGATGAAATTATTTATGGGGAGTTAGCTTTTGTTGTGTTTGGGAGTATTTATTTTCTATATTTGGAGTTAGATATGTATTTTGTTTTATGGACATATGCCTTGTGTGTTTGTGTGTACTTATTTTTGAGGTTGGCATGAACCTCTAAGTATGTATTGGACATATTTATTTCTGATATGGCAGTCATCCTTATTATGTGGTATATGTGTTTGTTTATGTATTGTTTCTTATTCCTTTTGATCCAACCATCTGCCACTTATTTTTGGAGGCTGGAGGTATTTTTGGATGGATGGAGGTAACCATTTGTGCATACACTCTCATATCTCTGTATCCTTGTTATGCATAAATGGTTGGCATATGAGTCTAATTATTATATCCTTTATATATGCTTTGATTATGCATTTAGCCCTTTTATATCTTAATTCTTATATATGCAAGCATTAAGGGGGAACTTCACTTGAAGTCTCTTCCCAAAATATTTGAAATAACTCTATATGTTTTGTCATCATCAAAAAGGGGGAGATTGTTGGCCCAAAAGCCATTAGCCCTAGTTTTGATGATAACAAACCATATGTAGTTAGGTATTAACAAAATTGTTTAACTAAATTTCAAGTAAAAACATATGTTGCATTTCGGTTCCATCACAAGACTCACACATTTGGAAGCCTAGAAGATTTAAATCGCAGAGCCTAGCACACTAGAAGAGCTCAAGGATCCAGCAATATCCAGAAGAATATTTCAAGATTTGTATTTTTACTTTTTCTATTTTAGATAAGATTTATAGTCAGTTGTTTAAACCAAGATGATAGAAGTTGATAGCTTTTGGGATTGACACACACGCTCATTTTATATTCCTTTGTGATTTTCAAACAAAAACTTATTACCAGATTTCTTACTGAGTTTCAAAATAAAATTTCAGAAAATCAGTTTTCGAAAAAATAAGTTTTGGAAAAACTGATTTTTGTTTTAGAAAAGAATTTTATTAAAATATAATTCTAATCTATTTGGTGTTGATCTATGATCACACTCTAGCTCTTCAAATCCCTAAAACTCTATTTTGTATTTACTTATCAAAAGAAAATTTGTTGGAATTTGACTTCAAAAAGTTTTCCAAAAACAGGTTTTGGCCTTCTGACAGTCGACCATGCGGTCGACCGCTGGCAGAGCAAAATTGCTCTGTCGGTCGACCGACATGCACCAAGTGCAAACGTGCACTTCGGTCGACCGGCCCGGTCGACCTACTGCAAGAGCAATGCTCTCTGTTTGTTCCGGTTGACCGGCCCGATCGACCGACAGAGAGTTTCACTCTCTGTTTGGGAACCACGGTCGACCATTCGGTCGATCGCTTTTCCCAATGGTCAGAAATCTGATCGCTGGCGATCGACCGGCCAGTCGACCGGTAGCAGAAATTTCTACTGACTTGGCTCCCAACGGCTAGATTCAGTTTTGTCTTTTGTTGGGTCTTGTCCCAATGGATCTATTGTATTTTCTAGCCTGGTTTTCATCCCCTATAAATAGTGGGACTATGAAATAACTTCACAACAAGATTTCTAAGCCTTATATCAAGTTTTTCATAGTTTAGCCTCTTTGCAAAAGATTTTCTCTTGAGCCAACTATTTCCAAAGTTTTGGTGTTTTAGCTTGAGCCTTTCCTCTACTTCTCTACTTGCTATTTACACTACACAATCCTAAGTGTTTTGCTTCCTCATCTTAGTTGTAGGGTTATGCTTGTGAGCTATCTTTATGGTCAAGTGTTGATCATCGTTTCTTCAATTGAGAAGTTGTAGAGCTTGCGGCCTCGAGCGAGCTAGTGAGCTCCAAGTTGGTGTTGCGGCATTGTGAGAGAGGATAAGTGTGTCCGAAGAGTTCTAGTGAGAACTTGTAATCGATTGACGATCCGGTGGGATCGATCATAGTGGAAATCCTTCATCGTGTTGATGGCGGGGACGTAGAGCAGTGGCTCGAACCTCGAAATATATCCTTGTGTTTGTGATTGCCTACTATCTCTCTAAACTCTACTCTCTCTTTACTTGCACTTATATTGCTTACTCTTTTGCAAGATCTATCTAATTGTTATTGCTTATTGCTAGTTTGTTTTTAATTCCGCATTATTTGCCGTTAAGTATAGCCATCACCTATTCACCCCCCTCTAGGTGATTTTCACATATCCCATGTTGCCATCATCGGGTTCGTACAACTTGAGTTGCCCTCAGAGTAACAGAACTAAAGTATGTCTGGAATAATCATCATATGTGATAAAGTAAGGTGTCAACTCAGGGCATAACACTATAACTGGAGAATATAAAGGTGTTGCATTTTATGTTATTCAATAATAATAATCAGTACCATTTGATATTTTAATCGCCTCCCTACTAGCGCCTCACATCACTGATAGTCCATACCAGGGTCCACACTCTAGTAGAACTTACTTGGGTCTGATATGTGAGTACCAGGACCCGAACAAAGGAGAGACCAAATATCACACGTTCCTAATATTATTACTGTTTGGGTTTTACATTCTTATGTTATTCTTATCCCTTTCCCACCAGTGTCCCAAACACCGACAGTTCACACTGGAGCCCGCACTTCCAGTAGAACTCATCTGAACTCTGATATGCAGATACCATTTTATTCGAATAGGGGAGAGACCAGATAACATATGCTCCAGGTGTTATTATTGTACAAGCATGTGTGGGCGTTAATATGCACTAAGAATGCTTATCACGCTAACACCAGGCGACACAGGCAGGAGGGAGGAAGTAGCCCTATAGATTCAAAAGGGTGCCCCCACAGATTCAAGAGGTGGCCCTTACCACCGTGTGGTGTGACACTTTACTCCATGTGGCACTTTGCTCTGAGGGTTGATTCAGGAGGTAGCCCCATAGATTCAAGAGGTGGCCCCCACCACGTGTGTGGTATGACACTTTGCTCTATGTGGCACTTTGCTCTGTGTGGATAATGAATTCCTAGCACCCCATCTCGGTGTAAGTTGTCTAATTATTACAATTTGTTCAGTGATAATTGTTGGCCCAGAGGCCTTCCACTCTAGTTTTGATGATGATTAACTCATGTAGTTATGTTTACTAATAATCTTGTGATGTTTATTTTCAGATCTCTAATCAAGATATTAGTAGGTGATTAGCTTCAACAAAGGTATTTTGGAGCTTCTCACATGGTGATTCAAGAGTCCAAGCGACAAAGTCATATCTAGCACTCGTTGGAGTCAAGCTCGGTGGATCACGGTTTGGATCGAGTCGACTTGGAGACGGTGCTCTATAAGAAGATATCGGTATCTAGTTTAGTCTGTGTTTTAGATCCATGTATAAAGACTAGATAGTGTGATATGCTCAAGTTCACAACACACACACTTGTTTAAGTTTTCATGTTTATCGGTTTTCGATTTTTGGTCTAACCGATCTTGTTTTTCATGAATAGAAAGATTCAAAACAAGTTTACATGGTTTTATGTATATTAGACTTGTTCTATATACATGTATGCTTCATATCTTAAATAAACTTATTTTGATATGCCTATTCATGTGTTTAGGTTTTGTATTGTAACAAAACATGTTTTTGAAATTATTGTCAAAAACTATGATATATATCTTTATATGTATATTGGATTATATCCATATACTATATTCTTTAAAAGTTGTTTAATATCATGTTTTTGTATTTGAATGAGTTTTGGACAAAACAAATTTTCATTTGAAAAATCCAAGTTTGGAAAATACGGATTTTGGTTTTCGGCAAAATTTCCATAAAATAAAAATGGTTCAAAGAGTTTGAAATTTGTGTTGAAAATTTTCACACAAGTTTGTATTTCAATGTTTTATACTGAACTGATTTTTGTGGATTTTTAGAGAATTTTTGGGATTTATTAAGATTTTTTAAACCAAGTTTTTCTGTCCCAAAATGCAGCCTGCCAGGCTCTGGCGGTCGACCGGGCCGGTCGACCGGACCCAGAGTTGGTCGATCGGACCGGTCGACCGACGTGCACAAAACGTGCACGCTTGGCCAGCCACTTGGGCCAGTCGACCGAGCGGTCGACCGATTGCAAGTACCCCACTCTCGGGTGGGGGCGGTCGACCGACCGGTAGACCGTAAGGCTTGGACGGTCGACCGAGTAGTCGACCGGCCAGAGAGCAAATTGTTGGCCCAAAGGCCCATCACTCTAGTTTTGATGATGATCAACTTATATAGTTATAGTACCAATGATCTTGTGTTTATTTAGTCTCAGATTCATGATCAAGATCTTAGTAGGTGTGTAGCTTCAACAAAGGATTTAAAGTCAAGTTTTGGAGCTAACACGGTTTGATTCAAGAGCTTGTGCATCAAGACCACATCAAGTACTCAAGAGGAGTCTTACTCTTTGGATCATGTTTGGACCAAGTCAAGAAGATGAGAAGACTTCAAGTAAAGACTTCAAGAAGATGAAGACTTGTGTCTAGGTTTGTTTTTGTTAAGATTTTGTTTTAGATAAAATGTAAAGGATAGAATAGTTGGTGGATTTCTCAAGTATATCTATATGCACACACACTCTTGATTAGATGAGTTTTTATAAAAGAATTTTTATTTGGTAAAATACAAAAGAGTTTTCCCTTTAGAAATTACCGGTTTGGTTTTAGGTATTCTAGTTTACATGTTTTAACCAAAACCGTATTTAGAGCTTAATGTCAAAAACATAGATATTTCACCATGTTTGTGTAGTGGATCATATCCATACACTCTATGCTTCAAATAAGTTTAGAATATCTTGTTTTTGTATTTTGGAGAAATTTGGAAAACAAGTTTTGGAAATATCAAGTTTTGGAAAATACAGTTTTTGTTTTAAGTCAATATTTCCTTGTTACAAAAATAGTCCAGATTATTTGTAACATGCCTTGATTTTGTTCAAGCATGTTTGTTTATCAAAGTATATTGGTAAAACTATTTTTGTAGATTTTCTGTGAATTTATGGGATTTTAATTGAGCCAAAATGACCAAGTTTTCTTTCCCTAAAATCCCTGACCTGGCTTCAACCGGTCGACCGGGACGGTCGACCGTAGCTTGAAGTCGGTCGACCGACGTGCACAGCGTGTACGCCAGTATCTGGCTGGAGGGCCGGTCGACCGGAACGGTCGACCGTCCAGAGAGCTTTGCTCTCTGGAATGCCCCGGTCGACCGGACCGGTCGACCGGCAGAGAGCTGCTCTCTGTTCTAGAGGTTCGGTCGACCGGGCTGGTCGACCGCTGCCCCAACAGTCAGAAATCTGACCGTTGGCGGTCGACCGTCAGGCCATCTGGCTCCCAACGGCTAGTTTTTCTAGCTCTATAAATTGGGGCATTTGGGGTCTGTTTTAGATAAGATTTTAAGTTAATTTTTACAACAGTTTTTCCTACTCTTTCAAGAGGTTTTCTCCACTTATTTGAGAGCAAATATTTCCAATCAAAAGGGGAGTTTTATTAAGAGTGTTTAGAAGTGATTTCTTTGAGTTTTTCCTCCACCACTTCCATCCTTGTTTTTCTCACAAACACTTGAGTAATCCATTGACATATTCATTCTATAGGAGTGTTCTTGTGAGAGTGTTTATTGGTGATCAAAGTGTTTAGATCACCAAGAGTTCTTCTTGTATTTTGAGGAGGCAGACAAGTGTGTTCGCGGTGAATTCGAGTTCGTGTGTGAACTCCTTGTTTGAGGTGCGACCTCTGCGAGCTAGAGAGCTTGCGGTATGTACGGACTAGGGAGTCCGAGAGCTTGTAGGTGTTGCAGCACCGAGGAGTGATCCGGTGGGATCGATTCTAGTGGAAATCCTTCATAGTGTTGAAGGCGGGAATATAGAGCAAGTGTGCTCGGACCTCGAAACAAATCCCTTGTGTTTGCGATTGCTCACTCTCTCTCTCTATCTCCTTATTTATATCTTGCATGCTTCTATTGTGTTTATCTTTACATGCTTGATATTCTTATTGTGCTTAATTGATATATGCTTGGGGATTGTTTGCTAACACTAGTTTTCAACCAAGAGAGCCAACGCGGCACCTCAACTCTTATTTAGAGGAATCTTGAGCAGTTAGTCCAGAGCCCTTCACGGGGAATTCGGCTACACTCTTGTGTTAAACTTGGTGTTTAGTGTAAGAAGTTTAATTTGCATCATATAAGTTTTTAATTCCGCATTTAGTGACCATTAGATTAGCCATCACCTATTCACCCTCCTCTAGGTGATTTACAATTGGTATCAGAGCCAAGTGCTCTTGATTTGTGTCTTACAACCTAGAGTTAAAGATCCTCATTTTTAGGCTAATCACAAAATTTGTACACACACCATGGACTTCATGTCACCACCCACCTTTGACATTCTTAACATCCAAATTTGAAAGGTTAAGATGTCCTTGTACCTCAAAGCCCTAGGCATTCATTCATGTTTATTTTGCCATCACTAAAGATTCATATTGTTCTAATGGCAAAAATTTTGAGGCTAATGCAAAAGCCCTACATGCTTTAAAGTCAACCCTAAATGATGATTATTTATCTAGGGTTTCTAACATTGATTCGGTTTTGTAGCATGGAACACCCTCATCTCCCTTGGCGAAAAAGATCTATATTATGCGGGGAGTGACTCGGATGTTGGAAGCAACACCTCCAACGTGTGCTACATGGTCCAAGGGGATAACCCCCTTGAGGTAACTACCGAGTCCGTTGTAGAAGAGGATGTTGATATGCCATATAATGAATTTGCATCTTTTTGTCAACAACTCTTAGAAAAATATGAATTGCTTAAAAAGGATAACAAAATTTTGAAAAAGAAATTTGATTGCATGTTAAAAGAAAATGATTCTTTCAAAAATAAAGTTGCATGCATTGAAAAAGAAAATGAGAATTTGAAAAATGAGAATATTTCCTTGATGTCTAAATTGAATGATTTATGTGAAAGAATATGTTTTGAAAAATGAAATTATCTTGGTGGAAAAACAAAAAGAAATTGCTTTGCAAGAAAATATCTCTTTAAAAAGAAAAATGATTGAAAAAGAAAAGGTTAATGTTTCTAAAAAGAAAAAGACTATTGATCATGCTTTACATGCCGCTACCACTATTGATCAAAATGAAGTTAAATTTTTGAAAAATAAAATTGATTGTTTGAGCTCAACTTTGAGCAATTGTGCTTTTAATCATAAAAGATTGGAAACCTTGTTTTCAAAGAAACAAGTTCCACATGTTCATGCACATCATCCTCATCATGCATATGCTTATGTTGCACGTCATGCTCACACTCACACTCATATGCATACTAAGGTGTACAAATGTACACATTGTGGCCGCAAAGGCCATTTAGCAAAGTTTTGTTATGATAAGATAAATTCTTTAAATTTTGCTAATAATAAAAATGTTTGGGGTCCTTACAAAGCTAACCCCCAAGGACCCAAGAAAAAATGGATACCAAAATCCCCACCTTTGTTTTTTGATGTAGGTGAGGGCTCTCACAAAACGTGAGAGGGATGATGCCTTGATGGTGGATGCACATGGACTTGATGGACATATAATTGATGCATGATAAGGAAAGGAGAGTAGTGGAGTATAATTCGCACAGATATTCAACAAAAGAGAGAAGGTTTAGAGTTAACCTTAGGTGCTTAATCACTCCGAAGTGTATTCACAATGTGTAATGTACTCCTTTCCAAATCACCGTAGTAGCATAAGCTATACGGGTCGAATCCACAAGGAGAGCTCACAATGGAAGCTTTACGGTTTGATGTTGAAGAAAGACAAACGAAAGTTCTTCTTTGTTTCAAAAGAATGAAAAAGATATGGAAAAATAGGTGAAAGAATTGGTTGTGGTTTTGTACATGAAAGTAAAAACGATGAAAAGGGAATGAAAAGAATTTAAAAACAAGAATTGCATTTAGGAAGAAAACTAAAGTAGAGAAAACTTGCAAAAGACTTTTAGAATGGAAAAAGCCATGACTAACTAACCTTACTAACTTGCTAACTTACTAATCTCGGTAGGGTGAAGCATGCCTCATGTTGATTCATCGGCAAGTGTTTGTCTTGCTTGTTGGTCAAGTTACTTTCCCCTTTGATGGATGGGTGATCATCTTGGACTTGTCTTGTAGCCTCATTGATTTCATCGGCTCTCAAGATAGAATTTCATGGTGGAATCGGGGAGTGTCACTCAAGGGATGCTAAGGAAGAAGATACAAAATTCATTAGACATTCAAGGCCATACAACAAGTTAGCATTGAAGTAAGAAAGTTGTACAACAAATAGCATATGTTTGGTGTTCCATCTCCATGTTCCATCAAGGCACTTGTTCTAAGACAAGGCTCTAAATGAGGCACACATGAATCATATGGAGAATTACAACAAGAGATTGCCAAGAATGAAAGTAACCCATCGGGGATGAAAAAGACTCAACATTTGCAAGATTAAGAATTAGCATTCACCCAAGAGTTAGAAGTTAGCAAGATTAGTTGTTAGCTAGTCATGTTAGAAGAAGTTAGCTATCCATTACAGTAAAGAGAAAACAACAAGACATCATGTTATGAAAGTAAAGCTTGAATGAAATAAAGTAAGTAATGAAAAGCACTAGAAATTGCAATAGAAGAGAAAGTAGATTGGATTAATCCTTGCTTTGCTTCAAGTTGTCACCCCTTGATTACAAGCTTTCACTCTCTCACTATCTCTCTCTTGCAGAATTTCTAGGAAGAAGAAGAAGACTAAGAGCAATAAAACCTAGAGAAAAACTAAAAGTTACAAGCTCTTTCCTCTATTCTCTCCTTTCCTTTTTGCACTGGCCCTGATGGTCTATTTATAGGCCTCAGGAGAAGAAGGCTCCAGAATCAGACAGCTGGGGATCAATCACTGGCTCAACGGCCAGATAACTGCCGCGGATCCGCGGCCAGAATCGCGTTTCCGCGGCAGAATCTAGGCCGTTATGCCAGCGAATTCTTTTGCGAGTTTGTTGCAGGTTGTTGGCCACGTGGATCTTCTAGAATGCTGACCGGATGCGTGGGTGATTCCAGATCCTGGGCTCAACTCTTGGGCTTCTTTTTGGGCTTTGAATTAATTCCCTTTTATTCTTGATAATTGCATGGATTTGTGGGCCTCTCTCCATTAAAATATGGACCTGCAAAAATAGAGAGAAAAAGAGTAAAAAACAGATTTTTATTAATATTATGCATGGTATAGAGGTGGAAGATGATGCAAAAATGAACTACAATAACACCCCCATACCTAGCTTTTGCTCGTCCCCGAGCAAAAAAGAAAGAAAAAGAAAATCCTAACTAGATTATTACACCACTTTCGTAGGTGACACGATTGCATTGAGCACGTGCAACAAGCCGTTAAACCTCTAGGTTACCCTAGTGGAGGAGTGTGTCTCCTGAGGGTTTTCAGCGGATTGCACCCACAAAATCCATAAAGAAAAAGAAAGGGTTAGTGAAAATTTTGATCTATGTTTTAAAGATTCTTACTTGAGTTATAGGTTTCAGGTTACCCTAAACTTCTCATTCCTCTTATAAGCGTCTATTTAGAGTTTTGTTTTCAATTTAGGTTAAGTTTTTAAGGAAAAGATCAAAAACTAGATTTTGCATCAATCCTAGTATATATACATCTATAAATATGAAGGATCTTTCTTAGACTAAGTTTATTTATTTACTAATATATAACAATATTTTTTTCTTTTTTCTTTTTTATATACAGTATTTATTTATTTACATTTTCTTAGATTCCTTAGGCTTTCTAATTTACCCTTGTAACGAGCCTCTTACCGATGACTCCCAAACCAGTCGGTCTTAGGGTACCAGATGAGAAAACATCCTTCGGGTTCGATGACTCAAGTAAACTAGGCCATGAATACTAAGGACTTAACCACCTTTAGGCGTGACTTGCCATGCTTCTTGAGGCACGGTTAACCAGCTTAATTAGTGGTTAAGTATTTATTTAGTTATTTATATATATATATATATTTATTATTATATATATATGTAAATAAAGTCACAAAGTCTTTGATTAATCCCTCAATATGTTTAATGTATATATCGTAAAGAAAGAATTAAAATCTAGTTATCTTTCTTATCCTTTTTTACTTAACCTAAAAATCCAACAAAACTCCTCTTTTCAACTTATAATTAGAAATCATAGTTAAGAGCTTCCTTAATCCTAAAGTCAAGCTTTGATTCTTTAAACATGGATCAAGAATTTCCTTTCTTTTCTTTTTTTTTATATATATTTTTTTATTTTTTATTTTTCTAAAAGAAAAAGTAAAATCTAAAAGAAAATAAAAAATCTACAAAGAAAGGTAAAATCTAAAAAATAAAAACCTAAAAAGAAAATGAAAATCCTAGAAATAAAAATAAAAAGCCTAAAAAGAAAATAAAAATCCTAGGTTAGAATCTACCCCCCCATACCTATCTCATGCATTGTCCTCAATGTATGCAAGATAAAAAGATGCATGAAATAGGTAAAAGGTATGAAATCACTCCCTCCGTCTCTTTGGACCAGCGGTGGTGCTGGGTCCAGCCGACTGAGATCGCCGCAACCCCGCCTCAATTCGGTCCATCCTAGAGGATTGCTCCTCCACCTTCTTCCTAAGTCTTACCTGCCCCCTAAAAATTTTCTTCATGCCCTTCCAGATGGTGGACATGAAGGCACGTGAATCGGTTGGGGGTTCCTGATGCCAAAATTTAGGTTTATCTTCATCCTCTAAACTTTCCTCCGAAGAGGACTCCACCGGTATATCTTCGGGCTGGACACTAGGAGTCCAAACCGCGCGCAAACAGCTGTTATAGGAGCTGGTGGGTCGCTCAGGTGTCACAAACACTCGGTCAAAGGAATCAAATACGGAGTCCGGTAGGAAAGTCCTACACAGACGCGTAATCAGAATAGGATGGGAGTGTTTGGCACCCCGAGTGCGGGAGGAGTTGGCAATGATCGCGTGGAAGATGACCTTATTTAAGCAGACCGTGTGTTGCCTGGTCATTAAATCGTTTATTATTTGCAACACCGGGCAGTTGAAGGAAGTTGTGTGGTCCAGCCCTAAAATGTTACATTGAATCCAGCGTCCAACGCAGTGTACGTTCCTAAAGGTAGTGCTGGCCTTAAGCCCACGGTCCTGCTCAGTGCAGCGAGCCCCCATGAGTGTCATATAATCGATCAGTGGGAGGGATCGTTGTGCTGTGGGTGAATGGGGACATGTGTGTGTTCCTCAAGAAGAGGAAGAGTGATGAACAAGTCGCCCAAGGGCATGTGTAAGGTGAATTGGTATGTGTGTGTGTCAACAGATGCATGGTCAATATTAGTGTAGAACATTGTCACCAATTCAGGACAATAAAAGGCATCGTTCTCAGAGTTATCGTACACTAACGTATACCAATCCCAAGCCCTAATTCGATCTAGAAACATATGGCCATACCCATTCGGATCACATAATATTTTCCCAAAGTCTTTCTCAGCAAATATCAAAGGTGCCATGCTAATAATCTAGGATCAAAGCAATAAAATTGGAGAGATCAAGATTCAAACCGCCCCCGGAATTCGTGGGGGGAAAACAAATCTCGATCTTGCAGAGGGCACAGGAGATGGATTCGGGAAGATGTGGCACCAGATCGGCCACCAGGGAACAAAATCGATCGGTGAAGACTTTGGCGGCGCTCTGGAGGCTTCAGGAATGCGCGGATCTGTGGCTGTGGTCGCGGGAACGCGGCAGGAAGGAAGGCTCTGGGGAACAGAAAAATTGCAGAGGGCGGCGCTTGAAGATGGTTTTCAGATCTGCGATTGAGTTTGCGTTTGAGGGAGGAGGGGAAGGGTAAAGAGGTTATTTATAGGGAGGGAAAAAAATTTAGAGTTCCAACTTTATCCCTAGGTTAAAAGTATTTTACAAACCTAGGGATTTGAAGTTTTGAAAAGGAGTTTTGAAAAGGAGTTTGACCCTAGGGAAGAGATGTAAAAACCTAGGAGTTTGAATTTTGAAAGTTGTGAAACTCTTTTAAGCATAAAAGTCCCTCATTTCTTTTTAATTCTTTTCTTTTTATATATTTATTTACAAAAAGTGTACAAAAACTATTTACAAGGAATATGTACAAGTGTGTCCATTGCTTAAGCTTTTCTTTGGTCGTTTCCCTCTAGCCCGTTTCCCATCGTTCCAGTGTGTTTGTTTGCACGGGCTCAGTTGGGAAACGAGTGCAATTATTTTCTGAGCCTTAGGCATTTCCAGTCTCAATGGCTTATTGTTATTCATCCTCATTTCACCACAAGGTACACTGAAAATTTCTTCATCACCACTTTTTTCACTCTGAATTTCTTTACTCCCAGTGTTAAGAAATTCCAGCTCATCTCCATACAACTCCTCAAAACTAAGGTCAACATCTTCCTTTAGAGTTGTACAATTAGTTAACCGACCCCGGGTTGGCTCATCCAGACACATGATTTCATCAGCGAAGAGGTCTTCAAAAGTTATATCAATTGGAGGTTCTTGAATCATATCCTCATGGGATACATTCACAGTTGGCTCACTGAAAGTGAAGATATCCAAATCAACTTTCCCCTTTTGAAAGGGTACTCGGATAACAGGATTTTCCACTTCAAGAGAATCACAAACTTGTGACTCATCTTTACTTTTTTCCTCATAATTGTTTCTGACAAAGTTAACCTCGAATGTTTGATCTTTAATCCTACAAGGTTGCATGCTGAAGACATTCAATTCTCTCGTCATATCCCCAAAAGTTATCCTCATTGACCCATTCCTGCAATTTATGATGGCATTTGCTGTGGCCAGGAATGGTCATCCCAAGATGACAGAAGTTTGAGCCCTAGGATTGGTATTAGACACAGGTTGTGTCTCAAGAACTACAAAATCCACAGGGTAAATGAACTCCCCAACTCTGACAAGGACATCGTGAATTTCCCCCTTGGGTCTCTTGATAGAGCGATCAGCCAGTTGTATCGTCATTTGGGTCGGGCGGAGATCACCTAACCCTAACTGTTGGTATACAGAAAAAGGCAGGAGATTGATACTGGCCCCCAAATCAAGTAGTGCCCTATTGATGGTAGTCTGTCCTATGACACAAGATATGGTCGGGCTCCCTGGGTCCTTGTATTTGACAGGAATGGGCCCAGTGAACAACTCACTGATGTGTGATGCCAGGAAGACTTTCTTAGGGACTTGTGTTTTCCTCTTCTTGGTGCACATTTTCTTTAAGAATTTTGCATATGATGGCACTTGTTGTATGGCATCAAGAAGAGGGACATTGATTTGGACCTTGTTAAACATTTCTCGTATCTTCTCCATATGAGCATTCAACTTGTGATTTGTAAGCCTATTTGGAAATGGTGCCCTAGGCTTATAAGGTTGCTCATCGATTTTTCTTTTCCCTTGGCTTTTGATGGCTCAGTACTAGAAGATGGATTGTCAGAAGTTGGTTGTACTGGAACTGGAGGGGTTGACTTTGGTACTGGATGGGATGGTTGAGTAGAAACCCCATTATCTACCTGTTTTCCAGATCTCAGGATATGAATAGCGTTGCAATGACTGGGGCCCATGTCTTCCACTTCATGCAAAGGGAAGTGATTTTTGGGATTGGGCATTGGCTGACTTGGAAACATTCCTTTTTGTCTCTCATCGAAAGAATTATTCAGTTGCCCAATTTGGACCTGTACTTTGTTCATATCCTGTTGATGGTTCTTCATTAGGGTTTCTATCATCTTTTCCAACTTTGATAGTTTGTCATCTGAATCATTCTGGGGTGGATGTTGGTGATATGGAGACTGGAAGTGTGTTTGATAGTGTGGTGGGCTCTGATAGGATTGTGATTGTGGTGGACTTTGATATGGATGAAAATTCGGTGAATTATGATTGAGACTGTGTTGAGGAGGCTGAGCATTATATGGATGTGGAAATGGTGGCCTATGTTGCTCAGGACCAGACTGACTCCACGAAAAATTTGGATGGTTTCGCCATCCCGAATTGTACGTATTGGAGTATGGATTGTGATTGGGTCTGGTAAAAGCAGCATTCGTATTCTCCTGATATGATTGAGACTGATATACTGGACACTCCTCGAATACATGGTTGAGGTCATGACAAAAGGTGCAACCCAGTTTGACCATAGGTGATGGGTTGACCTGATTGACAGCAGAATGTTCCCTTGACTCAAGCAGTTCTATCCTCTTCATTAATTGTGTGATCTTGGCTTCAGCAGCTATAGAGGATTCTATGGAATGCATACCGGTTCTGGAAGTAGTGGGAGTGGGTTTATCTGAGCATGACTCCCACTGAATGGTTTTCTCGGCTAGGGCTTCAAAGAGATCCCACCCTTGATTCTCATCTTTCTTCAAAAATTTCCCTTGGCACATGGATTCAAGGAGTGTTTTCGTTTGATAATCAAGTCCGTCATAGATAATTTGGCACTGACGTCATTTCTCTATGCCGTGATGAGGACATAAGGCTAAAAGGTCTTTGAAACGCTCAAAATATTTCCAGAAGGGTTCGTGTGATTCCTGCTTGAATTGCACGATGTTCTTTCTCATGAGGGCTGTCTTATGAATAGGATAAAATTTCTTAAGAAATACTTTTACAAAATCATCCCATGAAGATATCGAACTGGCAGGAAGATTGTAAAGCCATTTCTTAGCTAAGTCCTTCAGCGCAAAAGGTATGAACCTTAACCTAACAGCATCCTCAGTCAATTGGGAAATTCTCATCATTACACATACTTCTTCAAACTCTCGAATGAAGAAGTACGCATCCTCAGACTCTAAACCATGAAATCGTGGAAGTGTATTGATGAATTGTGGTTTCAGCTCAAAATGATTTCCATTGGTAACAGGGAGAAGAATGCATGATGGAAGGGAGGTGTGTATCGGATAGAATCTGTCTTGAAGCGAAACGTTGTTTCCATTGTGTGAAGTGGTGGTGTTGGTGCAAGTGTAGAAATTCTAACAAGTCTTGCAAAATCTAGATCTCGGTACCACTCTTGCATATACAGTCACAAACAACGTTCACCGATCACACCGGCGAAAAGAAAAAATAACAAACAATAAAAGAAAAATCAATCCCAAGCTATCTAGGATTCCTGGAGCTAGACGACTCCTAACTGTTCGATGAACCAAAGAAGGTTGTTGCTTGAATCAGACCACAGCTAATCAGCCAGGTAGGGGCAAAATACGGTGGGAGGTATCCGTGGGTAAGCAACGGGCCTTAATTACGCCAAACCACGATATCTTCGAGGCTTAACCTCTTAATCCCCAGCCTTAGACACTGATTTCATCGGAGTATCAATCAAAATCAACTTCCAACTTCAGTCGATCTCCTACTGAGTCTGGATGTCCCTAGGGCCAACGTCTATCAGATTTTATTAAAGGCTTGGGACTGTGAGTGCTGGGATGGTGGTTTTTGGGCTAAGGAAAGGGTGATGAAATCCCCACCTTATCTTATTTATTGGGTAATGCCCTTAAAATTGATTTTGTGCAAGTGTACGATATAAGCAAACAAGGTTCACTCAAAGCGATATAAATCAACCAAGAAGTGAGTCCTAATCAAAATGCAATGCGCACGTACCTTGCTCCAGCACTCTTCAACAGTAAAGTAAATGAATTGAAAAGACACGTGCCTAGAAATACAAACGTCTAATCAATTTTTAACTTTGCAACCAATATTTTACTATTGATTATTAGCAGGAATATGGTGAAGCATATAAGAATTAAGTATTGCAGAAGCTGTTATTTTGCAGAGCAAGCAACCCTGCAGAAAATTGTGAGTAGTTCACTCTTCTTTGCCGCGGAACCGCGGCGGCTTGGCCGTGGAATCGCGGCAAATCAGAGGGCAACTGGTCTCTGCTTTCTAGAGCAGAGGCCCAGGGCCACTTATATGTCACTGCAATGCTAGTTTTCCTGTTTCTTCACCTGTAACCTGCAACAGAGAAGAAAGTTCGTTTAGTTCTTCAATTGAATCAAAACCGTTGCTCTTCCCCGGCAACGGCGCCAAAAATTTGATAAGGAAAGGAGAGTAGTGGAGTATAATTCGCACAGATATTCAACAAAAGAGAGAAGGTTTAGAGTCAACCTTAGGTGCTTAATCACTCCGAAGTGTATTCACAATGTGTAATGTACTCCTTTCCAAATCACCGTAGTAGCATAAGCTATACGGGTCGAATCCACAAGGAGAGCTCACGATGGAAGCTTTACGGTTTGATGTTGAAGAAAGACAAACGAAAGTTCTTCTTTGTTTCAAAAGAATGAAAAAGACATGAAAAAATAGGTGAAAGAATTGGTTGTGGTTTTGTACATGAAAGTAAAAACGATGAAAAGGGAATGAAAAGAATTTGAAAACAAGAATTGCTTTTAGGAAGAAAACTAAAGTAGAGAAAACTTGCAAAAGACTTTTAGAATGGAAAAAGCCATGACTAGCTAACCTTACTAACTTGCTAACTTACTAATCTCCGTTAGGGTGAAGCGTGCCTCATGTTGATTCATCGGCAAGTGTTTGTCTTGCTTGTTAGTCAAGTTACTTTCCCCTTTGATGGATGGGTGATCATCTTGGACTTGTCTTGTAGCCTCATTGATTTCATCGGCTCTCAAGATAGAATTTCATGGTGGAATCGGGGAGTGTCACTCAAGGGATGCTAAGGAAGAAGATACAAAATTCATTAGACATTCAAGGCCATACAACAAGTTAGCATTGAAGTAAGAAAGTTGTACAACAAATAGCATATGTTTGGTGTTCCATCTCCATGTTCCATCAAAGCACTTGTTCTAAGACAAGGCTCTAAATGAGGCACACATGAATCATATGGAGAATTACAACAAGAGATTGCCAAGAATGAAAGTAACCCATCGGGGATGAAAAAGACTCAACATTTGCAAGATTAAGAATTAGCATTCACCCAAGAGTTAGAAGTTAGCAAGATTAGTTGTTAGCTAGTCATGTTAGAAGAAGTTAGCTATCCATTACAATAAAGAGAAAACAACAAGACATCATGCTATGAAAGTAAAGCTTGAATGAAATAAAGCAAGTAATGAAAAGCACTAGAAATTGCAATAGAAGAGAAAGTAGATTGGATTAATCCTTACTTTGCTTCAAGTTGTCACCCCTTGATTACAAGCTTTCACTCTCTCACTATCTCTCTCTTGCAGAATTTCTAGGAAGAAGAAGAAGACTAAGAGCAATAAAACCTAGAGAAAAACTAAAAATTACAAGCTCTTTCCTCTATTCTCTCCTCTTCTTTTTGCACTGGCCCTGATGGTCTATTATAGGCCTCAAGAGAAGAAGGCTCCAGAATCAGAAAGCTGGGGATCAATCGCTGGCTCAACGGCCAGATAACTGCCGCGGATCCGCGGCCAGAGCCGCGTTTTCGCGGCAGAATCTAGGCCGTTATGCCAGCGAATTCTGTTGCGAGTTTGTTGCAGGTTGTTGCCCACGTGGATCTTCTAGAATGCTGACTAGATGCGTGGGTGATTCCAGAACTCTTGGGCTTCTTTTTGGGCTTTGAATTAATCCCCTTTTATTCTTGATAATTGCATGGATTTGTGGGCCTCTCTCCATTAAAATATAGACCTGCAAAAATAGAGAGAAAAAGAGTAAAAAATAGATTTTTATTAATATTATGCATGGTATAGAGGTGGAAGATGATGCAAAAATGAACTACAATCAATGCACCGCTATCAAGGAGTTTTGGTGGGACAACCACCATGTTTTGAAGATTTGGAGCATAGTTCTTTGGTTTGGTAACTATCTCTAAAAACTCCTAGTTTATTTACATGCTTATTCATATATGATATTCTTTAGCATGTTCATGTTTTGTGCTTCATGTGGTAAATACTAGTTTAAATGTAGTTTTTATCAAAACTTGTGTATATACGTGTACAAGTAGTGAGCAACAAATTGATTCATATATGTTTGCACTTCATCGTTCATTTGTACTCACTATATGCACATGTATAGCCTAGTTTTGATGACTCTCTCATTTACACTTGTTTTGCCTATTTTCATGTTTTACTTCATGTATATGTATTATGTATTCAAATCTAATAAATATACATGTATGCCCCTTTTGAGTCTCTTGCCTTCATGCAAATTATATCATAGACTCTTTTTATGTTTGGGATATGTATACATATTGTTAGTTTTAGATAAATCATACATATACCTAGAAGTTATGTTTCAATGAAAAATAATTTTTCATTTTGTTTTGTTTGATAAAATGATATTTGCTTTGAGCCTTATTGACTATTTTCCTGAAAATGCTATTTACATGATTATTTAACACTCACACTTCATTTGTTTTGTCATGACCTTATTTCATGAACATATTTTGAGCTTTATCGTTTTTGAGTGTCAACTTTTGTGTATTTGGTATGATTCATGAAAAACATATGATTTGATTTCATGTTTTTGAAGGAACTTTAACTAGTTTTTCAAAATTATTTTAACTAGTTATTATTCTTCATTTGGTAGTTATGAGTTATATACTTGATCTCAATTGGTATTTTCATTTTGTATACACTCATATTTTGTTTTCTATATATGTATGCTTCATTTCAAATAATATCAATTTCTATTGGTATTCTCTTTTCATACATATATATGATTTACGTGTGCTTGCTTTACAATCGTTTACATATTTAAAAAGCACAAAGTTTGCTTATGCTAAGCTTACTTCAAATCTTATTTTTCAATTGATTTTTCAATTGATATTTTTATAATAATGCATAAGCTTATAAGATAATTGATCATTATTTTAAATTGGTATTAATATGTTTCAAATTTATTATAAATTTTAATTGGTATCAAGATGTTTTAAAGAAAATTAAAAAAATTGTAATGTTTATTTACAATTGGTATCTTAAAAAAAAAATTTGACTACAATTGGTATCTTAAAATTTGACTACAATTGGTATCTTAAAAAATTTTGTTTATAAGATATCTTAAAATTTGATTCTCAAAATTTGTTTTATTGAGAAAAATTCAAAAAATTTGTTTTTAATAAGAAACATTTAAAAATGTTTTGATTTGTATTGCATATATGCAAGGAGAGCTTAACATCTCTTCTACATATAGATTCATATTGAGTGTATCTTGTATTGAGGAGCTTGACAACTCTTCTTTATGTAATACACGTGTGTAGGGGGAGCTTCACATCTCCTCTTATGCATTGCATATTATGTGTTATGTGAGTTAGGGCTTGTCATCCCTTCTTCATGTAATGCATGTATGTAGGGAAGTTAACTTAGCGTCTTCCTCTTCATGAATGTATATCGCATATATCTTTTATTGATTGAATTGAGTTTACCCCTTTATTGATTCTTTGTTTCGGACAAAAAGGGAAGAAGAATTTATTGATTTTATTTTTACTTTAACCCCTTGTTGATGATTGACAAAAAGGGGGAGAAGTATTTTAGTATATATGCATGATTTTCCTTGTTTTATTCATAAAGGGGGAGAAGTATTCATATTTATGCATATATGTTTTGTTTTGCAAATAGGAGAAAAAGAATTTGATTTGTTTTATGCTTGATTGGCATGTTTATCTCCATACATTTGCATACATGTTTATGTACTTCATTGTCATATTTATTGTTTATTTGTTATGCATGAGTTAAGGAGGAGCTTCTTTGGAGCTTTACTTTAATCCATGCATATATAACTTCATGAGTTTTGTCATCATCAAAAAGGGGGAGATTGTTGGCCCAAAGGCCCATCACTCTAGTTTTAATGATGATCAACTCATGTAGTTATAGTACTAATGATCTTGTGTTTATTTAGTCTCAGATTCATGATCAAGATCTTAGTAGGTGTGTAGCTTCAACAAAGGATTTAAAGTCAAGTTTTGGAGCTAACACGGTTTGATTCAAGAGCTTGTGCATCCAGACTACATCAAGTACTCAAGAGGAGTCTAGCTTTTTAGATCATGTTTGGACCAAGTCAAGAAGATGAGAAGACTTCAAGTGAAGACTTCAAGAAGATGAAGACTTGTGTATAGGTTTGTTTTGTTAAGATTTTGTTTTAGATAAAATGTAAAGGATAGAATATTGGTGGATTGCTCAAGTATATCTATATGCACACACACTCTTGATTAGATGAGTTTTTATAAAAGAATTTTATTTGATAAAATACAAAAGAGTTTTCCCTTTAGAAATTACCGGTTTGGTTTTGGTATTCTAGTTTACATGTTTTAACCAAAACCGTATTTAGAGCTTAATGTCAAAAACATAGATATTTTACCATGTTTGTGTAGTGGATCATATCCATACACTCTATGCTTCAAATGAGTTTAGAATATCTTGTTTTGTATTTTGGAGAAATTTGGAAAACAAGTTTTGGAAATATCAAGTTTTGGAAAATACAGTTTTTGTTTTAAGTCAATATTTCCTTGTTACAAAAATAGTCCAAATTATTTGTAACATACCTTGATTTTGTACAAGCATGTTTGTTTATCAAAGTATATTGGTAAAACTATTTTTGTAGATTTTCTGTGAATTTATGGGATTTTAATTGAGCCAAAATGACCAAGTTTTCTTTCCCTAAAATCCCTGACCTGGTTTCAGCCGGTCGACCGGACGGTCGACCGTAGATTGAAGTCGGTCGACCGTCTCGGTTGACCGACGTGCACAATGTGCACGCTAGTATCTGGCTGGAGGGCCGGTCGACCGGAACGGTCGACCGTCCAGAGAGCTTTGCTCTCTGGAAAGCCCCGGTCGACCGGACCGGTCTACCGGCAGAGAGTCTGCTCTCTGTTCCAGAGGTTCAGTCGACCGGGCCGGTCGACCGCTGCCCCAACGGTCAGAAATCTGACCGTTGGCGATCGACCGGGCGGTCGACCGTCAGGCCATCTGGCTCCCAACGGCTAGTTTTCTAGCTCTATAAATTGGGACATTTGGGGGCTGTTTTAGATAAGATTTTAAGTGGATTTTACAACAGTTTTTCCTACTCTTTCAAGAGGTTTTCTCCACTTATTTGAGATCAAATATTCCAATCAAAAGGGAGTTTTATCAAGAGTGTTTAGAAGTGATTTCTTTGAGTTTTTCCTCCACCACTTCCATCCTTGTTTTTCTCACAAACACTTGAGCAATCCATTGACATATTCATTCTATAGGAGTGTTCTTGTGAGAGTGTTTATTGGTGATCAAAGTGTTTAGATCACCAAGAGTTCTTCTTGTATTTTGAGGAGGCGGACAAGTGTGTTCGCGGTGAATTCGAGTTCGTGTGTGAACTCCTTGTTGAGGTGCGGTCTCGGTGAGCTAGAGAGCTTGCGGTGTGTACGGACTAGGGAGTCCGAGAGCTTGTAGGTGTTGCGGCACCGAGGAGTGATCCGGTGGGATCGATTCTAGTGAAAATCCTTCATAGTGTTGAAGGCGGGGATGTAGAGCAAGTGTGCTCGGACCTCGAAACAAATCCCTTGTGTTTGCGATTGCTCACTCTCTCTCTATCTCCTTATTTATATCTTGCATGCTTCTATTGTGTTTATCTTTACATGCTCGAATTCTTATTGTGCTTAATTGATATATGCTTGGGGATTGTTTGCTAACACTAGTTTTCAACCAAGAGAGCCAACGCGGCACCTCAACTCTTATTTAGAGGAATCTTGAGGAGTTAGTCCAGAGCCCTTCACGGGGAATTCGGCTACACTCTTGTGTTAAACTTGGTGTTTAGTGTAAGAAGTTTAATTTGCATCATATAAGTTTTTAATTCCGCATTTAGTGACCATTAGATTAGCCATCACCTATTCACCCCCCCTCTAGGTGATTACACAAATTGCTTTCTGGATGTGGACGGTCGACAAGGCGGTCGACCGAAGCTCCAACTGTCAAATTTTTGACCGTTAGCGGTCGACCTGGTCGGTCGACCGCCAGCCACCAGAGCTGAATATTCATCCCAACGGCTAGTTTTTGATTGGGGCTTTATATACCCCATTTGTATGGGATTTTCACCAAGATTTTAGAGCCAAAAATTTCAGATCTCTTCTATTGTTTTAAGCAAAAACTTTTGGGTTCAAATTGCTATTCCTTATTTGTTTTTAAAGTGTTTTGTATTTCAAAGAAAATAGGCTTTTGGGAATTATTTTTGATCTATAAATTCTATATCTATTTGGTGTTTTTCCCAAGTGACTTTCTTTGATCAAATACTTTGTTTTCCACACTTGAGCCATATCATTCTATCCTTTCTATAGGATTTTTTATTTGTGGGAAAAGAATTTGTTTGTGGTTGTGGAAACCACCAAGTGTTGTACCCTTCTTTATTTGTTGTATCCCTCTTTGGTAGAGTTGATTTGGAGTGGTGGTTAGCTCCCTCTTTAGTAGAGGTTGAGGTTGTGTTTTGCTCCCTCTAGTGTGAGATGGAGTTTGGATTTGTATCCCTCTTTTGAAGAGGTGGATTGTGATTGTTTGGCTAAGGGCCTACCCCACTTGTGTGAGGTTGTGTTTGTGTTGCCTCGGTGGAGGTTGTATTGGTGAGAGAGAGGAGTTCAGTACTCCCGGTTGTATTTGCCCCAAAATCCTCGGTGGAGATTCCCTGTGTGGGAGTCCTAGGTGGACAAGTTAGTGGATTGAAAATCCTTCTCGGTGAAGGCGGGGACGTAGAGCTGGGTGCTCAAACCTCGAAACACATCTTATTGTTTGCGTTTGATCCATTGACTCTAAACTCTCTCTCTTTACTTTTGTGCCTTGCATCATCCATATTGCATATTCATACTTATATGCTTGGCTTGTTTGTGTGTGCCTCACTTGTGCTTAACCGCGAAAGCTTCATATAGCGCCTCAACTCTTATTCAGAGGAATCAAGAGGAGTTAGTCCAGAGCCCTTCACCGGGAATTCGGCTACACTCGTTGGTTGCACTAAGTGTAGTTGCAATTAGTTTTAATTTTCGCATTTAGTTTATTAGATTAGTTGTACACCTATTCACCCCCCTCTAGGTGTACTTTCAATTGGTATTAGAGCCTACCTCCTGATATTTGGTTTAACCACCTAGGAGTGTGATCTTGGTTGCTAATCTATCATTTGCATTTGCACACTTTTATTGTTTACACACACTCATGGATTGCTTGTCACCTCCCATGTTTGATGTCTCCAACATTGACATGTGAAAATTTAGGATGTCCATGTACTTAAAAACCCTAGGCTTGCATGTTTACCTTGCTATTACCAAGAAATCCTACTCTAATGATAGCAAGCATTTAGAGGCCAATGCACAAGCCCTTGAGGCACTTAGAAGCACGCTTAATAAAGAATATCTTATGCTTGTTTCTAACTGTGATTCCGCCTTTGCAGTGTGGAACACTTTGACCTCCTCCAAGCTTCAATTGCCAATCCAAACGGAGGATGAATCTAGTGGAGAATCTGGGCAACAATGCTACATGGTCCAAGGGAATGACTCCCTTGGGGTATACTCGGAAACTCAAGTAGATAGTGATGATGCTAGTTCTTCATGTAATGACTATGTTGATCCAATGCCTTGAATGAAGAACTTTCAATTGTATGTGAAAAATTGCTTGAAAAATATAATCTTTTGAAAAAGAAGAGTTTTGAACTAAAAGATGAAAATAAGGATTTGTGTTCAAAACTAGACTTGGTTTTGTAAGAGAAAGTGAAGATTTCTAATGAAAGGGATTCATTGAAATCTAGACTAGATCTTGCCCTAAAAGAAAATGAACTTTTGAAAAATAAAAATGATTGTGAAATATTTGAAGAAAAATAAAGTTATGTCTTCAAAAGTTGATTTTGTGTTAAAAGAAAATGATTCTTTAAAAATAAAAAATTGCTTCAATTTCAAATGATTTAGAAGTTTGTTTAAACAAAAATGAATCTTTGAAAAATGATATAGATTCACATGTTTGCCTTGCTAGTGTAGTTCACCTAGCTTATCTATTGCTTGCCCCTCTTCTTTTAGGATTGACAATGGCATATGTTTGTTAAAGAAGAGTGTGGATTGTTTGGGCTCCACTTTGAGCCATTGTGTTTTGAGTCAAACACGTTTGGAATCTTTGTCTCGAAAGAAACAAGTTCCATCTTTGCATGCACACCATCCACGGCATACACATGCTCCTCACGTACACACCCATCACATGTATGCTCATGTGTACACTTGTACACATTGTGGACGTAAGGGCCACCTTGCTAAATTTTGCTATGATAGAGTTCATGATGTAAATTTAGCAACTAAGTTTGTTTGGGTTAGGAAAGGAACTACCCCCTTGGACCCAAAAGAGTTTGGGTACCAAAAGACCACCCCTATCCTATTTGATGTAGGTGTGGACTCTCGCATGACGTGAGAGCGATGGTGCCTTAAGGTGGATGCGTTCCGAGCCTGAAAGATTTCTATTTGGATGCATCGCTTTCAAGGGGAGTTTGGTGGGAGGACTACCTTGTTTTAGAGAACTAGAGAGGTACCATCATCGGTTTTGGTATCGATCTCTAACTCCCGTTTATATTTACATGCTTTCCACATTATTGAGTTTAGCATGTTTTATTAGTATGTTAAATGCCATGATTATTAGATCATTGAAATGCATGTATAGCATTTGAGATCACTCATGTTTATATGGACCCATATTTAGTGAACTCACTTTAGTTTAGCTATCATGTATATCATAAATCTAATGCATGTGCATTTGACATAATAATTATATGAGTTTTGTTTTGATTTCTATGCTTCATGATTTGGTTACATGTTTGGATGTAGGTTTTCATTAAAACATGGATATATACTTGTACATCTAGTGAGCCACAAATAGACTTTTATATGTTTGTGTTTACATGCTCATTTGTGCTTGTTAAATGTACTAGTATAGCCTAGTTTGATGATTCATACATTTGACTTGTATTCCCATTTTATATGCATATTTTCATGTTTATTTTAACTTCATGTATATGTCTATCTTGTCCCAACTATTGGTTATACATATACATCCTTTGAGCCACGTGCCTTCATGCATATATCTTTGTGGACTCGTTTATATTTGGATATGTATGTATATTTTAGTTTGTACATGACATACATATACCTTGAAGATTAAATCGTGTTGATGATTTTATGTTTAAAGGAATTTCAATTGAGCTTATTGCCTATCTTTCATGATATGTTCTTCACATTTTATTTGTACACTCACCTTACTTGTTTACTCATGTTTTTTCATGAGTCATATTCATGCTTCATTGACTTTGAGTGTTGGCTATCATGTGAATTTCATGTTTCATGAAAAATATTTTTGTTTTATTCCTTGCTTGAAGGATTTCGTACTAGTTTTCAAATTTTTCATATAACTAGCTCGTATTCTTCATTTGGAAGAGTTTTCAAACATATTCTATTTTCAAACCTATTTTTGAAAACCCTTTCCTTTAACGGGCGGTTGGTTGGGCGACCATTCCTTGTATGTTCATATTGAAAATCATTTTAAATATGTGCATGAAATGGGTGGAAGGTAATATGAGTTATACACTTGATCTTATTATTGTTTCAATTGGTATCATTGGATCCTTTCAATTGGTATCACTATTGACATTCCTTTGTATACTCATATATGTTTTATTTGTGCTTACTATATCTCTATATTTTTAAGCACAAATTTTGGTTATGCTAAGCTTGATTTTTAATGACTATTATGTTTCAATTGATTAGTTTTCAATTGGTATCCTAATACAAGCTTATGCATCATTTTAGTTGGTATTTCATAAAGGGGAGAAAATCGTATTTCATCTTTCAATTGGTATTTGGTTTACCTTGATTTCCACTCCCACACTTTATGTTGAAAATGATTGAAAAATGAATATTGATTTTAATTTGGTATCATATGTTCAAAATGAAAAATACTTACAATTGGTATCAAGATGTTTATTTGTTTACTTTCAATTGGTATTGAGAAACTTCAAAATTTGTGTTTATCAAGAAAATTAAAAAAAAATGTTTTGATATGTATTGCCTATATGCAAGGGGAGCTTAACATCTCTTCTACATATAGATTCATGTTGAGTGTATCTTATATTGAGGAGCTTGACAACTCTTCTTTATGCGATACACGTGTGTAGGGGGAGCTTCACATCTCCTCTTATGCATTGCATATTAGCATTATGTGAGTTAGGGCTTGTCATCCCTTCTTTATGTAATGCATATGTAGGGAAGTTAACTTAGCGTCTTCCTCTTCATGAATGTATATCGCATATATCTTTTTTATTGATTTGTTTGATGTCACCCCTTTATTTATTTTTGTTTATGACAAAAAGGGGGAGAACATTGTTTTCTTTGACCCCTTTGTTGATGATTGACAAAAAGGGGGAGAAGTTTGAGTTTTTATGCATGTATTTGAGTTTTTATATGCATATAGTTTAGTTTTTATTGCTTGGTATCAAGAGCTTCTTTTTTTTTTTTTATTGGTATCAAGAGCTTCTATTGTTTGATTAGTTTTTTTAATTGATTGATATCAAGAGCATGTATTTAAGAACTGTTTATTTTAAAAAGGAAAAAGAATTTTTAAAAAGTTTGGTATCAAGAGCATGTTGTTATCTAGAGCATGTTCATTTCATTATTTTATGCATGATTATGCATATTCATGTTTAGTATTCATTGCATATCTTATTTTTATGCTATACATGAGTTAAGGGGGAGCTTCTTTGAAGCTTAACTTTAATCCATGCATATATAACTCATGAGTTTTGTCATCATCAAAAAGGAGGAGATTGTTGGCCCAGAGGCCATCCACTCTAGTTTGATGATGATTAACTCATGTAGTTTATGTTTACTAATAATCTTGTGATGTTTAGTTTCAGATCTCTAATCAAGAAATTAGTAGGTGATTAGCTTCAACCAAGGTGTTTTGGAGCTTCTCACATGGTGATTCAAGAGTCAAGCGACAAAGTCATATCTAGCACTCGTTGGAGTCAAGCTCGGTAGATCACGGTTTGGATCGAGTCGACTTGGAGACGGCGCTCTATAAGAAGACATCGGTACCTAGTTTAGTCTATGTTTTAGATCCATGTGTTAAGACTAGATAGTGTGATATGCTCAAGTTCACAACACACACACTTGTTTAAGTTTTCATGTTTATCGGTTTTCGATTTTTTGTTTAACCGATCTTATTTTCATGAATAGAAAGATTCAAACAAGTTTACATGGTTTTATGTATATTAGACTTGTTCTATATACATGTATGCTTCATATCTTAAATAAACTTATTTTGATATGCCTATTCATGTGTTTAGGTTTTGTATTGTAACAAAACATGTTTTTGAAATTATTGTCAAAAACTATGATATATATCTTATATGTATATTGGATTATATCCATATACTATATGTTTTAAAAGTTGTTTAATATCATGTTCTTGTATTTGAATGAGTTTTGGACAAAACAAATTTTCATTTGAAAAATCCAAGTTCGGAAAATACGGATTTTGGTTTTTGGCAAAATTTCCATAAAACAAAAATGGTTCAAAGAGTTTGAAATTGTGTTGAAATTTTTCACACAAGTTTGTATTTCAATGTTTTATACTGAACTGATTTTTGTGGATTTTAGAGAATTTATGGGATTTATTAAGATTTTTTAAACCAAGTTTTCTGTCCCAAAATGCAGCCTGCCAGGCTCTGGCAGTCAACCAGGCCGGTCGACCGGACCAAAGTCGGTCGACCGGACCGGTCGACTGACGTGCACAAAACATGCACGCTTGGCCAGCCACTTGGGCCGGTCGACCGAGCGGTCGACCGATTGCAAGTACCCCACTCTCGGGTGGAGGCGGTCGACAGACCGGTCGACGTAAGGCTGGATGGTCGACCAAGCGGTCGACCGGCCAGAGAGCAAATTGCTCTCTGGATTGGGACGGTCGACCGGGCGGTCGACCGAGCTCCAACGGTCAAATTTTTGACCGTTGGCGGTCGACCGGGCGGTCGACTGCCAGCAGCCAGAGCTGAATATTCAGCCCAACGGCTAGTTTTGATTGGGGCTTTATATACCCCATTTGTATGGGATTTTCACCAAGATTTTTAGAGCCAAAAATTTCAGATCTCTTCTATTGTTTAAGCAAAAAGTTTTGGGTTCAAATTGCTATTCCTTGTTTGTTTTTTAAAGTGTTTTGTTATTTCAAAGAAAATAGGCTTTTGGGAATTATTTTTTGATCTATAAATTCTATATCTATTTGGTGTTTTTCCTAGTGACTTTCTTTGATCAAAACACTTTGTTTTTCACACTTGAGCCATATCATTCTATCCTTTCTATAGGATCTTTTATTTGTGGGAAAAGAATTTGTTTGTGGTGTGGAAACCACAAGTGTTGTACCCTCCTTATTTGTTGTATCCCTCTTTGGTAGAGGTTGATTTGGAGTGGTGGTTAGCTCCCTCTTTGGTAGAGGTTGAGGTTATGTTTTGCTCCCTCTAGTGTGAGGTGGAGTTTGGATTTGTATCTCTCTATGTGAAGAGGTGGATTGTGGTTGTTTGGCTAAGGCCTACCCTTTTGTGTGAGGTTGTGTTTGTGTTGCCTCGGTGGAGGTTGTATTGGTTGAGAGAGGAGTTCGGTACTCCCGGTTGTATTTGCCCAAAATCCTCGGTGGAGGTTCCCTGTGTGGGAGTCCTAAGTGGACAAGTTAGTGGATTGGAAATCCTTCTCGGTGAAGGCGGGGACGTAGAGCTGGGTGCTCTAACCTCGAAAACACATCTTGTTGTTTGTGTTTGATCCTTGACTCTAAACTCTCTCTCTTTACTTTTGTGCCTTGCATCATCCATATTGCATATTCATACTTATATGCTTGGGCTTGTTTGTGTGTGCCTCACTTGTGCTAAACCGCGAGAGCTTCATATATAGCGCCTCAACTCTTATCAGAGGAATCAAGAGGAGTTAGTCCAGAGCCCTTCACCAGAATTCGGCTACACTCGTTGGTTGCACTAAGTGTAGTTGCAATTAGTTTTAATTCCACATTTAGTTTATTAGATTAGCGGTACACCTATTCATCCCCCCTCTAGGTGTACTTTCAATAATATCCACAACAATCCTATATTCATGGTTATCCAACAGGGATCAACAGGAGTATAGTATCAGGGTCTCCCTTTTTCAGGGGTTCAAGTATACAAAAGTTTAGGAGAAACAGGAGTTCAGGAGTACCATGTCAAATCATGTCGTGATAATATATATAGATACATCCGATAGTCAGTCCAATCATCATCAATGAGAAGTGATAGCATCATGATATCAAGGATAAGAGTACAGGTGTCCGTGTGTAATAGTATCCAAGATGTATGTACAGTCAAATGTATATACCAGTCAAGTGAGTATGTCAAGTAGTAATAGTATGCAGTCATAATCGATGTCGAATATAGTGATATGGATGAAGTAAGCATGTCAGAAATAGTCAGACAGTGTAAGTATAATTTCAAGTGTCATATACATCATAAGTAGGTGTCAGTATATCATAGTAATAGTCATAACATCATTAAGTGTCAAGTATAACATTAGTAGATATAAGTGTCAAGTATAACATGTACATGTCATTAAGTGCAGTATAACATGGTGCCAGATATCGAGTGTCAAGTATAGCATGTCAAATACTGGTGTCATATATCGAGTGTCAAGTATAGCATGTTAAATATCAGTGTCATAGATCAAGTGTAACATGTCAAGTACGGTATCAGATATCAAGTGTCAGGTAACAGGGTCAAGTGTAACATATCAGTGTCGGTGTCGGATATCAAGTGTCATGGATCAGGGTCAAGTATAACATATCAAGTGTCATGGATCAGGTGTCAAGTATAACATATCAAGTGCGGTGTAAGTATCAAGTGTCAGGTAACAGGGTGTCAAGTGTAAACATATCAGTGCCGATGTCAAATATCAAGTGTCAGGTAACATGGTACAGGGGAATAATATAAATAAATATTTCACACTCTTCACAACCATATTTATAACAATAATAATTTAGTTTATTAATTAGCCATGCGAAGCCGAGCGAAGCGGGAGCAAATCTAGGCATACCCAGAATAAATACCAGTTCAACAAATTATAATAGCGGCGTACAAGTATTCATAAAACATGCTAATTTTAGAAATCACTCGTATATCATATACCAACTCACATAATGAGACCTCATGTATCAAAAAGCAAGATAATAATTATTAGGCACGTAACGATGGTAATAAAGCATGAAATAACATAAGAAATGTACTCGCCTAAATCATGGGAAAACGGCATAAAATCTCGGAACACCATAAGCACGTGCACACCACTAATCCATATATTAAAATATACACACACACACACACACACATATATATATATATATATATATATATATATATATATATATATATATATTATTTTTAGAGAAAGAAAGAGAAGAGAGAGAGAGAGAGAAGAGTATTTGTTGGAAATTTTAAAAAGGAAAAGAAAAAGTGGAAAAAGGAAAGAAAGAAAGAAAGAAAGAAAGGAGGGGTATGTTGGAAAATATGGAGATGTAATTAGGGAATGAGGGGGATGGGTAAAATGGAAAGGAGTAAAAAGGGAAGAATTAAAATAAAGAAAGACAGAAAGAAAGAAAGAAGGAGAGGGGTGTTGGCCGGCGGCTGGCCCACCACCGGTACCGCCAGGAAGGGGTGGCGCCAGCTTGGGCCCAGGGGAGGGTGTGGAGTTGGGTATATGGTGTGGTGGTGTTGTTGTTGTTTGTTGGTGGGGTGATGGTGTGGTGGTGGTGGTGGTTGTTGCTGGTTGTGAGGAGTTGGAGGAGGAGAAGGAGATGATGATGGGGTAGTTGGAGTGGCAGAATTGGTGGAGTTGGTGGTGAATTTTGGAGGAGAAAAGGAGGAATAAGTTATGGGTTTGTTGAAATTGGAGGTAGAGGAGTGGTGGTTGATTGTAAAGGAGGTGGGTGGAGCGGAGAGGAGGGTTTGGGGGACAGCGGCGCTGGCCTAGGGAGGTGGTGGTGCGGCGGTGGTGATTGTGGAGGCGGCGGTGGTCATGGTGGATGTGTTGGTTGGTGGAGAAATAAAATGGAGAAGATGAAGAAAGAAAAAGGGAAGAAGGAAAGAAGTAAAATGAGAAGAAGGAGAGGGGGAGAATGGGTGAGGGATGGGGGAGGGGATGGGCTGTGCAGCTCATCATGTTGCTGCTACTACTACGTCCTGGCTGCTGTCGCAGGGATGGTAGGGGATGGGGAGGTATGGAGTAGGTAAGGGGGGAAGGAAGAAAAAGAAAGAAAAGAAAAAGGAAAAGTAAAGGAAAAAATAACGAAAAAAATTAATAATTAAATATATTATTAAATAATTAAATTAACACAATATTCTAGGAGTATAAAGTAGAGAAGTGGAGAAGAAAAAGCAAGAAAAGAAAAGAACGATAAATGATATTATTATTATTATAGGGTAAAATTTGACTGTTTCAGAATCGCTCCGAAAAATTCTTAAAATAGAAAATATTATTTTAAGATGTTCGGTGAAATTGGATCTGAGAAATTCAATTTAGTTTTTAAACTAAAAATTTTAGAATATTCCAGAGGTACGGTCGACACCAGAAATCGATTAAATTTTGATAAATTCTGAAAAATCTCAAAAAGTGTATTTAGATAGAAAATAAAATTCTAAGAAGTAATGTGAAAGCTATTTCTGAAAATTCAACTCCATTTAAAAGCTAAAAAATTGGGAATCGGTTAGTGATGCCAACTAACACCGGTTTTAGAGATTTTGTAAAATAATTCTGAAAAATTTTAAAAAATCATGAAAAATCTAAAATATTATAAAACAGTGTTGAAACTAAAATCGTTCAAATTGAACTATCAGAAAGGTTAAATCATGTAGCATGCTGGTATCGGGTCCCCGGTCCGGGTCAGGGCTGACTGCAGGACTAAGAATTCAGATCCGATACCAAATAACATAAGGTATCACAACTAAAAAAATTAAATACTAAAAGAAAATTGAAATAATACGGTCAAAAATTTTTGGACATGTATCTGTGTACGTATCCCGGGAACGGGGTGCTACAAGTACAAAACATGATTATTTAAGATAATGAGCATTGAAACCAAAACATGCTAAAATTGTCAAATATAAAAGCATGTAAACTAAAATATGAGTTTAGAGATAGTTACCAAATCACATGCACTATTCTCTAAGCCTCAAAACCATGGTGGTTCTCCCACCAAACATCCTTGATAGCGATGCAACAATTTGGTATGTCCATCTAGCTCATGCATCCACCACCAAGGCACCATACCTCTCACGTCATGAGAGAGCCCACACCTACATACCAAATACAAGAGGTGAAAATTTTGGTACGCATTTCTTTTGGATCCATGGGGATTAGTATTATAAGGAACCCAAAATATTTTATTTGTAAAATTTATATGATTTATCTTATTAAAAAAAACTTTGCTAAATGGCCTTGCGGCCACAATGTGTACATATGTACACTCTAGCATGTATATGAGTAATGTGAGTGCGAGCATGGTGTGCTACGCATGTCGTGGGGCTTGTGCATGAATATGTAGAATTGCTTCTTGCAAAACATGAATTCCAATCTAGAGTGTTGAATGCACATTGGCTCAAAGTGGAGCCCAAACAATCAATATTCTTCTTCATAATGCAAATATCATTATTAATTTTGAAGAAAAGATATGAGCATGAGAATCAATAATCTTTTTCTTTTTAGAAAATTTTCATTTTCTTTTAAAAATTTCTTTTCAAAGAGTTATTTCTTCCAAAACAATCTCTTTTTCTTTTTCCACCAAAGTGATTTTATTTTTCAAAGAATTATTTCCTTCACAAATGTCATTTAATTTTGAAGATAAGAAAATATTCTCCTTTTTCAAAAGTTTATTTTCTTTTGAAATACGTTAAAATTTATTTTGAAAAGAATGTTTTTCTTTTAGAATGGAATCATATTTATTTTTTAATTTTTTATTATCTTTTTTAAGCAAATCATATTTTTCAAGAAGTTGTTGGTAAAATAAAGTAAGCTCATCATATGACATGTCAACCTCTTCATAAAGCTCGAATTCAGAGTTACCTTAAGGGGGTTTTCCCTTGGACCATGTAGCATATGTAAGAAGCATCACTTCCATCATCCGAGTCACTCCCCATGTAGTATTGCTTTTGTTCACAAGAGAGACAAGTGTGTTCCATACTGCAAAAGCCGAATCAAAGTTAGCAACCCTACATAAATAATCATCATTTATGGTGGATTTTAAAGCATGGATGGCTTTGTGTTAGCCTCAAGATGTTTGCCATTTAAACAATAAGAATTTTTAATAGAGGTAAGGTAAGTAGACATGAATCCCTAGGGCTTTTAGGTACATAGACATCTTAACTTTCCAAGTTTAGATGTTAAGAATGTCAAACATAGGAGATGTCATAAAATTCATATGTGTGTGTAAATAAAAATTGTGATTAGCTAACCAAGATCTTACTCCTAAGTGGTTAAACCTAATATCAGGAGCCTAGGCTCTGATACCAATTGAAAATACACTTAGAGGGGGTGAATAGGTATGCTAGCTAATCTAAAGATGAATGATGCGGAATTAAAATTATTTAGACAAACTAAAACTATTAAGCTAAACACACAAAGTATAATACAAGAGCGTAGCCAAATTCCCAGTGAAGGGCTCTGGACTATCTTCTCAAGATTCCTCTAGATTAAGAGTTGAGGTGCCACTATGGCCCTCTTGGTTGAATACAAGTGTAAGCAAACAATCCCAAGAATATCAATTGAACACAAGATATATCAAGCATGTAAGGAGATAAATAATGTAAGCATGCAAGATATATAAACACAAGTGAGAGATAGAGAGAGCAATCGCAAACACAAGAGAATTGTTTCAAGGTTCGAGTACCCTTGCTCTATGTCCCCACCTTCAACACTATGAAGGATTTCCACTAAAAATGATCCCGCAAGATCACTCGGTACCACAACACCTACAACGAGTTCACACTAGAACTCTTGGACTCACTAGTCTCTCTCTTGTTCCCGCAAGAACAACACACGCAAGCACACTAGCTTGCCACAGCCGCACCTCTACACCGAGCTCCCACAATAACTCGTCACAACACGAACTCGCAAATTTGCCTCTTCAAATACAAGACGAAACACTTGGTGATCTCATTACTTTGATCACCACAAACCTTCTCACAACAAAGATCCTAGGAGGATTGATATAGCAATGGAAAGCTCAAGTTTGTGTGAGAAAAATAAGTAGAGTAGTGGAGGAAAACTCAAGAAATCTCTTTACAAAAACACTCTTGAAAATTCTCCTTTTGATATGGAAGTATTAGTTCTAAAATAAGTGGAGAAAACCTCTAGAGAGATGGGAAAAACTGGCTTTGAAACTCTTTCAAAATCTTGTGTAAAACAGCCCAGAACAGCCCCCTTATATAGACTCCCAAAACTAGCCGTTGGGGTCCAACTCAGCAGGAAACTCTGTTGTTGGTCGACCAGCCGATCGACCGGCTAACGGACCAAAATGTAACCGTTGGGGCTGCCGGTCGACCGCCCGGTCGACCATTCCCTGGGCTTGACCTGTCGGTCGACCGCCGGTCGACTGGGGCCAGATCTAGAGAGCAAAGCTCTCTGGCCGGTCGACCGGCGCTAGATCCAGAGAGCAAAGCTCTCTGGACGGTCGACCGCCCGATTGACCGGCCCACAAGCCAAATAGTCGTGCACGTTTCTGTGCACATCGGTTGACCGCCTGGTCGACCGACTTTTGGATCGGTCGACCGCTAGAAGGCCAGGTTTGAAATTTTGGGGATTAAAAACTTGGTCTTTTTAACCTCAATAAAATCACATAAAATCTACAAAAATAGGTTCATTGAAATACTTTTAAGTACAAATTTGTGTGATAAAAAATCAACACATATTACAAACTTTTTGAACCATATTTATTTTTATAATATAGAAATTTAGCCTTAAATAAAAATCTGCATTTTTCAAAATCAATCTTCAATTTGAAAAACGATTTTCCCAAAACTTCTCCAAAAGCAAAAACAAGATATTTTAAACACTTGTGAAGCTTAGTGTGTATGGATCTGATCCAATACAGATATAAGATGAAATATCTATGTTTTGACAATAAACTCTAAAATAAGTTTTGATAAATACAAAACTCAGAACACATGATATAGAAACATCAAATAAGTTTTTCTATACTTTTGAACCAACAGTGTGCATTGATGAAATCCAAAACATATATAAACCATATAAATACATTTTGATGAACTCTATTCATGAAACATAAGATATATACTTTGAAGCTCAAAACCTAAATGGTATTTTCTAAAATCAAAACAATTTTATGAAAACACATAGAAATTTTGTGTGTCTGTGAGCTTGAGCAATCCACAACTAATTTATCCTTTACATTTTATCTAAAATATAAAATCTTAACACTTACAAAACACGACTCAAGTCTTGAAAATCTCCTCTTGAAAATCGTCTTCTCCTTCTTAACTTGGTCCAAACCTTGATCCATGAGCTAGACTCCTCTTGAGTACTTGATGCGATCTTGATGCGTGAGCTCTTGAATCAACACATGATAGCTTCAAAACTTGACTTGAATCTTTTATTGAAGCTAAACACCTACTAAGATCTTGATCAAATATCTGAAACTGAATAAGCACAAGATTGATTAGTCTCTAAAACTGCATATTTCATACCACATTTTCAAATTTATTTCATATTAAATTCTGCTAATAATATCACTCTTGTATGTTTCTAGGTGCATGGTGTGCAATGAAGAAGAAGACCCTAAATCAGCATTTAATGGGTGATTAAAGGCCTATAATATAGACATTGACCTTGGAGAGCAGTTTCATCAAAACCAGGGGCCCAAAACAAGAAACCAGGACCTGCAACTGACAGGGAACAGATGGGACAACACAGGCCATAATACGGTAGCAGAAACGCGGCTATGGCCGCGTTTTTACGGCTATACGGGCGTGACCGCGCCCGTACTTTGTGCCATGGTTGTCCCTCTGGCCCCCTTTTCCCTGGTGCCTATATATACCCCCGGGGTTCTTCAGTTAAAGATATACAGAGAGTTAGGGTAGTTTTCTTTCTTGTTGTAGTTTAGGGTAGTTTAGGTTAGTTGTTCTTCTTTTTCTTTTGTATTTTTCATTTCTTATAGATCTTGTAATAGGAGAGAGAGTAGTACATGGTTGGAAAGCAAGAGCACTTGTAATAAAAGGTGACAATCTATGAAAGGTTCTCTCTTTACCTTTCTTCGTTTTCTTCTCTCTAACTCCTTTTACATGTTTAGCTAATTTTCTCTCATGGCAACTAACTACTAACCACTAACTCGCTAACTTGTTATTTGATAATCCACATGAATCTAATAGCCTCTACTTAGCCTTGCTCTTGCAAGAGCCATTGATGGCTCATGATGATGGATTCTAATACTCTAACATCCTAACTCTCTAACAAGCTAACATTATTTTATTCCATGCTTACTCTTATTTAGTTTTGATGGTTTAAGTGTAGCTTGCACTTGTTTTGTTGAGTTTGGATGTGAAAGTTATCGTATGGATTATGCTTTAAAATGCTCTTGAACCAAGGACTAGTGATGGCCAAGGATAACTGTGAGGCAACTATTACTAAGATGTTAGCATAGTTAGTGGAGTCATTAGTAGTTAGTAGCCATGGGTTTTCTTTATCTTTTCACTTTAGTTTAAAAATATCAAAAATCACAAATATCTTCTTTTATATGTTTCCCACTTCTTTGTGTTTTCACCGTACTCTTCTCTTTTCATTCTTTATTTTCTTTTCTTTTTATTCTTTCAAACATTGAAGAACCGTTAACATACACGTGAACATACCGTGTAAGCTTCTATCGCCTCTCATCCTTGTGGATTCGACTCGTTTTAGCCTCTATGCTATAATGAAAGTATCAAGGAAGCCAAAACACACAAACTTTAACTCTTGATTTCAAAACATACACTTTTCGTTCGCGATTTTCCCCCGATCAAATTTTGGCGCCGTTGCCGGGGATGGGAATGGTTTGATTTCACCTTTTATTTAACTGTTCTTCTTTGTTTTTGGTGTACAGTTCAAATTCTTTAGCATTGCGAAAGTCCACACTTTCTCTTGTGTGGTTGGGTAAATTCTTGTATATTCTTATATTCTGCTGCTAAATTCTGTTTATATTACCTATGCACTGTAATAATTAAGAAATAAAATACAGAAATTGGATGCTTTAAAATAGTTTAGACATTTACATCTAGGCACGTGTCAATTCTCATCCCAATATACTGTATTTTATTCTTGTGTTGTTGTGATCTTGACGGAGGTGTCCATATTGCATAACATATAGTTAGGACAAACATGTGGGCGATTTACTCTCTTGTGTGTTCATTCTTATCCATATTGCACACTTACATGAATTGGATTTAAGGGCAAAACCTAATACAACATAAGGTGGGAAAGTCATTACCCTCCCTTAGCTAAAAATCACCTCCCCACTCACACAACCCAAGCCTAAATAAAACTTGCTAGACGTTGGCCTCTAGGGACATTTCGGACTCATTTAAGCGATTGATATAAGGGAAAAGTTGTTAGAAGTTGACTATTGTCAAATTGGTGTCTAAGGTTGGGGATTGAGAGGCAAAACCTCGAAGAACAGTGGTTGGCATAATTAGGCCCGTCGCTCCAGCACGGATATCTCCTACTGATCTTGCCCCTACCTAGCCAATTAACTCGTGGTCAGATTCTAACAATGTACCCCCGTGGACAGTTTAACTGGTTAGGAGTCATCAAGTCTAAGTCAACCCTAGTATAGGCTTGTTTTCTTTTCCTTTTTCTTTATTTGTTTGTTTGTTTGTTTGTTTTCTTTTCGTAAATTGTGATATGGATTTCAACAACAACAATTTTTCATTCAAATGTGAATCCATATTTCACCCCAACCTCTTTTGACTCGGATAATTCCGACCCGACTATGTACAACATGAACCAACCATATATGCCGAATTGGGATTATCCGACTCAATATGTGCCCCAGTCCCAATACTATGAACAAGACTGGAATAATCATCACCACTCTTTACCGAGTCAATGGAGATACCACTCCCTTGAATATTATGATCAACCACCTTACCAACATCCAGCTTCATACTCCTTCCTTCGAACACCCATTTGAAGAATCTATTGACTGGGAAAAGAGGATGGAAGCCTTATAGGAACTCGAGCGACGAATTCAAAGTCTAGAAGACTTAAAATTCCATCAAAGTTTTCAAATCCAAGCTTCTTACTCCATTTTTCATGTCTCACAAGAACATACCAACTTAGAAAAGAGTATGGAATCCATAATTCAATTCCAAAGCGATCCCTTCAATATGATAGAAAAGAGACTTTGTCGATTGGAAAACATGTGTAGGAATAAGGAAACTCTCCCTACCCAATCTTTGACTGTTCCTAACACTTCTAATCATATTGATGAAAACCAAAAATCATAGAATCTTGAAGACTTTGACCAAGATTCAATTTCACCACAAAACCTTGAACTTGATCAATACCAACCCTTTAACAAATTGGCAAGTTTCATTTCAATGAACTCGAACTTGAATATGAATGTGAACTTGACCCACAACTTTGTGATTCAATTCCAATCTTTGAATCTATATTGACTCCAGTATCCTTACCCAAGTTGGACCCTTTGCCCGAGCCAACATTGATTCATGTATCCATGGATTTTGAAATTGAACCACTTCTTTTGGATAATCACATTTCATTGATGGGAACAGAATGTGAAATTAAATTCTGTGATTTGGACTCAACTCTTGAACCTAAACTGACTCTCGAACCCAAAGTTAATTTTCCCGAGTTAGTATTTGTTCCCGAACTTTTCATTTCAAAGTCTAAATCATCCATTCGACAAAATCACATTCTATTGTTGGACAAAGGTATTGACCAGAATGACTCAGTGATGATATTCCAAGATTGGTCATGTAAAGGGAATAATTTTCATGATAGGATCTGGCATGATCCTATTAAAATTGAGAATTGTAAATATGTAAATAAAAATGAGGTCAATAAAGGTGGGTTTCTGCAAGATCCACGATATCTTAATTGGGTAGGAATGCTTGGCCCAGTCAGACCACCACCGGAACCACCACCATGAGGTAATTTTCTTTCACTCTACATTTGTTTCATGTATATACACATTCATGATGCATTGAGGACAATGCATGAGATAAGTGTGGGGGAGGGTTTACTAACATAGTTCGTTTTACATTTTCTTTCTTTTACACTTCTTTTTAGGAACTTTTAAAAAAATTCTCTTTTATAAAGAAACTCTTTCTTTTCTTTTTATAAAACTTTTTGAAACAAGATAAATAGTTTTGATTTTTTTTTAAAGAAAATTAAGATTATCTTAGGAATTAGGAAGACCTAAAATTATGAAATTTTAAACTGAGTCAAAATAATAGATCTTATTTAAATTTTAGGATAAGGAAGTAAGATTGGAAAGATAATTTGATCTTGAATTTTTTTCCTAGATTTATGCACACACTTACACAATTTTTAGGATTGAAACAAAGACTGAAAATGCCATAAATATATATATATATATATATATATATATATATATATATATATATATATATTTATATATATAATATATATAAATGAAATGATGATCAAATACTTATTGAAGTTGGGTAACTATGCCTCAGGAAGCGTGATTATTCAGACCTAAAATGGTGGACAAAAATAAAATAATCTTCTTTAGTTTTGTGGCCTTATTTACTCGAGTCCTTAAGTCCGAGGGATGTTTTCTCATCTAGCGCCCTAAGATCATCTGGTTGGGAGTCACTGGCTAAAGGCTCACTACCCGGGTAAATAAGAAAGCCTAAAAAAACTAAGGGAAGAAAAAAGAAAAAGAAAGAGATAAAAAATAAATATACACAAATCAATGGCAAGAAAGTTTGAGTCAATATCTCAAAAATCTTCATAGTTCACAAAGTACATATTTTTCTAAGAGTTTTATGAAAGATCAAAGAATCAATTCAATTTTAAATTCTTACATTTAATTTATAACAAGATTTTGCATTTCGACATAGTTTAAGGAAGAATAATTTCTGGTAACCAATGACCTTGGATCACTTATATTTTCGCAAAAAATATTTTAACACTTTTCTCTATTTCAAAATGGGTTTTCAAAATATTAACATTTGATTTCTTTTTTTATGGATTTTGAGGGTGTAATCCACTGAAAACCCTCAGGAGACAAAACTCCTCCTCTAAGGGAAATCTAAAGGTTTAACGGCTTGTTGAATATGCTCAATGCAATCGCATCACCTGCGAAAGTGGTGTAATAATTCCTTTAGTTTTTGTTGACGAGCAAAAGATAAGTGTGGGGGTGTGATTAGTCTCTAAAACTGCAAATTTCATATCACATCTTCACATTTATTTCATATTAAATTCTTCTAATAATACCACTCTTGTATGTTTCTAGGTACATGGTGTGCAATGAAGAAGAAGACCCTAAATCATCATTTAATGGGTGATTAAAGGCCTATAATATAGCCATTGACCTTGGAGAGCAGTTTTGTCAAAATCAGGGGCCCAAAATCAGAAACCGGGATTTGCAACCGACAGGGGACAGATGGGACAGCGCGCGGCCATAATACGGCCACAGAAACGCGGCTATGGCCGCCTTTCTGCGGCTATACGGGTGCGACCGCCCCGTACTTTGGGCCAGGGTTGTCCCTCTGGCCCCCTTTTCCGTGGTAGCTATATATACCCCCCTGGGGTTCTTCAGTTGAAGATATAGGAGAGTTAGGATAGTTTTCTTTCCTTGTTGTAGTTTAGGGTAGTTTAGGTTAGTCGTTCTTCTTCTTCTTTTGTGTTTTTCATTTATTGTAGATCTTGTAATAGGAGAGAGAGTAGTACATGATTGGAAAGCAAGAACACTTTTAATAGAAGGTGACAATCTATGAAAGGTTCTCTCTTTACCTCTCTTCGTTTTCTTCTCTCTAGCTCCTTTTACATGTTTAGCTAATTTTCTCTCATGTCAACTAACTCTAACTACTAACTCGCTAACTTCTTATTTGATAATTCACATGAATCTAATAGCCTCTACTTAGCCTTGTTCTTGCAAGAGCCATTGATGGCTCATGATAATGGATTCTAACACTCTAACATCCTAACTCTCTAATAAGCTACATTACTTTATTCCATGCTTACTCTTGTTTAGTTTTAATGGTTTACGTTTAGCATGCACTTATTTTGTTGAGTTTGGATGTGAAAGTTATCATATGGGTCATGCTTTGAAACGCTCTTAAACCAAGACTAGTGATGGTCAAGGATACATGTGAGGCAACTATCACTAAGAGGTTAGCATGGTTAGTGGAGCCATTAGTAGTTAGTAGCCATGAGATTTCTTTATCTTTTAATTTTATTTTAGAAATATCAAAAATCACAAATATCTTCTTTTCTATGTTTCCCACTTCTTTATGTTTTTACCGTACTCTTCTCTTTTCATTCTTTATTTTCTTTTCTTTTCATTCTTTCAAATATTGAAGAACCGTTAACATATTTGTGAACATACCATGTAAGCTTCTATCGCCTCCCGTCCTTATAGATTCGACTCGTTTTAGCATCTATGCTATAACGGAAGTATCAAGGAAGCCAAAGCATACACACTTTAACTCTTGATTTCAAAACATACATCTTTTGTGCGCGATTTTCTCCCGATCAAAGATCATTAGTACTATCACTATATGAGTTAATCATCTTGGGCCTTTGGGCCAACAATCTCCCCCTTTTGATGATGACAGAACTCATGGAGTTATATACACATGGATTAAAGATAAGCTTCGTAGAAGCTCCCCCTTAACTCATGCATAGCAATAAACAAATAGATATTCAATGAAAGCTCTTAAATTAAACAAACATATATGCATAAACAGAGATATAAGCATGCATATAAACTCTAAATTCTTCTCCTCCTTTTTGTCAATTCATCAACAAAGGGGCGAAAACAAATAAAAAAGATATATATGTGATATACATTTATAAAGAAGAGAGACGTAAAGTTAGTTCCCCTGCATACATGCATTAAATGAAAAAGGGATGACAAGACCCTAACTCACATAAGGCATAATATACAATGTATAAGCGGAGATATTAAGCTCCCCTACACACGTGTACTACATAAAAAAGAGATGTCAAGCTCCTCAATGTGAGATACACTCAACATGAATGTATATATAGAAAAAATGTTAAGCTTCTCTTGCATATAAGCAATACATATCAACAAATTTTGAAGCCACTTTAAAACAAATTTTAAAATTTCTTTAAGTCAACCAAATAAATTTTGATATCAATGAAATCAAATTGGAGTTGACAAAATAAAAGCAGGTACCACTTATAGATGAACAAAATTTTGACATACCAATAATAGATTTTGATACCAATTGAAAGTAAAAACCAAATTCTGGGTAAACACAACTCATTTTACAATAAGTATACCAAATTGAGAATAATACCAATTTAAGATTATTGATTCCAATATTGAAAATGTTAGCATATACCAGAACAAAGTATTTTTCATTATAAAGAGTGGGAGTAAGATACCAATAGAAAATAAAACTGATTAAAAGATAAAACACTATATTTTCTCCCCTTTATTAAATACTAATAAAAAAATGCATAAGCTTGTATAAGATATCAATTGAAAAATAATTGACATTAAGGACTAAATCAAGCTTAGCAAGAAAATCATGAGCATACAAAATGAATTTTCATTTAAAAAGTTATGTATATCTCATACTTAAGAAATTTTTGATACCAATTGAAATATATAAGCACAATCAAACCATATATATGTATGAAAATGAATATACCAATTGAAATTGATACTATTTGAAATTTGAAGCAAACTTATATAGAAAACACATATGAGTATACAAAAATAGAATTCCATGAAGATCATGTGTATAACTTATACCTACCACTCTATTCATGCACAAGTTTAAATAGATTTTCAATTAGGCATACAATGCATGATCGCCCATCCAACCACCCTTAAAGGGTAGAAGTTTCCAAAAATAAATTTGAAAATAGTTGTAGATTGAAAATACTACCAAATGAAGAATAAATAAATAGTTTAAAGTAATTTTTGAAAACTAGTTAAAGATCCTTCAAACATGAAAACAAATCATATATCCCATGAAGCATGCTAAATTCACAAGTGTTGACACTCGAAATCTATAAAGTTCATAAATGCCCATGAAAATAAAGTCATGAGTAGACAAATAAAATGTGGGTGCACGAGGATTATGTGAATAGCATATTTGTGAAATAAGCAATAAAACTCAAAACATCAAAACATATGAAAACCATAAAAATTTAATTTTCATTAAAATTAAATAAACTTCAAGGTATATGTATGTTCTATCGAAACTAAAAATATACATACATATCCCAAGCACAAATGAGTCCAAAATAGAATTTGCATGAAGGCAAGTGACTCAAGAGTATACATATATATTTATTAGTTTTAGATAAAAATAACGTATACATGAAGCAAAACATGTACAAAAATAGGGAAAACATGTATATATGAAAGAATCATCAAAACTAGGTTATACGTGTACATGTAATGAGTACAAATGAGCAATGAAGCACAAATAGATAATAAGCAAGTGTTTCTCATTACTTGTACAAGTATAAACACAAGTTTTAACAAAAACTATGTTTAGACAAGTAATCACCTCATGAAGTACAAAATATGATTATTTAACATAATGAGCATTGAAACCAAAACATGCTAAAATTGTCAAATATAAATCATGTAAACTAAAATATGAGTTTAGAGATAGTTACTAAACCACATGCACTATTCTCTAAGCCTCCAAACCATGGTGGTCCTCCCACCAAACATCCTTGATAGCGATGCAACAATTTGGTATGTCTATCTAGCTCATGCATCCACCACCAAGGCATCATACGTCTCACGTTATGTGAGAGCCCATACCTACATCAAACACAAGATGTGGAAATTTTGGTACCCATTACCTTTTAGATCCACGGGGTTATTATTATAAGGAACCCAAACATTTTATTTGTAAAATTTATATGATTTATCTTATCAAAATAAAACTTTGCTAAATGGCCTTTGTGACCACAATGTGTACATGTGTACATTCTAACATGCATAAGAGTGGTGTGAGTGTGATCATGGTGTGCATATGTATGCCGTGAGATTTGTGCATGAATATGTAGAATTTATTTCTTACGAAACATGAATTCTAATCTAGAGTAATTGAATGCACATTGGCTCAAAGTGGAGCCCAAACAATCAATGTTCTTCTTCATAATGAAAACATCATTATTAATTTTGGAAGAAGAGACATGAGCATGAGAATCAACAATCTTTTTCTTTTTAGAAATGTTTTCATTTTTTTTTAAAAAATTTATTTTAAAAGAGTTATTTTTTTCCAAAACAATCTCTTCTTCTTTTTGCACCAAAGTGATTTTATTTTTCAAAGAATTATTTCCTTCACAAATGTCATTTAATTTTGAAGATAAGGAAATATTCTCCTTTTTCAAAAGTTCATTTTCTTTTGAAATGCGTTCAAATTTATTTTGAAAAGAATCTTTTTCTTTTAGAATGAATATTTTATAATATTTTATTATCTTTTTTAAGCAAATCATATTTTTCAAGAAGTTGTGGCAAAATAAAGTAAGCTCATCATATGGCATGTCAACCTCTTCATCAAGCTCGAATTTGGAGTTTACCTCAAGGGGTTTTCCTTTTGGACCATGTAGCATATGTTGGAAGCATCACTTATATCATCCAAGTCACTCCCCATATAGTATTGCTTTTGTTCACCAAGAGAGACAAGTGTATTTTATACTACAAAAGCTGAATCAAAGTTAGCAACTCTACATAAATAATCATCATTTACGGTTGATTTTAAAGCATGGATGGCTTTTGTATTAGCCTCAAGATGTTTGCCATTTAAACAATAAGAATCTTTAATAGTGGCAAGGTAGACACGATTCCTTAGGGCTTTTATGTACATGACATCTTAACTTTCCAAGTTTGGATACTAAGAATGTCAAACATAGGAGGTGTCATGAAATTCATATGTGTAAGTAAATAAATATTGTGATTAGCTAACCAAGATCTTACTCTTAGGTGGTTAAACCTAATATCAGGAGCGTAAGCTCTGATACCAATTGAAAATACACGTAAGAGGGGGGGTGAACAGGTGTATAGCTAATCTAATGATGAATGATGCGAAATTAAAATTATTTAGACAAACTAAAACTGTTAAGCTAAATACACAAGGTATAACACAAGAGTGTGGCCGAATCCCCAGTGAAGGGCTTTGGACTATTTTCTCAAGATTCCTCTAGATTAAGAGTTGAGGTGCCACTATGGCCCTCTTGGTTGAATACAAGTGTGAGCAAACAATCCCAAGATTATATCAATTGAGCACAAGATATATCAAGCATATAAGGAGATAAATAATGTAAGCATGCAAGATATATAAACACAAGTGAGAGATAGAGAGAGCAATCACGAACACAGAAGAATTGTATCGAGATTCGAGCACCCTTGCTCTACGTTCCCGCCTTCAACACTTGAAGGATTTCCATTAAAAATGATCCTGCAAGATCACTCAGTGCCATAACACCTACAACGAGTTCACACTAAAACTCTTGGACTCACTAGTCCCTCTCTTGTTCTAGCAAGAACAACACATGCAAGCACACTATCTTGCCGAGGCCGCACCTCTACACCGAGCTCCCACAAGAACTCGGCACAGAACGAACTCGCAAGTTTGCCTCCTCAAATACAAGATGAAACACTTGGTGATCTTAACACTTTGATCACCACAAACACTCTCACAACAAAGATCCTATGAAGATTGATATAGCAATGGAAGGATCAAGTTTGTGTGAGAAAAATAAGATAGAGTAGTGGAGAAAAACTTAAGAAATCTCTTTAGAAAAACACTCTTGAAAACTCTCCTTTTGATATGGAAGTATTAACTCTAAAACAAGTAGAGAAAACCTCTAAGAGAGATGGAAAAAAATGTCTTTGAAACTCTCTCAAAATCTTGCGTAAAATAGCCCAAGACAGCCCCTTATATAGACTCCTGAAAACTACCCGTTGGGGTCCAACTCAGCAGAAAACTCTGCTGTCGGTCGACCGGCCAACGGTAAAAAATGTGACTGTTGGGGCTGCCAGTCGACCTCCTGGTCGACCGTTCCCTGGGCTTGACTTGTCGGTCAACCGCCCGGTCGACTGGGGTCAGATTTAGAAAGCAAAGGTCTCTGGCCGGTCGACCGCCCGGTTGACCGGGGCCAGATCCAGAGAGCAAAGCTCTCCGCCCGGTCGACCGGCCCACAAGCCAAATGGCCGTGCACGTTTCTGTGCACATCGGTCGAGCGCCCGGTCGACCGGCCCACAAGCCAAATGGCCGTGCACGTTTCTGTGCACATCGGACGACCGCCCGGTCGACCGGCCCACAAGCCAAATGGCCGTGCACGTTTCTGTGCACATCGGTCGACCGCCCGGTCGACCGGCCCACAAGCCAAATGGCCGTGCACATTTCTATGTACATCGGTCGACCGCCCGGTGGACCGACTTCTAGCATGGTCGACCGCCAGAAGG